>OY856410.1:975549334-975876834 GCA_963693085.1 Alisma plantago-aquatica
GAAGCTTTCACATATATATGTTGATGAGATAGTGTGGTTGCACGATATCCCAGCTACCATTATATCTAACTGAGGTCCTTAGTTCACCAATCATTTTTGGTAACATCTACACGCAGTAATGGGTATGCAGTTGAAGTTCAGTACAAAGTTTCACCCGCAAACTGATGTACAATCAAAGAGGATGATTTAGATTCTATAAGACATGTTGAGAACTTGTGTTTTGTGGTTCTTTGAAAGTTGGGATGTGCATCTCAGTCTGATAGAGTTTGCCTACAATAATAGCTACCAAAGGAGTATTTATATGACACCATATGAGGCATTGTATGGGAGACATTGTAGGCCTCTGTCATGCTAGTACATGACTGGTGAGTATCAACTTTTGGTCATGACCTTGTGCAACAGACAACAAAGAAGATCAGAGTGATTCTATAAGACTGCTGACAGGGTTAATGCTTAATTGTAATTACTTTACATAATGAGATGTTTAAACCTTAATTTAATCTTTTGAGATGTCTTAATATCATGTGACAGACTTACATTTTCATTTTGGTCCAATTTGACTAATGTTTGATCTATCTTGCAATATATGTGTATGTTTTTGACTAATTTGCAATTTAACCATGAGTGAGGGTTATATTGCAAAATTTCACATAAAGAGAGTGCATCTTGTATTTTGATATCATGAGAGAGAATATTATGATATGGGTTGCCTTGTTTGAATCATGGATGATGGTGTGATATCATCATGTGATATTAGGGTTTCTAGGGTTTTGCCTTAGTTGATATGGCAATTGACTTAGGGTTTGAAGTGATGATCCCTACACTACTTTTAGTGAGGGTTATGACCGAAACACATGTCTAGGAGGTGTAGTCGTGACTGAGACAACCTTGAGAGGGTTGGGTCAAAACACCTTATCTTCTAGTGTCTCGACCATGTGTATATGGATCTAGGGTTTCAACCTTGAAGTGTCTCGACTGAGACAAGGGTGTTCTTGGGAGTGTATTGACTGAGACATGAGGGCAACTGACCTTAGAGGTCATGACACATCTGTTGGATAAACATGGACATTTCTATTTTTTGCATGTGAGTGGAGTAAAGGTTATCTCTTTGATGAAAATGTATCCCTTGATGATCTAATATGTTGACACCTCACATATATTCACTTCTCTCCTCCTTTGGCTATATAACCCCTTCTCTTCACAATCAAGTGACCTTTTCCTCCCAAAACTCTTTCTTCTACTATGAGACCCCTAACCCTGCTTAAATGGTTGAATATGATTAATTACCATAATTAAATGTTGATAACGTTAATATAACCTTGTGATATGTTTTGTAATCATAACACAAGCTTAAGTTTCAAATTTGGTCCAATTTAGACATTGTTTGAGCAAGTTATGCAATTTTAGGTACATTCTGGACTTTTCTGTAATTTACCCAATTGGGAGGTTTTCTTTGTATATTTTCACAAGAATTACGATCCTTATAGTTTTCCTTATCATTCTCTAATTTGTTGGACTATTAGGCTCCTATTTGTTCTTGATTTGAAGGTGTTCCTCTTCAAGGATATTTTAGGGGTTTTCCCCTTTATGGATAAGGATAAGAGTAATGGTAAAGATAAGGATAAGGATATGGGTCATGATAAGGATAAGAATAAAGATAAGTATAAGGTTATGGGTAAAGGAGAGGAAGTGAAGGTGGCAAGTGAGGGAGGTGTTGCATGGACATAGAAGCTCTAGGCTATCGACACATGGAAAGCTCATGGGAACCTCATGCTTGACCCCTTCCTTGTCCATGAAGCTATATATACCCCTTCCTATCCCCAATTCGAATTCATTGCTCACTCACTCATTCTTGTAGCTTAGAGCATGGACCTTGCTCTGTTTTGTTGCATAACAAAGTGGTCTAAGGTAGAATACAACCTCTTTTTGGTGAAGAAAGTCTCCTAGAGCTCCATCTAGCCCTACCTAGGGTTTCTAAGGTAATCTTCTAGGGTTTTCAACCAAGGCAAGTTGTTTTCTTCCTCCCTTCTCCATTTTTCTTGCTCTTCCCCTTCTTTACACCTTCCTCCAGGTCAGAACTTTGATGTTCCATGGTAAAAGTTGCTTTAGAGCTCAGTATTCGACCTTTGTTGCTTCTTCTTCTAGGGTTTTGATTCCTTGTGAGAGTGCATGCTTGGCTGAGTTCAGAGCTTCCTCTTGGGGTTTCTACCTTCTTGGATCAAGTTTCTTGCTGCTATAAGTCTTTTCTTCTTAGTAGAGGTGATTTTTATAACCCTCTTTACTTATATTGGTTACTATAAGCTTGTTAGCTCATGTCCTTGCTTAAAAATGGTGATTTAAATATCTAGAAGCTAAGCTTGTTTGGGATATCAATTTTTATGGTGTTTGATATTTTGTTTCCAGTTCTAGATGAACCTATAATGATGTGCATGTTCATCCTAAGGAAATATATGACTTAGTTCAGGTTGGTATCACCACTTATGGTGCTAAGCACCTACCAACTGATGGTCCATATTAGGGTTTCTAGGTTATTTTCTCCTCTAAACACATGACTCGATGGTGTGGTCTTCATGACAACCAAAGGAGCTGACCAAGGGTTATGAATGATGATTTGAATTGATAGTCACACCTTAGGTTAGTTAGGCTCTCTTGGAATCTCAATGAGCAATGGTTTGATTCTCTAATGATGTTATCAATCAATGATGACATCAACTTAATATCTGATGGTGTTAAATGGATATAGTGTTGATCTAACAATCGATGTTGACTTAATGATCACAACTAATGATGGATCAGGTCATTACCACATATGGTGATTTAAGGATGTAATTTTATATTATACTAAACCTTAAACCAATGGTTCATTGGTTCAATTTATCTAATGGTTACACCTATACTTCAATTGATAACTTTGAATAATGAACCCGATCCAATGAATGATAGTGGATGCTTTAACATCCATTAGATTAGAATGATCCCCATGATATTATAGGTGGGTCCTAGTGATGAGAATTTTGATGGTACAATATCATTAATTTGTTGTTATACCATTGCTCTCCTATAGTTATATTTGATAAATGGCCATAATAAGTGGGTGTGTAACTTCAATGTGATATAGTTTGCTATACCTAACCTTAATGTAATTAAATGATGATGATTGGTTATAATCAGCCATCTTGCATGATTAATGTGACAATGTATTATATTCTTCTTGTGTTGAAACCACAATGTAGTGCTATTTGAATATCATAGTGCCTTGCCATAATAATACCTATGGACACATATTTGTGGATGATCTTTTGAGCCTTGTTTAAAGCATGGAATGATGGGGATAACCTTGCTATGAATAATTTGATGGTCTTAATGACCTTTGGGAAGGTTTGAAGCCCTGATTGAGGTGGAATCCTCTTCATGTTCCAATAAGGGTTAAAATCATGGAACTTATGATATGATATTGGTATCTTGAAATAGTATGGCGACAAGTGTGGTCCATTATCTTGAAATGGATGATAGTATGTGGTAAATTGATAAACATTTATACCTCAAATGTTCTATATCTTTTGAAGTTGCAATAGACATACTCTTTCTAGGAATAAACTAGGGTTTGTATGTCCATTTGTATGATGAAGCCTTAATTCACTCAATTGGCAATAACTAATCAAGTGAAATTCTAATCATGTAGCGCCCTGTTCCATAGATCCATCTGAGTGTCAGAACTTCCCAGAAGGTGAAACGAGTATTTCTAAGGGAAAATCAGAGTGCATACTATTGAGTATGAGGGGTGCTTCTCATCCTGACACCAAGTGTTTCGGGAGGATGGTTGCGGTCATACCTAGCCCACTTTTTGAGAATGACTACGGTCGGGTCTCAGTGATTATAACATGATGTGATAAGAGGACAATTGTGGTTGTACCTCAGTGATTGGGTTTGAATACCCTGGATGCTATCACCGTGACATGTACCAAGGTGGGCTAGTTACAAGACTATATGTCATTGTTTTGCAATTTGACTATATGTCATTGCAGTGCAGACTCGTACTGACCAAGTATGGAGAAGATCTTGGAGTCCAGTTCTTCCTAGATCTTATATGGAATTGATTGCGACCAAGCGGTGGTCAGTTGGTCTTTGAGTGGTACAACTCAAACTCCCCAGGGCATAATAAAAGATGTAAGACATCCGTGTAGCATATATGTTTAGGGTTATACACAACATATCACATTGGATGATAACCCTTATTTGATCTTCTTATAAAGAGATGATATATAGTACAATGAGTGATGATAGATATGCTTGTGTTGTAGATGTGCTCACATTGTAGACTTGTTTATTTTGTCACTAATATTTAATATTATGCTTCTAGCAATGTCTAATACTACTAGCCATGCTTGTGTAATTAGAAATGCTTAAAATGCTAATTATGCCTATGCAGTTAGTTGTGTTATGATGTTATCTCTACTTATTATGTAGATTGGTACACTCTATTAGATATGCCAATATTGATAGCCATGTCATACAACTAGACATATTAGAGATGCTTATGCTTCTAGATTGCTTGTGTTGTTATAAGGCATATGATGATAGTTAGATCAATGATAATGATTGTTATTAGATGCAATCTTATGAAACATGGTTAGATATATGATAAAATAAATGGATTTATCTGTTACCTATATATACATTGATAATCATACTTGTTGCTAAGCTTATTTACTGAATCTGTTTAGCATGCTTGAATTGTTCAATCTGCTCAATTGACTATTAAATACTCTAACTGCTAAGTTATTTACTGTTTAATATGATGTAATCAATATATGTTGGAGAGAGTTATATCACTCGCTGGGATTGGGTCTCACCTCGTGGGTCACCACATTTTTTTAGGTGTTCGACAACAGCAACAACAATATCATGATAGAGAGGAGAATCTAACGTAATAATCCTAGAGATGGTTGTTTAGTAGTCTAGTGTGTCCTAGAGTCATCCCTGTACTCTCATGTCTGGATGAAAAGTTTGTATACAATGTTTTGATTGATGTGATCTTTCTACATCATGTTGATGCTTGTATATGTTCAAAATGTGGATAGTGTACCTTTACAAAGTTTATGTTGTGGCTGAGGCTACAACACAGTTGTAGAGAATATTGAGCATTATGTGAATTAAAGCCAGTTGTTGGGCTTTGATATAAATGATTCTGAGCTAATTGGGAATTGTTGAAATCAGTTTTAATTAACCCTATTTTCTGGGTTTGTGTTTTATTAAGGAGTAATCATGTTTTGTGTTTTGAGTAATCTCGTTTAGTGTAACGGGTTCTTACATCTACCTTGAGATCATCCTTGGAAGCTTGAGGAGCAAGGAAGGTCAGGACTTGCAACCTTGGGCTGCCAATCCATCTTCGATCTTGAAGATCTTGTGCTAGATCAACATCTTGGTGGTGATTTCATGGAGATTTCTTCTCTTGGTAAGTGGTCTTACTATTGATCACGATTCCACTCTCTTGAAACCTCCATCTCCTTCTTCTTTCTTGGCCAAAGGCTATGGAAAATCCATGGTGTCCGTTTGAGAGGAACTCCTAACCAAATAAAAGGATGATTCTTTCTCTTTTCTCCTTTCTTCTTTGGATCGGCTAGGACTTTTTTTCTTCTTCTCTCTTGAGCTCTATTGTGATCATGGTTTCTTCTCTTCTTGAAGGTGATTCATTAGATAAGATGTTAAAGCTTTTTTAGAGATCTTGGAGCTTGGGATATTGAGAGTTGTTTCTCTTTAGAACATGCGGGTCTTATAACTTTTCTTACCTCTATTATATGCATCTTAAAACCTGATTTCATATCACCTTCTATATGGTTCATTATACATGAATGATAGGAAGTTTTGATCTGTTATATGTGCACAAGAATCTCGGTTTCCTCTCTCTAGTATATCTCTTTTGTGGATCTTCTAACATCACATTTAGGGTTTGATGAACACTATGAATTAGGGTGTTGTTCACCCTATTGATGCTTGGTTTTCCCCATTGTTACCCATTTATTTTGACCTTGGTTTAGATCTATGATAAAGTAGAACAGATGGTCCAAACGTCGCATAGTCTTCCATCATGGTCGACACCTTGTTAGGGGTGGTTTAGGTCACAACACACACACATCCCTAACCTTAAGGATGGTCATTTCTCTAACCTGTTTGTGACATAGTGTTATTACACAGTCACTTCAGTTTCTGGTTGACATTGCGGCCAGGATGGTTAAGTAGTATGGTCTAGATGTATGGTCTTGTTAAGCCATCATTGTAGTAGGCTAAGGCCAGGTTCTTTACATTCGTAACACCTTGAGACAGTGGGATGATACCTTGAGGGATGTGGTCACGACATTGCTTGTGGGAGGTGGTTGTGATGTTGCTCTGTCACAGTCGCGACATCATGTTGGTTGTGATCGTGATGCTTGGTCACAATGTTATCTTGGTGTTTCCTTATTTTGTAGTCATGATGTTGTGTTGGGTGGAATCTCAGTTGTGACTAGGTATAGGTGTGGTCGAGATATTTGGTTGCAGGGGTCGCAACACCCCGTTGCATGCCTCATGGTGTCGCGGTCGTGACGCCATAACAGAACGGTTGTGTGGCTATTATGTTTAGGGTCAAGACACTCATGTGAGGGTGGTCAAGACCATGGAATGTGTCTCGGTCGAGACACGTGTTGTGTCTCGTTCACGACATCCCATTGTTGGCCAGGTTGTCACCCATGTGTTGGGAGGTAGAGACACGTGTTGTGAGGGGTTGAGTCATATGTGTTGCAAGTAGTTGAGACAGTTATGCATGAGTGTGTACATGATCAATAAATGTGTAATGACATACTTAAGGTATTGTAATTAGGAATGGCTAATTTTTAATAGCAACACTTAATACTTATACTTTCCAACAATATGGGAAGTGGTGGAATTAGGGTTTGGAGGTGATATGATGCTATGAAACCCTAATCGGGTACATTTAGACCCTAATAATGATAACATTGATAATAATGTTCACTCTATGTGAAGATTGTTATACTATGATATTGTTTTCTCTCTCCTTCTTGTGTAACACTAACTTGCAGGTGAGATGAATGACATAGCTAAGTGAATGCTATGGTGAGCCCTATACAAAATAGAGTGTTGATTATGAGTAATGTTGAGACATATTGTGATATTGAAAGTGCAAGAGTTGTATGAATTGGACTAGTGACCTAGCAAGTGCTTTGTGCAAAAATTTGATGAATTGATATTCCATAGTGACATAATGATGAGACAAGTTCTCACTTAATGTGTTTTATATCTTTTGAATTTGTATCTTACCCTTAATTTTGTAGAACTTGTTTAGGGTTAATATGTTGTAACTTGATTGATGCATTAAAAGATACCCAATTGGAATATCTAATCAAGTGAAGCCTTAATATTGTAGTTTCCCTATACCATAGATACATCTCAACATCAGTATCTAGCTGGATGGTGAAATGAGTAACTCCTACAGGAAACTCAGAGCGCATATTATTGAATATGTGGGGTCTCAATAGAGGTAACTCCCTATATCCTTAAATTGTTGCTTTAGTGGTATAATACTTTGTTATAGAACGACCAAGTATGGGTCTGTTCTCTAGTGTTGTGCCATGTACCAAGGTAGGCTAGTTGTTTTACAGGACCATAGCCTTGATTATGAGTTGTTGTCTCTACATGACTATGGACATGTATACAAGTTGTTGTTTTCAGCAGTATGACTATATGTCACTACACTGTAGACTTGAATTAACCAAGTAGTGGTGTTGATGACCATGGAGTCTGGCTCTTCCATTGATCTTGCATGGTACTGATTTTGACTTAGTAGTAGTCGGTTAGATTTTAGTGGTACGCCTCAAATCATCTGGGCATAAAAATGGTTAAACAGGATGTGTAGTATATTTTCTTAGGGTCAAATACAAATCACCTTGGATGACCCCATGTCCTATTTCTTGTACTATTTAGTTTAAAATAGTTATACATGTTCTTCATATTTCTTTTAAAGGTATAAGATGTTCTATTACTTAGCTACAAATGCTTAAACTACTTAACCAGTAGTACTTACTACTTTACTTAGATGCTCCATTATCTTACTATGTTTATAATAGATTTCGATAAAGAGTTATATCTCTCGCCAAAATGTTTGTTCACACCTTGTGGGTTCCACAAGTTTTTATGTGGTCGTGGATGAGGAGGTCGAGGTCGTGGTGCCAGTAGTAATATCTAGAGGTTGGATATGTTGCTAGAGTCATGTAGTAATGTCCTATGTGTCATCCATGTATTCTTAGATCTTTGGAGGAGATTTGTTATTTTATTTGTCGACACATTGATTTTGGTTTGTACCTTGATTGTATAGAATGGCTTGTATATAGAAATAGGTTGAAATTGGTAACAGCTATGGCTTGTTAGCCTTTGAACATGAAATGTATCAACTTTTGATCATATATGACATGTAGATGGTCTGTGTTGAAGGCTTGTTGTGATATACTTCTGCTTGAGATATTGAATTGCAATTGGATTTAATTTACCCTATTTTGTGGTAATAGTGTTACTAGTGAAAATTCCACGCTTTGTTTTGAGTAATCTCATTTAGTGTGGTAATGGTCGCCACAATTTAGTGGTATCAGAGCTATAAGTTTGTTGAGTATATGACTAGGGTTTAAGTCTATTCTAGTGTCCTCCAAAATATCTTATGGTCACTTATGCTTATGCAGAATAAGAAGAAGAAGAAGAAGAAGAAAAGAAGAAATATGTCTGGAGAACATGAAGAACATGTTGTTGAAAGTGGTGTTGCTTCACCAGGAGGTGGTGTAAGGAGGCCAGAAATGGCATAGGTTGTGCCAAAGATGCCTCAAGTCAACCCAACTAATATAGCCAATCCTACATTTGAGTCCATGGTTAGAAAATTTATGACTACAATGAACCACGTAGTGGATAGAATGCCTACAATTGAACCTAGGGCAACAGTTTCCGGTGCTGAAACCCATGGTTCTGGAAAGACTTTGATGTGTGGGAGTGTTGGAGTATGTAGGGACGTCTGATCCAGCTAATGCATATATGTGGTTGAATGAGTTGGAAAAGGCTTTCAAAATCCTTAATATCCCCAAAGAGGATAAGGTGAAACATGTTGTATACTTGTTAAAAGGGACTGTTGGCCACTGGTGGACCAAAAAGGCCCAGTGTTGTGTTTAATTGGGAAGAATTTTGATGGGAGTTTGTAAGTTGGTATTATCCAGAGACGTACTTGGATGAGAAGATTGTACAGTTTGAGAATATCCGACAGGGATATATGTCAGTCAGTGCTTATGATGCTAAGTTTATGGAGCTTCTAAGGTTTTTTCTACACATGACCGCAACGGAAAAGGAGAGGATTAGATTGTTTGAGAAGGGTTTGATTTCTAAGCTAAGAACTCCAGTGTCATCCTTAGAGAATAGAGAGAGATTTGCCACTTTTGTAGAGTCAGTTAAAAGAGTGGAGAGGTCTGTGATAGAGAAGCATGTGATAATGGCCAAGAAGAGGCCTGCACAGTAACAAGGACAATCTTCAGAAGGCTTTTAAAAAGTCTACGTACTCAACACCTTAGTCTCAACAGAGTAGAGACAGAGGTTATATTTTTCTACCTACAGGATCTCACAGTTCAACATTAGTGTCCGTGATAGTGCCGTCTAGGCCATGGTACAAGGGCAAGACATGTTTTAAGTGTGGACAGGTGGGGCGTACTAAGTGGTATTGCCCTGTGAAGGATGAAGAGGTGACTCAGTAGACAAGGTAGAGTCAGCAAGGGTCGTAGCAGCAATAACATCACAGTGGCAGAGGATGCAAACGGGCTTCATAGGTTGGTTCTGTAGGACAGGCTGGTAGAGGAAAAGGGTGACAACATGCGACGGCTCAATTCTATGTGATGATCCAGCCAGAAGGAGTCGTTAACCTTCCAGTCCTGAAAAGTCAGATGGAATTATTTCATTCTGGTTTGTCTTCTTCATGTTTTGTATCTGTTTTGATTGACCCAGGTGCAACACATTCCTTTATCACTGGAGAAGTGATTGCTAGTTGTTTCTTACCTGTTAATCATAGACATGATAGTCTTCATCTAGAAAATCCTTTAGTTGGTTATGTAGATCTGCGGGATGTATGTCCGTCATGGGTTCTTTCCTTTTTAGGACGTAGCATTCAAGTGGATCTCTTACCAATTGATATGCATGGGTTCGATGTAATCCTTAGGATGGATACTTTGGAATAGTATCATGTGATCTTAGACTGTAGTGCCAAGACAGCAAAGTTTGTCCAGGGTAATGCTTCATGGGTTTTCCTGGGTGATAGGAAGATCCTTCTGACATGTCTCGTTTCAGCTATGAAAGTAGAGAAGTGGATGAGACAGGGTTTTGATGCTTTCCTGGCACATGTTATGGATACCAAGGCAGAGTGTCCTACTATTCAGGAAGTGGTAGTTGTATAGGAGTTTGAAAATGTGTTTCCTGATGAGTTCCCGTACCTCCTCTTAGAGAGATTGATTTTGAAATCAATCTAGTTCCAGGTACCCAACCTATAGCACATAGATCATATAGAATGGCACCAGCTGAGATGCAGGAATTAAAGAAATAGTTGCAAGAACTACTTGAGAAAGGATTCATGAGACCAAGAACATCTCCATGGGGTGATCCCTTTCTGTTTGTAAAGAAGAAGGATGGATCGATGAGGTTATGTATTGACTACCGAAAGTTGAATAAGATGACGATTAAGAATAAGTACCCATTTCTACATATAGATGATTTGTTTGTTCAGTTATGTGGTGCCATAGTCTTTTCTAAGATAGATCTGAGATCGGGTTATCATCAGTTGTGGATTAAGGCAGATGACATACCTTAGTCAGCCTTTTGGACAAGATATGGTCATTATGAGTTTGTGGTTATGTCGTTTGGGCTAACCAATGAACCAACAACATTCATGGACTTTATGAATAGGAAGTCCAGACCCCATCAAGACCAGTTTGTATTTGTGTTTATAGATGACATCATGATCTACTCTAGATGGTCAACAACACGAGAAACACCTATGTCAGGCTTTGCCTTTGTTGAGACAGCATAAGTTGTATGCAAAGTTTAGTAAATGAGATTTCTAGTTAAAGGAAGTGATTTTCTAGGGCACATAATATCTGCCAAGGGAGTTTGTGCGGATACAAAGAAAGTAGAATCAATACTAGAATGGGATCAGCCAAAGACACCTACATAGGTTTACAGCTTTATAGGTTTGACATGATATTACAGGAGGTTCGTTAAGAACTTTAGTTCAGTAGCCTTACCCCTAAAAAATTAATGAGGAAGGTTGTGTCATTTCTCTGGGATGATAGATTTAAATGGTCTTTTATGATCCTAAAAGAGAGGTTGATCGATGCACTAGTGTTAGTACAGCTAGAATGAGGAAAGGGTTATATAGTCTTATGTGATGCATCCAAGAATGGTTTAGGTTGTGCATTGATGCAGGATAAGGATGTGATTTCTTTTACTTCGAGATAGCTTAAGAAACATGAGAAGAACTACCCAACACATGATCTAGAGTTAGCTATCATGGTCCATGCCTTGAAGATATGGAGACACTACTTGTATGGCGAGAAGTGTCAGATCTTCACCGACCACAAGAACCTATATTATATTTTCTCGAAGCAGGAGTTGAACATGCGACAATGATGTTAGATGGAGTTAATCAAGGATTATGATTGTACCATAGATTACCATCCAGGGAAGGCGAAGGTGATAGGAGATGCCTTGAGTAGGAAGTCTTCCTCATCATCATCTTTTAAGCAGGAACAGTTGAGTGCTTTAATATGTCATAGGATAGATATGTTGGTCTCTCTTTGATAGATGAATGTACAGTTATAGGTTCATGTTAGCAGGGCTATTTTCACAGTTACAAGTAAAATTGACATTAAATTAGAAAATTAGAGATGCACAATAGAATGATACTATAGTACAACATATTCAGACAGAATTAGGTAGCGAGAAGTGTGATGGCTTCTAAGAATTTGATGATGAGACGATGTGTTATCATGGTAGGGTAGTTGTGCCATATGTAGATAATATGAGGACATTAGTTTTGGAAGAGGCTCACTCTTCTATGTAGGCTATGCATCCAGGTAGCACCAAGATGTACCAAAATCTAAAAGATATGTATTGGTGGCCAAGATTGAAACAAGATGTAGTTGAGTTCATGTCTAAATGTGCAGTGTGTTAGAAGGTTAAAGCCGAACATAAAAATCCTACAAGGAATTTGCAACCATTGCCAATACCTCAGTGGAAGTGGGATCATATCACAATGGACTTTGTGGTTGGACTTCCAAGGACATGCAAAGGTCATGATTCTATTTAGGTAATAGTGGACAGATTGACTAAGTCGGCGCATTTTCTATCAGTAAAGATGACATATACAATTGAGAAGCTTCCACAGGTGTATGTTGATGAGATAGTATGTTTACAAGGTATCCCAACTACTATTGTGTCAGACAGAGGTCCACAGTTCACTAGTCACTTTTGGGAATGCTTGCATACAATGACAAGTACTTAGTTGAGGTTCAATACAGAGTTCCATCCACAAATAGATGGACAATCTGAGAGGACAATACAGATTTTGGAGGACTTGTTTAGAGCATGTGCATTATAGTTCTTGGGAAATTAGGATATATATCTAAGTTGGGTAGAGTTTTCTTACAATAATAGCTATCAGAGGAACATCAACATGTCACTATATGAAGTGTTATATGGGAGAGTTGTAGATCTCCTTTGTGTTGGTATGTGACATGACAATATCAGCTTTTAGGTCCCGAGTTAGTGCAACAAACAATAGAAAAGATCAAAGTCATTTAACAACAACTGAAGGCAACTCAGGATAGATAGAAGTCTTATGTTGATATGATGTATCTCAAAGTCTCTCCTTGGAAAGGTGTTCTAAGGTTTGGGAAGAAGGGTAAGTTAGTTCCCAGATTTATGGGATCTTATCCTATAGTTGCACGTGTTGGCAAGGTGTAATATAAATTGAAGTTGCCACCTAATTTTCAAATCTTGCATCATGTGTTTCATATCTTTATGTTGAGTAAGTGTCACCCTGACACAGAGTTGAGTCTTCAACCTGTGGAAGTGGAGTTACATAATGACATATGTTATGTGGAAGGTCATGTTCTAATCCTGGACAGAAGGGTCAAGAAGTTGAAGAAGAAGGAAATCTCATTTTTTAAGGTTTTATGGCATCATCATGGTGTAGAGGAAGACATATGAGAGCTTGAAGATGAGATGCATAAGAGGTATCTCTCTCTTTTTACGTAGGATTTTGGGGGGTGAAATCCCTATTAAGGGTTTAGTTATAAGACTTCTGACCTAGATTAATGCTTAATTGTAATTACTTTACATAGAGATGCTTAAACCTTAATTTTATCTTTTGATATGCCTTAATATCAAGTCACAGACTTACATTTTCATTTTGGTCCAATTTGACTAATGTTTGAGATATCTTGCAATATATGTGTATGTTTTTTACTAATTTGCAATTTAACCATGAGTGAGGGTTATCTTGCAAAATGTCACATAAAGAGAGTGTATCTTGTGTTTTGATATCATGAGAGAGAATATTATGATATGGGGTGCCTTGTTTGAATCATGGATGATGGTGTGATATCATCATGTGATATTAGGATTTCTAGGGTTTTGCCTTAGTTGATATGGCAATTGACTTAGGGTTTGATGTGATGACCCCTACACCACTTTTGGTGAGGGTTGTGACTAAAACACATGTCTTGGAGGTGTAGTTACAATTGAGACAACCTTGAGAGGAGTGGGTTGAAACACCTTGTCTTCTAGTGTCTCAACCATGTGTATATGGATCTAGGGTTTCAACCTTGAAGTGACTCAACCGAGACAAGGGTGTTCTTGAGAGTGTCTCAACTGAGACATGAGGGAAACTGACCTTAGAGGTCATGACACATCTACTGGATAAACATGGACATTTCTATTTTTTGCATCTAAGTGGAGGAAAGGTTATCTCTTTGATGAACATATGTCCCTTGATGATCTAATTTGTTGACACCTCACATATCTTCACTTCTCTCCTCCTTTGGGTATATAACCCCTTCTCTTCACAAGCAAGTAACATTTTTATCCTTCAACTCTTTCTTCTACCATGAGATCGTCCTTGGAAGCTTGAGGAGCAAGGAAGATCAGGACTTGCAATCTTGGGTGGCCGGTCCATCTTGAATCTTGAAGATCTTGTGCTACTTCAACATTTTGGTGGTGATTTCATGGAGATTTATTATCTCAGTAGGTGGTCTTACTCTTTATCCCAATTCCTCCCTCCTAAAACCTCCATATCCTTCTTCCTTGTTGTCTAAAGGTTGTGGAAAAGCCATGGTGGCCGTTTGAGAGGAACTCCTAACCAAATAAAAGGATGATTCATTCTCTTTTCTCCTTTCTCCTTTGAATCGGCTAGGTCTATTTTTTTCTTCCTTGTTGAGATTTGTTGTGACCACGGTTTATTTCTCTTCTTGGAGGTGATTCCTTGGCTGAGGTGTTGAAGCTTTTTTAAATATCTTGGAGCTTGGGATCTTGAGAGTTGTTTCTCTTCAGAACTGACTGGTATTATAACTTTTCCTGCCTCTATTATATGCATCTTAAAACTTGATTTTGTACCACTTTCTATATAGTTTGTTATACTTGAATGATGGGAAGTTTTGATCTGTTATATGTGCACAAGAATCTCGGTTTCATATCTCTTTTGATGATCTTCCATCATCACGTTTAGGGTTTGATGAACACTATGAATCAGGGTGTTATTGACCCTATTGACACTTGGTTTTCCCTGTTGTTACCCATCTGTTCTGACCTTGGTTTAGATCTATGATGGAGTAGAGTAGATGTTTGATATGTCCCTTGGTCTTCCATCATGGTTGACACCTTTTAAGGGGTGGTTTAGGTCACGACACACACACACACCCCTAACCTTAAGGATGGTCATTTCTCTAGCCTGATTGTGACGTAGTGTTATTACACGGTCACTTGGTTGTTGGTTGACGTTGCGGCCAGGATGGCTAAGTAGGATGGTTGAGACATATGGTCTTGTTAAGTCATGAGTGTAGTAGGCTAAGGTCAGGTTGGTTATGGTTGTAACATGGTAGGTTAAGGTCGTAACACCTTGAGACAGTTGGACGACACCTTGAAGGACGTGGTCGTGACGTTGCTTGTAGGAGTTGGTCGTGAAGTTGCTCTATTACTGTAGAAACATCACATTTATTGTGATTGTGACACTCAATCGTGATGCTATGCTGGTGTTTCCTTGTGTGGCAGTCGCGATTCTATTTTGGGTGGCATCTGGGTTGTGACTAGGTATAGGTGTAATCGAGATGTTTGGTTGCAGGGGCCGCGATGCCCCCTTGCATGCCTCATGGTGTAATGGTTGTGGCGCCATAATAGAATGGTTGTGTGGTTGTTATGTTTAGGATCAAGACACTCATGTGAGACTGGTCAAGACCATGGGGTGTGTCTCATTTGAGACACATGTGTTGTGTCTCGGTCGCGACATCCCATTGTTGGTCAGTTCGTCACCCATGTGTTGGGAGGTTGAGACACATGTGTTATGAGGGGTTGATTCATATGTGTTGTGAGTCATTGAGACACCTATACATGAATGTGTACATGATCAATAAATGGCATAATGACCTACTTATGGTGTTCTAATTAGGAATGGATAATCATTAATAACAACACTTAATACTTATACTTTTCAACAATATGGGAAGTGATGGAATTAGGGTTTGGAGGTGATATGATGCTATGAAACCCTAATCGGGTACATTTAGACCCTAACCCTAATCTAGATAACATGATAAGAATGTTCACTCTATTTGAATATTATTATCCTATTATAGTGTTTTCTCTCTCCTACTTATGTAACACTAACTTGCAGGTGAGATGAACGACATAGCTAAGTGAATGCTATTTGAGCCCTATACAAAACAAAGTGGTGATTATGAGTAATGTTGATACATACTGTGATATTGAAAGTCCAAGAGTTATATTAATTGGACTAATGACCTAGCAAGTGCTTTGTGCATAAATTGAGGAATTGATATTCCATAGTGATGTAATGATGAGACGGGTTCTCACTTAATACATTTTATATCTTTGGAAGTTGTATCTTACCCTTAATTTTGTAGAACTTGTTTGGGGTTAATATGTTGTAACTTGATTGATGCATTAAAAGATACCCAATTGGAATATATAATCAAGTGAAACCCTAATCTTGTAGTTTCCATGTACCATAGATACATCTTCAATGTCAGTATCTAACTGGATGGTGAAACGAGTAACCCCTATGGGAAACTCGAAGCACATATTATTGAATATGCGAGGTCTCAGTGGAGGTAACTCCCTATATCCTTAAATTGTTGCTTTAGTGGTATAATACCTTGTTATAGAACGACCAAGTGTGCATCTGTTCTCTAGTGATGTGCCATGTACCAAGGCAAACTAGTTGTTTTACATGACCATATCCTTGACTATGAGTTGTTCTCCCTATAGGACTGTAGCCATGACTACAAGTTGTTGTTTTTAGCAGTATGACTATATGTCACTGCATTGTAGACTTTAACTGACCAAGTAGTGTTGTTGATGATCATGGAGTCTGACTCTTCCATTGATCTTGTATGGTACTAATTTTGACGTAGTAGTGGTCGATTGGATTTGAGTGATATGCCTCAAATCCTCAGGGCATAAAAATGGTTAAACAAGCCGTGTAGTATATTTGCTTAGGGTCTAATATGAATCACATTAGATGACCCCATGCCTTATTTCTTGTACAATTTAGTTTAAAACGGTTATACATGTTCTTCATATTTCTTTTAAATGTATAAGATGTTCTACTACTTAGCTGCAAATGCTTAAACTACTTAACCAGTATTTACTACTTTACTTAACTGCTCCATTATCTTACTATGTTTATAATAGATGTCGATAAAGAGTTATATCTCTCACTGGGACATTTGGTCTCACCCTGTGGGTTCTACAACTTTTTAGGTGGTTGTGGACTAGGAGGTCAAGGTTGTGGTGCATGTGCGGAGCAGCAAGGAGAACAATAATATCTAGAGTTTGGATATGCTACTTGAGTTATGTAGTAGTGTCCTATGTGTCGTCCCTATGCTCTTAGATCTTTGGGGAGATTTTGTATTTTTTTTGTCAACACATAGATTTTTTCTTGTGCCATGATTATATAGAATGGCTTGTATATATAAATAGGTTGAAATAAGTAGTAGGTGTGGCTTGTTAGCCTTTGAATATGGAATGTATCAACTTTTGATCATATATGAAATGTAGATGGCATGTGTTGAAGGCTTGTTGTGATATACTTCCTCTAGAGATACTCACTTGTAATTGGATTTAATTTACCCTATTTTGTGGTAATAGTGTTATTAGTGATAATTTTGCACTTTGTTTTGAGCAATCTCATTTAGTTTGGCGATGGTTGCCATAGATTCAGCAGTAGTTGAAGGTAGGAGAAGACAGACAGAAGTCATATGTAGATAACCGGCATAGATCATTGGAGTTACAAGTAGGAGACATAGTGTATCTCAAGGTCTCTCCTTGGAGAGGTGTTTTGAGGTTTGGGAAGAAGGGTAAGTTGGCTCCTAGATATATGGGACCTTACCCTGTGGTAGCACGTATTGGAAAGGTGGCTTATAAGTTGGAATTGCCACCTAAGTTGCACAGGTTACATCCAGTGTTCTATATGTCTATGTTGAAGGAAAGTCACCTAGATACATAGTTGGTTTTGCAGCCAGTGGAGGTTGAGCTTGATAAGGACATATCTTATGTGGAAGGTCGTGTGTTGATCTTGGGCAGGAGGATCAAGAAGTTAAAGAAGAAGGACATAGTGTTGGTGAAGGTTTTGTGGCACCATTGTGGCATATAGGAATCCAAATGGGATCTTAAGGAAGAGATGCGTAGGAAGTACCCATCTCTTTTTGTGTAGGATTTTGGGGGGCAATCCTTATTAAGGGTTTATGATTGTAAGGCCCCTAACCTAGCTTGGTGCTTGAATGTTCTTGCTTTGCTTAATAATATGATTAACCTTAATCTAATCATTTGAGATTCTTTTATAACATGTGACAATCTTATGTTTTCAGTTTGGTCCTAATTGGATGATGTTTGATCTATGTATCCTTATTTTGGACCAAGTTGCAATTTACCCATGTTGATGGTTTGAATTGCAATTTGTCACATGTAGAGTGTGCCTCTTGTGATTTGGCATCATGATAGAAAAGATGATGTAGAGGAGCGTCTTGCTTGGACCATGGTTGATGATGTGGTATCCTATGGTGATGCTAGGGTTCTAGGGGTTTGACCTTGGTGATGTGTAGTGACCTTGAGCACATGAAGGGTGTGTTACGATCGCAACACTTGCCCTAGATGATGTTTGTTTCGACCCTTAGTGTGTCTCGACTAGAACAAGGGTGGTGGTGACCCATGTGGTTGATACCCTACCTAGGTTGTATCACCATGTGTTGCATGCAAGTGTTTAGTGGTTGCATAGCTGTTTTCTATGTGCACAAGTGTCCCTTTGGTACCCTCATGTATTGAAACCTCATATCTACCTTACCTCTCTCATACCTTGAGTATATAACCTCTCTCTTCTTCATGCAAGCAATCCTTTTGCTCTTTTTCCTTCTCCTATCTTGCTTGTTTGACCTTGGAGCTTGGTGGAGCTAGAGGGTGCTGATCAAGGTGCTTTGGTGACTGATCAACCTTGCATGTGGTGCTTTTGGGCTGGATTATCTCCTATGTGGTGATCTTCGGTGATCTTATTCCTTGGTTAGTGGTTTTGAACGCTTGATCTCGTTTTCCTTTGCACCCTATCTCCTTATTCCTTCCTTCTCATCCATGAGACTGTGGTTCTACCATGGTGGTCATCTTGAGAGAAACTTCTCCTCACTAGGGTCGGAGACTATGTTTTGGCATGGTGGCACTCAAGTGAGAGTAAGCTTTCTTCTCCTTTCTTCTTATTTGGTTCGGCCTAGGGTTGTTACCCTCTTTATTGAGCTTTCCTTTGACCATGGTGTTCTTCTCTTTGAAGGTGATCTTGTGGCTGAAGTGTTGATCTTGGTTGGAGCTTCATCTTCTTCCTTGGAGCTCGTGATCTTGGAAGTTTGATCTCTTCTTAAGGCAGCTTATATAACTCTCTAACTTCTTCTATTATTTGCACCCTATTTGCACCCTATAAGGAAGCTTATAGATGATGTTCTTATGATTTTAGGGTTTATAATTTTATAATACTCTCATGTAGATTGGCCTCTTTCTTAAACCCTAATTGTTTGTAACTGATTTGTTATGTGATGGTTGAGGTGATATTGATACATGCATCAAGATTCTTGTTTGTATCACCATGTTATGGTTCCACTCTCATGTTTTCTTGAAGTTTTTGATCAGTTTTATTGAGGTTGAAGCTTGGTCTTCTTTATCCTAGTTTGGTTTCTTGATGCATCATGTTGGAGATTGGTTTTAAGGTTTTGACGTTCATCTTGTGTGGAGTTTTCCCTTCTTGATGGTTCTTAGTATCTTGATGTTTACATCTATTTTGATCATGGTTTATCCCTATTTTAAGGATGGGTATGTGCCTTTGTGGTAGCTTGACCTTGGTGGTCGCTACACCTTTGGACTTGTTTTGATCGACACACTTTGTTTGTAAGGAAGGGTTGTTGCAGTCGTAACCAAACCCTTATGAGTTGATGATCATAACACCTAGGGTCGATACACATGTTTTGATGATGGTCATGACACTTTCTTTGATGGTTCTTGTTTTAGTCGTAACAAACCTTTTTAGTAGCGTTAAGACCCTAGCCCTAAGGGTGTTACATGTGATAGTTGTTGATGTGTTTTGGTCGTGATGCATGTTTTGATATGGTGTTTCTCTCATGATACAAGTACTGATGTGCTTCTGTTCTGACATGCTTTTTTGGTGGTCGAGACACATATGTTATGATGGGTCAATACATACATGGATACTTGATCGATAAACAGATATGATACATGGTCGCTACGTAAGTATAACATAGTGAGATGGTTACACGTGTACATGTAAATGATGTCGATACTTTATGTTGTAGATATAATAGTCTAATTGTGATTAAGAAATGATTCTCAATCCTAATCGGTTCCAAAAAATTGGGAGATGACATAAATAGGGTTTGGTGATTGAATCATGATAGAAACCCTAATTGGATGTGTGTGTGAAACCCTAATCGTAATTATAGGGTGTGTTATGCTTATTGATCTTGTTTGCACTAATAGCATGTGATTATACTTTCTCTCTCCTATTTGTATGAATCTAACAATGCAAGTTAAATGAATGACATATCTTGTGATTTCTACGGTGATGGTTATGAGCCTTTTGAGTCATGTTGAGGTAATGATGTGACAAGGAGAGATTTGATTGGGTCTTATGACCTGGCAGAGGCTCTATGCCTAGTGTGAGGTGTTAACCTCCAGTGATGTGATAAGGGATTAATATCCCAGGATAGTGGGATTGTGATGATGGCCTTGTGAGGCAGTAGTATCATGTGATGATGAGACAAGTTTATACTTCAAGTGCTTTATATCTTCTAAAGTTGTATTATGCCCTTATCTTTGTAGAGTTTGTTTAGGGTTTGTATGTTGTAATTTGATTGATGCTAAAAGATACCCAATTGGCTTAACTAATCAAGTAAAACCCTAATCATGTAGCTACCTTGTGCCATAGATCCATCTTTAGCGTCACTATTAGCTAGATGGTGAAACGAGCAATTCCTATGGGAAACTCGAAGCACATATTGTTGAATATGTAGGGTGTTAGTCGAGGTATCTCCTTGTATCCTTATTACACTGGGATGGCTGAGGTCATACCCTGGCAGGAGAGTAGTTGAGACCACTATCTCAGATAATTGATTCATTACATGTGATATGTTTACTGGTATGACTGGAGTCATGCCCTGGCAGGAGAGCGCTTGTCGTCGTATCTCTTTTCACTAGTGTCGTGACCTATATACCAAGGTGGGCTAGGTTGTTTTGCATTTGGACTTGATATGTCACAACGGTAGACTCAGGCTGAGAAAGGGTGTACAGAGATCATGGATCTCGACTCTTCCATTGATCTTGTATGGCACTGATTTTGTCTTAGCAATGGTCAGTTGGAGTGTGAATGGTATACCTCATCTCCTCAGGGCATAATAAAAGATGTAATACAACCATGTAGTATATCTGCTTAGGGACAAACATGAATAACATTGGATGCCCCTTTGCCTTATGTTTGTATTGATTTCTTGAATTATAATGTGGTAAGAGAAATCAACTGTTATACATGTTCTTCATATTCCTTCTTAGAATATTAGTTGTTCTACTGCTCAATGGTAATTGGTTTAATTACTTAATATGTGCTATCTTTTAAATACATATCATTTGGTTGAATCTACTCAACCTGATAATAATGTTATCTATCTTCTTGGGTTACCTATATCTCTCACTGGGATGTTTGGTCTCACCCCATGGGTTTCCACATCTTTTAGGTGGTCAAGCATGAAGAGGTACAAATCGTGTTGTTGAGGCTGAGTAGCAGGAGGAGTAGTAGATGAGTAAAGGTTGGATATGTTGCTTGTGTTTTGTAGTAGAGGCATATGTATTGTCCATGTACTCTCGGGTCCTTGGGGGAGTTTTGTAGATGTTGTATATCGTGACTATGTTTTGGCTATATGCCTTTTTTGTACATATATGACAGGTGTGTATATGAACATTTTACCATATGTAGTAGGATGTGGCCAGTGAACCAGTGAATGATGTTATGTGATAATCCTTTAGATTAAGAAGTGTTATACAAGTGGCTTTTGTGGACTCATATTCAATGTATACCTCTTGAGATGGATGTGCGATATCAGTTTTAAAATCTTGTGTTTTCTGGTATCCTGGTTTATTAGTATCAGTTCCGTGCTTTGTTTTGAGTGATCTCACTTTTGTGTGGCTATGGGCATCATAACTTTGCATACCATACATTGGTAGAGTACAATGCATACACCTTGGAAGAGTTTATGGAATATTTTAGATCAGGTTGAAGTGATGAGAACCTCCGTCAAGAAAGGTATGATCCCATTTCTATATCAATTAAATCTTCTATCCAAAAAATCTTTAAATATCCAACTCAAAACTCTTCCTTCTCATTTAAATATATTTTTATTTGTGGGATAACTCTACTATTTCCATAAAAAATTTCACTTATCTAGCACCTGACAAAGAAGAAAAACTTTTGCAAGTACTAAGAGAACTTTTAGATGGACAATAGAGAATATTGAAGGCATTTTACCATCCCCATTTCATGCATAAGTTCAAAATGATTGAGGATGAGAAACCAAAAACTCAACCTTAACCACGGATCAACCCCAACATGCAAGAATTTGTCAAAAATGAGGTAGTGATTTTATAAAATATCACAATTACATGTCTTATATGTGATAATGGATGGTTTAGCATATTTCGATTGGTGCCTAAAAGGGAGAAACAATTGTGATAATTTTTTTGAAAACAATTGACTCAAAGTAGGGTGTTCACTATTTGGAGGTTTTTAAAGAATTACCATCTAACTAATTCCACAACAAAAGATCATTATTCCGACCCTTTATAGATGGCGTGCATGAGAAGTTAGTCAGTCACCTATTTATTGCTTCTGATATGGATACTCGTGCTACACTAAAATCCCTATAACTGCTGAAGACCAAGAGAAAAATACTTTCACTTGTACTTATGGGACATATGCATTTAGAAGGAAGCATTTTAGGCTATGCAATGGCCTTGGCACTTTTGAAAGATTAATGATGGAAATATCCTCAGATATGTATGGAAACTTTCTTGAAACATTCATGGATGATGTATTTTATTTTTGGGGATTCTTTTATAATGATTTGACTAATTTAGATATTTTCTAGGTGGATGTGATAATACTAACCTTTTCCTTAATTGTTATAAATGACATTTTATGGCTAAGGAAAAGATATCAATAGGAAATAAGATATCTAATAAAGGAATTGAGGTAGATCCAGTCATGATAGATGTTATGAAGAATCTACCACCACCTACCATCGTGAATGGGGATAGGAGCTTTTTTGAGACATACTGGGTTCTATAAGAGGTTCATTGAAGGATTTTTTGTAACTACCAAATGAACGTATAAGATTTTAGTGAAATATAAGAAGTTTCATTTTGATGAAAATTTTGTGGAAGATTTTAATGAACTCAAAGCTAAGTTCTCCTCATCTCGTTTCATTACTTTGTTGAATTGGACTTTGCCTTTTTTCATCATGTGTGAGGTTGGTGACTTAGTTTTAGACAATCTTTTGGATAATTTCATGGGAAATTATTCCACATCATGTACTATGGTAGTAAGTTGCCTAATGATGCTCAAGTAAATTCTTCTACAACTGAAAAGGACTTCTAGATGTAGTATTTTCTTTTGAAAACTTAAAATATTACCTTGTTGGGTCTAAAGTCGTAGGTTATTTTGAGCTTTCTACTCCAAAGTTCCTACTTAGAAAGAATTTATTTCAAACCAAGATTGGTCTACTAGAATTTGATTGTAAAATCAGAGATAAAGTATGTTCCCAAAATGTTATAGTTGACCCTCTTTTGAACTTAGAAAACATTTAGGCAGATAAAGTATATATTCCTATCGGAGATGTCTTCCCCAGTGAGAGACTATTTATGATTCATATTTTCACTCCTTGGTTTTTTGATATATAACACTTATATAGGGGGTAGTTATGCCAAAAAATCAGAACTAGAAACAAAGAGATTTTTATATGAAGAAAAATTCTATTTTGGGGAGCATTTTCCCCTCAATATGAGATAGAAAGATGGAATTATTCAAAGGTGTGTAGGAAAGGAAGATTCTAAGCACATTTTTATCACTATCACGCATTACAAGTAGGATGCCACCATAATTTGAATCCAACCACTACTAAGATTCTTCAATCTGGTTTGTATTGGCCCAATAAATTTAGGGATGCCCACCACTATGTGTACCAATGTGATAGCTCCCAACATGTAAGGAATATATATAAGAGATGTGAATTAACCCTACAAAACACGTTAGAGGTGGAGCTATTTCATGTTTGGGGTGTTTATTTTATGGGACCATTCACATTGTCTAAATGATATGTGTAGATACTTGTGGTAGTGGATTGTGTGTCTAAATAGGTAGAAGCTATCCCAACTAGAAATACTGACTTTAATGTTGTGTGTGAATTTGCCAATAATAGAATCCTTTCTAAATATACTATAACTCAAGTTATAGTTAGTATGGTGGGACAAACTTCTAGAATAGGAATTTTGATAGGATCTAAGAAAATATGGTGTTACCCACTAGATCTCAAATTGAATCATCCCCAAACTTGTTGCTAGGTGGAGATTCTAAATAAGGAAATTAAGAGGATTCTATGAAAGACAATCTCCATGTCTATAATGGATTGGTATACACTCCTTGCAAGCCCTTTAGGCATAATGAACTGCCTTGAAGACTGCAATAGGTATGTCACCATATAAGCTAGTTTATTGGAGCATTTATCTCTTACCTATTGAGTTGAATATAAACCTATAGGGCCATCAAGAATTGTACTTTGACATGAATGTTTCCAAAGAGATGAGGATACTCCAATTGAGTAAATTGGATGAGGTTCAACATGGTGGTTATTTAGTTGAAAACTTTTTAAGGAAAGGACCAAAAATGGCATGAAACTTACATCTTGAATTAAAATTTTGAAGTTGGACAACTTGTGCTGCTTTATAATTCCCATTTGAGACTTTTTATAAGTAAGTTGATATCAATATGTGCATGCCCATTTAGGATCAAGAAAATGTTTTGTAATGGTATTGTGGATATCATTAATATTTGAAGGTTTATTATGAAGATGGGCTCCCCCATATTATCTACCTACTGGTTTGTCATTGTCAAAAAGGGGGAGAATGTTAACTTGAGAGTTATACATTGTCCATATTTTGATAATGACTTAATCATTCCATTCATATGTATCTAATAAGTTTGTTTAAGATTTATTTTAGGCATTAGGTGCATGAAAAGGATCAAATTCACTAAGCCCTAGCTTGTCCAAGTTCAAGTCAAAAGTAATGCAAATGCACTTTTGTGGAAAACACTCTAAACCACCTTAGAATATTTTTCTAATCATTTGTATTGATTATATGACTTGTAAATAAGATGAGAAAAAATCAAGGACACTTAATTCCATCGTTTGATCACTTAAAAATCATTTTGGAAAAATTTTTAGGATAACTTAATCAGTCGAGTTTGAATCTCGACCGATCAGTGACGAATTTTCAAAAATGATTGGATTGGTCGAGTTGTACACTCATAGAACTCATCTGACCAAATTTCTGACCAAAGTTGATTTTGGCTGATTGGTTGAGTTACCCTAGGACAAACTCAACAGATAGTTTGAAAATTAGCTTTGTTGGATAGTGGATCGGTCGAGTTTCAGTCGAGTTACCTTTATTGAGACTCGACCAAATGCACTATATGAAAAATGTAGAAAAAGTGATTTCAACCATTCAAGAGTTGTTATAAATGAAAATAGATTTGTTCCAAGTTGTAAAAAAACTATTTTCATTCTTAAGTGATCCCACACTCAAAGGAATACCACCAACTATAAATAACACCTCTTGGAGTTCATTCCAAGGTTTCTCATTCATGCTATCCTTGGTCCTTGATATAGTTGAGTGTGCTAAACCCCTTTAAGTCCCTTTCTCTCTCTCATTTACAAAGTATTTCGTGATTATGAGTGAGTTAGGCATGTTGTAATAGAGCTACCCCATTGTTACCTTATAAAGCTCTCCATCTTTCCACTTCCCAATCCCCTTTCTCAAAGAGCAATGGCTGAACTGATCTTCTCTGAGTGAAGGAGGAGTTGATGTTCCTCTTCAAGGCTGAAGATGGTGTGAAGATCTTCTCCAAGTGAAGGAGAAGGACAAGGCAGAAGATCCAAGGAGCTTGGTGGGTAAATCCTCAAGGCTGAAGACTTGTTGCAAGGAGATGTTCTAGGAGAAGGAATCAAGCTGCTTGCAAGAGTGGGTTAGACATGTTGTGAGTTATAAGACTAGATCTTGGATAGGTATGCCCTTGGATGAAAGGTGGTCTTTTTGTATGTCTTATAATGGAATATAAGTATACATGGGTTGCAAAGTCCTAGAGGTTGACCTATCTAGGTATTGGACTGACGCTTTACTAGTTTGGAGATTTGAACCACTCTAAACACCTTGTCTAAGTGTTTGTTTCAATCTCTCTCATCCTTGCTATTCTTATTTAGATAGGACTTCAAAATCACCTTTAGCATTTGGTTTAAATTGATATAATTTTAAGGTCTAACTATTCTTGTGCAAGTTTTTAAGCTCTATTCACCCCCCCTTCTAGAGCCCTAGATCCAACATAAGCTTGTACAAGGCACAACCAAATGCTCACATTGTATGTCAGGGTCAAAGGCTCCTTATTTTCTTCTGTCTCATAATCTACCTAAAGATTTTCCTTAAAATTTTGGATGTGCATCATGCACCGTGTGAGTGCTTTCATTTTTCACATGATGTAACTGCACATTGTGCGATTTTAGAAACAATTCATGCAGTTGATCAAGAGATATTTCATATTCTAGGATATATGTGCACGTCATGTAGGAATGTAGCACGTCCTTCATGGAATTCTCAAACTTCTCTAGGAACCTTTAGCTTATTTGTTCATGACACAGACATCACGTAGAGCAGGCTTATCAGTTTTGGTGTGTCTTCTATCTAGAAATGACCATGACATGCCTAGAATTTAAGCACGTCATGGACTAATATGGTTTAGAGAACAATATATAATATACAAATTTCTATTCATACGATATCTTTCTAAAAACAAATATCATCATGATTCAAAGTTTATGAATTTAACATGGATATGTATAGTCCTATTATATAGTCAAACAAAAGAAAATACACAATAAACATGGACTAAAATGTGGGCTGACTCCCACAAGCACTGATTTTTATTGTCTCACAACTGGACTTATTTCTTAAGGGTCTTCTCAACTAGTGTGCTCCTTCCACAAAATGCCACTTGGAGTATCTTTAGTTAGCATGCTTAATCTTTGTAGGAGATTATTCCCCATTACTAACATGATCATACCTGACTCTACATGACCAACCCAAGTGTGGGCCTGAGTATGGTAGAGCATTATACTCATCCATACATGACTCCAAAGGACTTAGATCTGGATCCTAAATGTATCAATCCCCGACCAAGACATGTCTAATCTATTATCAACACATCTCCCAATATAAGGTTTAGAATTAAAAGGACATCATCCAATATATACAACTCAATATGCTAGTTAGTCAAAGTTAAAGAGGTCAAAAGGTAACAATGAATAAATAAATAATAAGTTGAGTATTTCACTATGACACCTAAAATGTAAACTTGTGGGTATGTGGAATTGAATTTGACAAATCTATGGCCAGGAACATGGAAGAGGTTAGGGAGTCCCCCCGTGCAATCATGGAACCAATTAAATAACCTTTCCTCATTAATGGATATAAACATCAGTGAAATAGGCTCCTAGTCACCTTATAAATGTCTGATGGAATTCCACTTTCCAACAATATCACATGACTCAAATAATAGGGAGAAATGAAGGAAATCAAATGAGAATAGAAATAGAATGCACAAAGGCATGCTTAATTATCATATAGAATGTTAACCCAATTTTGATGGATGATATGGACTAATATATGTAAGAGCTTAGGGTAATGAAAGGAAAAGCCATAATTAATCATATCTAGATTATGGTTATGTATAGTATATCATTTATTCATTCTTTGCAAAGTATATGAAGTATGCTTGTTTCTACATACAATACCAACCATACAAATCATGCTTTTCATTGATGTTGATATCATAGATCATAATAAGAATTGAATTACATAATAAAAAATATTGAAACACATTAAAATATACGTTTCATTGATGTTTATATCAGTGATTATGATAAGGAGTGAAAATTATACTTAACTATATTAAACCATAATAAACCCTACTTTTCATTAATGGTTATACAAGAGATTAAGTCAAGAAGTGAAGACCATAAGAAATCATATGTTCCATTGATGCTTACATAAGAGACTATTATAAGGAGTGAGGATCAAACCTTTTTTTGAAGTGTGATGTGAAACATGTTAAGGACAGAGAGAGAAGATCAATATTCCAAAAGTATTTTGATAGAATTTCATCTTACATAAGATTCTTATCAGAAAAAGAGAGAGAGAGAGAGAGAGAGAGCCTAAAGTCAAGGAGAGAGATAATTAGTATATCAACATGATATTTATAAATCACATGTAGAGATCAAACCTTAGGATGTGATATACTATGCTTCTAGAGTAACTCTCCTATTCAACATCTTCTCCAAGTAAAACTTCACTATAGTGGTGGAAGAGGGAAATGTTTATGGTTTCTAAAGAGAGGGAGAGGATTACTTGTCCTTGAGGAATAAAAAAAGAGCAAGGGGACGTTTTCTTTCATGGAAGGATAAGAGCTTTTGAATATGAATTAATTTGAATGGAGTTGGCTTCTATTTATAGGGATGTGGGAGGATAGCATGGTCCTAATTGCAAAATGTATATAGATGACACATGGGTATATGTGTGTCATAAAAAGAGAGATGGTTTATAGATTTAGTGACACATGGATGTGTATGTGTCCTCTAAAGAGAGATAATTCGTGGTTATATGACACAATGGATGCATATGTGTCATTTTAAGATACCCGATCAAAGATTATTTGATACATGGTAGGATATGTGTCAAACATTGGGATGTGCTATATGTTTAAAAGAGGATCATGATGCTAAGCTTCTTGTTTTACCAAGTAGTGTGTTTGCTCAAGCTACCTACTTGCTACCCAGTTGCATGCTTCCCTCCATAAGAAACTTGCTTGTCACCCGGCTACCTGCTTGTGTGCTTACCCACCATTTTTTTTTCAAAATTTGGCAAAAAAGTACCGCAATTATATTTTCAATATATCAAAGATTTTAAATAAATCAAAATAGATTATTTTAATATTAAAATTGAATTTACTAACAAATTCTCAAAGAATCTTGATTTTGCAACTTACTCTAAAGAAGATGTTTTATTTGATCAAAATTCAGAATACTACATATACTACCCCTAAAAGAAATGTTTATCCTTAAAAATTATAAATTTTACCAAAAAGGTACGGATACTTCTTTTGTATTTCAGATTCTAGATCCCATGTTACTTCTTCAAGTCCGTGATACTTCCATAATACTTTCACCATAGATATGCTTCAATTTCTGAGTTGTGTTCCTTTTGGTTTAAAATACTAACTAGGATCTCTTCATATGTCAAATCTTCTTATATTTCTAGTGGTTCAATATGGATGACATATGATTCATCGTGTATGTGTCTCTTAAGTAGGCATACATGAAATACATTATGAAGATTCTGATAATGAAAAGGAAGATTTAGTAAGTATGGATGACTTCCAACTTCTCCAATGATTTCAAATGGTCCAACATATCTTGGACTAATGTTTTTCTTTCTTTCCCCATCTAGACACTCCTTTTGTAGGTGATATCTTAACATAGACCAAATCACTAGTATTGAATTTGACTTCTCTTATTTTTGTGTCGACATATTGTCTCTATCTATTTTGAGCTATTTGTAGTCTTTTGCGAATTAATTTTACTTTTTCAGCAAATTGATGCACCAGATCAGGTCCTAAGACCTTATCTTCTCCCACATCATCCCAATATATTGGTGACCTATGTGGTCTTCCATATAATGCTTCGTAGGGAACCATTTGGATGCTAGCTTGGTAGTTATTGTTGTAAGAGAATTCTACCAAAGGAATATGTTCTTCCCAACTTCCCTTCCAATCTAAAATGCAGTCTCTCGACATGTCTTCTAAAATTTGTATTACTCTTTCAGACTATCCATCAGTTTGAGGATGGAAAGTTGTACTAAAGTTTAGTTTTTTTCTCAAAGCATCATGGAACTGCTTCCAAAACCTAGATGTAAAAGGAGAGTCTCTATTAGAGGTTATCGAGATAGGTTTTACATGCAATCTGACAATTTCATTCATGTAGAGTTCAACTAGACTATCCATTGAACTAGTTATCTATATAGGCAAGAAATGGGTTGATTTTGTCAATCTATATACAACCACCCATACAATATCACTTCCTTTCTTAGTTTTAGGTAGACCAATGACAAAGTCCATAGTTGTGTGCTCCCACTTCCATTTTGGTATTCCTAGTGGTTTCAAAAGACCCCCAGGCCTTTGATGTTCCACTTTTATGTATTGGCAATTCAAACATCTAAGGACATATTCACCTAATACTTTCTTCATGCAAGGCCACTAAAAATTCTTCTATATATTCTTATATATTTTAGTTGTTCTTGGATGAATAGAATATCTTGATAAATGTACTTCATCAAGAATCTTTTTCTTTAACTCTGAATAATTTGGTACCCAAATTCTATTGTCAAACCATACCCCCCTTCTTTGTCAAGATTCAACTTGGACTTTGTCTTTTCTATATCCTTGTTCATGTTTTCATACTCATAATTACTCCTTTGTTCTTGTAGAATTTCATCCTTTAGTTGTGACTTTATCGAGAAAGTATCTATTTGAATAGCTTTTTTTTTCAATGGTTGGTCCCCATTTTGTCATTTCCTCTGTCATCATCCATTCTTGAATAATCACAACTATTACTGATAACGCTTTGTTTCTACTCAGAGCATCTGCTACCACATTTTCTTTTCCTGGGTGATATGAAATATTGAAGTCATAGTGTTTTAGGTATTTCATCCACCTTCTTTGCCTCAGATTCAGATCTTTCTGAGTCTTGAGATATTTTGGACTCTTTTGATCTGTAAATATACTGGTACTCCATAAAGGTAGTAACGCCATATTTTTAGGGCATTTATGATTGCAGCTAGTTCCAAGTCATGTGTAGGATAATCCATCTCATGGGGCCTTAATTGTCTAGAAGCATAATCTATGATCTGATCATCTTGCATGAGTACACATCCTAGACCTACTCTTGATACATCAGATTATATGACATATGACTTACCATCTTGTGGTAAAGTCAAAATTGGAGCAGAAACTAGTCTATTTTTTATCTCTTGAAAACTCTTTTTACATTCTTCTATCCACTTAAAGGATACCCCTTTCTTTGTTAACTTGGTCATAGGATTGCCAAGGTTAGAAAAATCCTTTATGAATCTTCTATAATATCTTATCAATCCAAGAAAACTTCGGATTTTAGTTACAAACATAGGATGTTCCCAATTCATCATTGATTCAACCTTTTGTGGATCCAATGACATGCCACCAGAAGATATGACATGTCCTAGAAAGATAACTTTAGTCATCTAGAATTCACACTTAGAGAACGTTGCATATATTTGGTTTTTCTTCAAGATTTCTAGAACAGTTCTCAAGTGTTTTTTGTGATCCTCGTCACATTTAGAATATATCAGGATATCATCAATGAAAACTATAACAAAGGTGTCTAGGATGTCTTAGAAAACTTGATTCATTAGATCCATGAAATCTACAGGGACATTAGTCAACCCAAAAGGCATGACTAAATATTGAAAGTGCCCATATCTGGATTGAAAAGTTGTCTTAGGCGTATCAGACTCTTTCACTTTCAACTTGTGATATCTAGATCATAGGTTAATTTTAAAAAATATGGCTGTTGACTTAAGTTGATCAAAAAGATCATCAATTCTAGGTAATTGGTATTTATTCCTAATGGTGACCTTATTTATCATTTGGTAATCTATACATAGTCTCATAGTTCCATCTTTTTTCTTAACAAAAAGAACAGGAGCTCGATAAGGGGAAAAACTAGGATGGATGAATCCTTTTTCTAATAATTCGCTCAATTGTTTCTTTAGTTCAATCAATTATATCGGGGACATGTGATAGGGTGATTTAGATATAGGTTGAGTTTCGAGTATCAACTCAATGCCAAATTCTACCTCTCTTTTTGGTGTTAGTCCTGGTAATTCCTTAAGAAATACTTCTACAAAATCTTTGGCAATCTTAATTTCTTATTGTGCTTGTCCTTTTTCATTTTCACTAACTAGGGTTGCCAAAAAGGTAGTGCAACCTTTACTAATCATCTTATGAGCCTTAAGAGAATATACTACACTCCATTTTTTAGTCCCTTCTTCCTGTGGACTAAAATTTCCTTTTCTCCAAATTTTTGGATTGTGACAATTTTATGGTGACAGCCTATGAGAGCTCTAGATGTATGGAGCCAATCCATTCCCAAAATGACATCTATTCCAATCATATCTAATATTGTTAGATTAGATGGAAAAGTTAATCCTTTTATTTTCAGAGGTACATTCTTTGCTATAGAATTGGAAACAATTGAAGTGTTGAAGGGTGTTGTTGTGTTAGGTTGTTTGGGCTGAAATTGGCTAATGTTCCCAAGTCTAGGACAGTAAGGCTTTGTGTGGCCAAATTGCTTGCAGAAATAGCATGGCACATCATTCATGTTGTAAGATCTAGAGTGTATATTTTTGCATCTTTTTGCATCTGGTGCATTCAACTGACATCCTCTTTACTGAGGGCTTAGCCCTTCTATTAGAAAACTCTCTTTTGGACTGATTTGATGGATTTTGGAAATAATTTTACTTTTCTAACTGCCTATTGGATGCTTCAATACCTGAGGCTACACTAATCATGGCATCCATTGTTTTCAAATGTAAGAGAACTAATTTTCTTTCATTATAAGAGAAAGACCTGTTAGGAATCTAGAAGTCCTCATATCATCATAAATCAATAGTGTACTTTCATATCTAGTCTTCTAAACCCGGTGATATACTCAGCTAGGCTCATCTCTTGTTTTTGCTTCAGATTCATAAACTCATCAAACTTTTATCTTTTTATATGGTCAGGAAAATATTATCTATTGAATTCCTCCTTATAAGTGTCACAAGGAACAAAGTCCAAATGTCTAAACTTGATGGTCTTAATATTATCCCACCACACTTTGGCATCATTTTGTAGTTTGAAGGTGGAAAATAGAGTTTTCCTTTCTTCATGACAGGAAAGGACTTTGAAAATCTCTTCAATTTCCATTATCCACACCTCAGCCTTATCAGGATCATCTCTTCCTTGAAAATAGCTTGGTTTCAAAGATAAGAAGTTCTTCATGCTTATATTCTTGGAGTTACTAAGTATAGTTTTGACGAGTCTCCAATTTCCCCATTTATTTGTTTCCACATCATTTCTATTAGTTGTGTAAGTTTATGGACTAATTCCATTGCTCCAGGTGTCAGCTCTACTCATTTGCTTTCAACTTCCGATCCGGTAATCATCTATACAAATGAATAACTTTGTTTAAGATATGATTCACATGTCCAGTATAAAAGAGTGTTTTGAAACTACTTTTCATGGTATCAAGAAAGTAGCAAAAATACTAGTACTGATTTCCTTCAAAATTCTACTATATGGGTGATACCTTAACTATTCTAACTTATTGCAAAGACCGGGTAGGTAGGAATATGAATAATATACATTTTAATTTGTAAAGTTTTTAATCTTGTATCTTGTGTAGAGTCCATGTTGTTGCTCTAATACCATTTAAACTTGTAACATCCCAGAAACCAATGACATAACATATCAACTTGGTTTCTGAGGGTTATAGAATTTAAGTATCATGACCAATTAAAGATGCAACCCAAAAACAACTATATTGACAATGTAGTCATTTACACAAGCATTTCTTGAAAGAAAATTTGTACATGTGTTTACATGACTCATATGTCTAGAAAAACTACAAAACATGAAAAACCAAATATGGTCTTGATAATACTTTTAGTAACTTTCAAAATAGTCTATGACAAGATACATCCATACACCTGCATCCACATAATTAATCTATGGAAAGAAAGGTTTGCCATAGCCCAAATGGGAGAAAGAGAGTTAGACAATTGTCTAAGTATGGTTGATAGAAAATAAAAGTATTGCAGCAAGACACTTTTCATATCTCACTAAGTTACATTCTTAATCATTTATTCATATGAAAACTATATCAAAAGAAAATAAACTGATACTAAAGATCATAAAGGGAAAAAAATCATAGATAGTGGTATTTGTGTATTTCTTTTATAATTATTAATAAGTGGGAGACCGTATTTCATAAATGAGCTTAACTACAACTCTCATAGAAGGTGTCAATTCACCATGGGCAACTGACCTGCAAGCACAAAAATCTTTCTTAGCCAAGACTTTAGGCCATTAAGGTTACCAAACCACATGTAAGTACCCTGTCGCACCCCCAGCCACTCATGCACACCACATGCTATACACAATTAATCATATTACCACATTCAGCCACTGGTAGCCTTTCCAAGACCGAAAGAGGGTGGTCCTTCCACAAAATGCCACTTGGAGTATCATTAGTTGGTATGCTTAATCGTTGCAGGATATTATTCCCATGTACGAACATGATCATGCCTAACTCTACATGACAAATCCAAGTGTGGTCCTGAGTATGGTAGAGCATTATACTCATCCATCCCTGATTCCAAAGGACTTAGATCCAGATCCCAAATGTATCAATCTCCAGCCAAGACATGCCGACTTTGTTACCAACACATATCCCAATATAAGATTTAGAATGAAAAGGACATCATCCAAGATATACAACTCAATATGTTGACTAGTCAAAGTTAAAGAGGTCAAAAGGTAACAATGAATAAATGAATCATAAGTTGAGTATTTCACTATGACACCTAAAATGTAAACTTGTGGGATTGTGGAATTGAATCAGAAAAATCTATGGCCAGGAGCGTGCATGAGGATAGGGAGTCCCCCTGTGCAAACACAGAACCAATTAAATAACATTTCCTCTTTACTGGCTATAGACATCAGTGAAATAGGCTCCTAGTCACCTCAAAAATGTTTGATTGAATTCCACTTTCCAACAACATCACATGACTCAAATAATAGGGAGAAATGAAGGAAATCAAATAAGAACAGTGCCCAAAAGGCATGCTTAATTATCATCTAAAATGTTAACTCAATTTTGAAGGATGATAGGGACTAATATGTGTAACAGCTTACGGTAATGAAAGGAAAATCCATAATGAATCATATCTAGAACATGGTTGTGTATAGTATATAATTTATTTCTTTACAAAGCATATGAAGTATGCTTGTTTCTACATACAATACCAACCATCCAAATCATGCTTTTCATTGATGTTGATATCATAGATCATAACAACAATTGAATACCATACTAAAAAGTATTGAAACATATTAAAACATAATTTTCATTTATGTTTATATCAGGGATTATGATAAGGAGTGAAAATTATACTTAACTATATTAAGCCATAATAAACCCTACTTTTCATTAATGGTGATACAAGAGATTGAGTCAAGAGGTGAAGACTATAAGAAATCATAATTTCTTCTATGACCCCACCTCCCGATAACCCCCAATTAAGGGAGACCGAGAGGTCGAAGCCGCACCCATAACTTCCGGATCAAAGGTTCGACAATTAACCAAGAATAATTATCAAATTTTAACCTACTATACTGAAAAGTTGTAAGAAAATATTTTTTTGCATACCTTTTTGAAAACTTGGATCTCTAAACTTCTATCCACTTAAGGATTCTACTCTAACTAATCCTCCTTGTATTTAACTTCATGTATTTCACAATATGACGATTTATTGTTTGTCCTTTTGGCTTGTACCTAAAATGCCGATAAACAAAACGTCGGTCAGCCAAAGCTGGTATGTGGGTGAAACAATAATTATGTAAATACGTTAACAATGTAATCATTCAATTAATCATTTAACAACTAAGATTACTTTTTAGATATAACTCTACAATCCAAGAGTACCCTATCCTCTATGTTGTCCCCATTAAACCCCTCATGATCCACCTATAAGTGAACCCATTTCTAGGGTTGAGTCACATGGCACTACTTGTAAGTAGCCCACTCCTTAACTCATGGCAGGCTAATGAGTCTCATGGCACTACACGTAGGTAGCCCAGTTTCTAACTCTCGGTAACCTAGACCTTGCTCTAGGATTACCCCTTTTTTTCCTTAGACTTTTTCAAAGCAATAGAGGTGGACCTGGATCTAGTCAGTTATATACGCACATTTATAGTGTTAATCATAGTCACTTTATAGTTGCATGAAATAAATAAACATCCAACAGTGATTTTCAAGCAACCGATTAAAACTTCAAGAATCGCAGTGAAACTAGAGCGATTATTCATAAGCGTAACCACATACCTGATTTGCAGATTATTCAACATATACTTCATGTATATACAATCAAGCCAATCAACATATCCAAGCAAGTAATTCAATCATCACATAATTCCTGAAAAGAATATGTACTCTATTTATTACACACTTTATCAAGAATCTACTTTATTGACTTGGATTCACTTTCTAGGTTTTCTAATCCTCATTAAGGTTTCATTAATATTCATTAGGGTTTCTTAGATCAATTTCTCAAACTTTATCCCTTTTAGGTTAACAACCCTAAAATACTCTTTTCCATTTATATGAACCTTAATTGCTCAACTATCCATTTTAATAGTCTTTTATACCCAAATTGACTTAGGATCATCACATCCCTATTTATTCATGGATTTGGACACTTAAACCAATTAAAAGACATATTCTCCTAAACTAGGGTTTTCAAGCTCATTAATGCATAATCATGCATGAAACCCTAAATTAAGCCAATTATATAAAAAGATCATCTTTTTTAGATCCTACTTTCACTTTTATTAACAACAGGTTAATATCAGCTTGAATTATCCAAATAATGTCATTAAGATCATCTACCATCAAATCTAAGGGTTTTCCCTTAATTAAAACATTAAAGATGATAACTTTATGTACTTTTCAAATTTCAAGCATATTTATGCACATAAACTCTAAATTAGACTAAACACGTGCAAAGTTCTTCCTTTTTTAACATAATGTACCTTTTTACATTTAACAGGTTAACATCAACTCTAATGATCCATTAAACCCTATTAAACACTTTATTCATTTCAAAATAGGGTTCCTTAAGAATTAAAGCATTAAAGATGATTACTTCCATTACTTTTTAGATTGCAATTCGAATCAGGCTTCAAACATAATTTCTTTGTGTTCCTCTTGTTCTGAGGATCAATTTTCATATAGGACTTGTTTTAATCTGAGTAACCAATCATTAGATATGATTTTTGCAAGTAAATTACCTTCCGGCCAATCAGAGATTGCCACGTCGCCAAGTTCCCTTGCATGCGACTTGCTTTGGAAATATAATGAAAAGTTGAATTACCCCCGACGTAAGTGAGCATCACTTCAGCTAGTGGAGGGCAAACTTGTCCAACGCCCCTTGCTTCATCTTCAAGCTCCTGCTGTCGTAGAGTGCAGCCCTAGGCGCGACCTGGGCAGGTCGTTCTCTCCTTCTTAGACCATGAAAGTTGCCGCCTGACCTTGCCCTAGCCCCGTAGCCTTTAGCCGCACCTGGGGCATCGCCCAGTGCACGACCAAGGTGGCTAGGTCAAGAGCAACCAACCCGCGACTAGCAGTCTGTGAAGTAGTCGTTCGGCTGTTGCTGTGCTTCGGTTGAGGTGTGGCCACGATGGCAACGCAACTCAATGACATCGTGGAGCATCCAGAGATCGTTTCACCCCTCTATGGCCGCCTCATGATTGCACGATCACGTTGCCCATCTTAGCTAGGGTTTATGGACAAGAACATGAAAGAAGAAGAGAAGATGGTGTATGGGATCTTCTGAACTCGGCCCAAGGCCTTACCCCTGATATAGGGGAGAGTAGGAACACCCTGGGATGCTTGTCCTCGAAGCCATCCATCCCTCTTCCAAAAGGAATTCAATTCCTTCATTAGGAAGCAAATTCCTCTCTCTTTCCTAATTTCCTTTGATAATCCTTCTTCTTTAATTATTAGGATTTCAAAAATTATATCTTTTATCTTCTTTGTACTTGCTTTTTTATTTATTGGCACAAAGTTATATTCTCTTTTATTAGAAAATACTTCCTTTCTATCCTTATCACAAAATTCATTAATAATGTATCACATTATCCTCTTATTTTGCAATTTTAGAATTTTCTCTTTCCTTCCTCTTTATTGGGACTCCTTGGATTCCAAGAAACTCCATTATTTCGAAATCCTTTTTATTGGATATTCATTATCCTTCTAGATGCATCCATATGCATTATTTCTTCATTATCATGTTTATTTCTTATTAAAATAACTCTTTTTGAGAATTTCTCTTTATTTTTCTTTTATTTTCCTCATTAGTATTCCTTTTAATATTAGCAACCTCATGGATACGAACTTTCACCAAGAAATCTCATTTATGCCTCTTTCCACTCGTTTTCCACATTTTATCATTATTTTCAAGTTCTTTCTTAATAAAGGAATACTGAATTAATCTTTTCTTTTCTTATTGCACTCTTTATGCAACTTTGGACTCCTTGGAACCCAAGGAACCCAAGAGGCACGAAACCCTCTTTGGATTTGCCTTCTATAGGTTTCTACATATTTCTTTTCTTAAAAATTCAATTATCCATTTACTAATTGAATTTCCTTATTATTTGGGCCCAATAGCCAATAAAGCCCACAACACAAACATCAAGGCTATTGTAAACGAAATCCATTTATTTGAAGCAAATTATATCATTATTTGTTCAAATATCTTTAATATGAGAAATTACATTTCTCACCAAATGAACCCAAAATTTGGGGTTGTAACATCCTTCCCCTCTTATAGGAATTTTGTCCTCAAAATTTTATCAAGCAAACAAATAATTCAGGATAAGACTTTTCCATGTCCATCATTGGCCCCTATGTGGCTTTACCGTACTCATAGCGCTTCCACAGAACCTTTATCATCACATATTCTTTTCTCTGAGTTCTTTCATCTCGGCATCTATAAACTGCACAGGTGACTCAGGCCATGTCAGCCTCCCTTGGGGCTCACTAGGTTCATTGCTCAGCACATGGTCGGGGTACCTCACATAGTGCTCCAAATTGGACACATGGAACTCATCACACATTACTTTATCCTGAGGGGTAAGGTCAAACTTAACCTTCTCCACCAAACCATGTCAAAAGAAACCATGCATCGGGGACTCAGCTCTCTTAGCTATAACTTAGAGGGGTCGGATTTTCATGTCACATATTCTCCCACAGTGAACTGCATGTCAGTCTACTTTGCATCTGCTCATGACTCTTGTCATCTCTAGGCTCCTTTCAGCCATTGCACGATCAAAGCGACTTCATCTACACACACTGTGGTCCCTTTTCTAACCATCACGTGCTCCTTTCACCAACATCACCTTACTGAAGTGGTGACCGACACAACCTCCCTTACAGAGCTTCTTTAAAACGTGATACTGGCTATGGTTGTCATCATCACATCCTTCATAGGACAAGAACTGTCTCTAGCTATCACCCTAAACAAGCACATATGCTCTCATCAGACCCCTTTAGTCTGGATCATACTAACCATTAGTTAGTGGTGATAAATTGTACTAACATCGAGTTCTTTATGTACCTACTTCCACCTTTTGGAAGGGAACCTTCAGGTCAAACTCCAGAATCTTTGAACTCACTTCATGGTGTAGTTGAACTATCTCTCTCATATGTATTTCAACCCGATCTGTCCCTTGACAGTACTCTTTCTTTCTCATGTCATCTAGGTAAGGTGGTCTACCATAACCCATATTGCATCTAGACCTTCCTTGATCCAGGGGAGACTTACAACATCCATAGTGATGAACTCCCTTTCTCTTTCGGGGACTCTTTATTCTTTATATCAATGCACTGGGTTACTGGTGTTCGTCCTTTACCTCCTGGTTTGCATGGTCACATGCCACAAGCAACTTCATCTTAGGTATCCAAAGTCCTACTGTCACTTATTATCTTGGCGGTACGGTATATGGTGATCTTAAAATCATGATCTCTTGTATGTCATGATTCCTCAAGATTGATTCCTCAGAAACCCTAAACCACTCTAGTTGGGGTTTCATCACCTTCTTTTCCAAAGAAGTACATCTGAGGTTCTACCACCATCCTTTCATTGCATCAAGGACTAGACTGGCTAACCAAACATCCATTAACTTTTCAACGAATCTTGTTACATCTGAGTGTTATCCAAACACCTCTCCTTTTCAAACTTAGGGTTAGCCAAACAACCTCTTCTAGTTTCTAGTCAAACAAGTCAGATGTATCTCAACCAGAGCATCCATTACCACTTCACATCCTTAGGTATTAGGTAACGTTGAAGACATACACTTCCATGTATTTCACTTATCATCTCACCTCAAACTCTATGTCTATCTTCAATTAAGAACACTCTCTGATTTCATCATCATGGTGATCAAACTCAACCTGGTATAACTTGTAAGTTCTACATAGCTCATGATAAAAACTTCCTCATAAGGTGACTACCTCGTTCCTCTTAGTGTTTGCAAACCATCCATGTATCATTCACTTTACCAGGGTAGGTTATCTTCTCTATCCCCATTTCTCATGGCAACGTTCCAATCTACATCATCTCTTATCCTTGGTGTGTGGCATGTGTAATGTCCTATCTTTCACTCTCATAACAAGAGGAAATAAGCATTTGGCTACAGTCCAAATACAGAGTTCTTCCTGTTCCAAGAGTAGAGATGGTACATCCCACCTTTCCAATACACCTTTAAATCTAAGTTGCAATGTGCCAGATATGTCTCTACATCACAGACATCATGATATCAAAGTTACTTCCTTGGAGTTGATCTTGAACCTAATTGGGTCCACACATATTCCTTGGTCATCACCTCTAGGTCTATAGGGTTCCGACACTTTTGGGGTCATCCCTCTCCCTTATGCATCCATAGAGTGCCCTACTCATCTGCCCTTTGGGTTCCATGAGTTCATGAAGGTGATCAATCTCCTAACCCATGGCCCTCAGACAATGATAGTTGTTACCTCCCGACCCTATGGTCATGTGCAACTAGGGAATTAGGCAACTCCTACTTCCATCGGTCTTATCCCTACCTGATCCTAGGATAGACTTAGGATTCTCCATTATAGTACATGTTCACTTATAACCTTACACAAGTCTTCATCATCTCTCTTTCTGCATTCATGGGCTGGCTTTCATCCTTTCATAGGGATCATGGCAACCTGCCTACCTTGGTTAAGCCCCATACCGGTTACCTCCATGGTAACACATTCATATGCAATTAGAGATGGATATCTATGGGTCTACAGGTTCATTCTCATACCATGTACTTTTCACTTAGCTTCTCAAGATCCTGTGAGACCTCTTTAGGTTACCTTAAACCAACAAAACTGATATACACCCTACCAAAGGGATCCCTCTCCCAGGATGGGAGGAAAACTATCTCTTGACACCATGGTCAAAAAAGCTCTTAGGTCTAGGATTTACATCCACATGAGCCTACTTAACCCTAGCAAGCTATTAAGGCACAAGCAGATCACCTATTGTACCATGCTAGGTCATACTTATCCTGTTTCCTCGATGTTGGATCAAGATCGTACTTTCCTTTATCACCAACCTAGTTGTGAGGGGTTCATCACACATACCTTAAACTTAAGGGACTTCCCTTTTCCTCTATACACGAGGAGTACCATGCTCGAAACTATGGAAACTATAATTCTCGTCATGAGCATTAGGTATACCATTTCCCCTCTTAGGCCTCGGAATCCCTAGGTTCACCTTTAGGTGTCCAACTGCATGCTCTATCTCTTAACTACGAACCAAGCATGCAAAAGGCATGACATGCACTCCTTGTCATCCTTCAACTCGAGCAACACTTAGAGTTGGGTCCTTCTTAAGGACAACCAACAAGGTACAAGGCCTCATAACCCATTACTAAACCTTTCTAGGTCTAAGGAACTCTTCTTCCTACCTCAGAAGGTAAACACCTATACCGTAGGCACATAGGTACCAGAATCTTCATCTTCTCTCTCAAGAGTTTGGTCCCTCTAAAGGCAACCAAGATATCATCAACTTTCAGGGATCGATCATGAGGCAACCACTATCATCCATTGTTCCTCATATCTCAGGGTTTTAGGCTTCCAACCTTCTTGTTGGGTTTCCTGCTCTCTCTATAGCTAACCCTACATCCAACCTCACCATTAGAGGTCCTCTCTTCATGAAGGATCAACCTCAAAAGCATTCCCTACATGGGTGAAGCCTAGGTTCAAACTTATGTTTGCTCAAGATCATCCATAATCCTTTATGCTCCATCATGATTCCTTATCCAGGGTTTCATCCTACTGTCAGCACTATGACGTGCCCTAGGTGCCAGCTATACCCTAATTGCATAATCCCATAGGGTTTCTAAGGTCCTTCACTAACATCATCATCTAAGGAGCTATCCTTTACCCTAACATGCATGACCCTTCCCAGGGCTGGGTTGCCAAAGGTGCTAGGTCACCCATGGATCATATGGCATCCCAAAGGCATGTCCTTTCAAACACCTGGTCCAACTCATCTCTCTCTAACCTTCACTTAGGGTAAGGGTTAGCATCATCCTTAGAGGATGTGCCAGGTCTCTACTTGCAATGGAGATCTCTATCTCCAAGACTAACTTATCCTCTTGACAAGAAGTTCTAGCCTCAGGTCTCTTCTGAGGACATGACAACTTATGTCATATGACCTAAGCATGTATCTATTCTTTAGTTTGTGCTTAATCTATTAAGCTTATGTCCATGACATCTTATTTACATGCCTTTCATTAATTTGATGGAGGATTCCTTAGACCTTATTAATCTCACCCATACCTTAAGAGGGTGAGGAGAAGAGGGAAAACCCTAATCCTTAAGGTCCTTAACAGAATTTGTGATGAGAAGGGATGAATAAGATGAGAAAGTCCTAAAGGTATCTTATTTCTATTCATACCCTAAGACTTTGGCCAGGCAGTCACACGGATCTGGGAGTCCTCGTATTCCAACTAGCGGTGCGGAGGAAAATATTGCCAGCCCCCAGTCGTGATCCTTTTCTAGACACCTCTGTCTTTCAGATAATCCTCTAATAACTCCCTTGGGTTCTATGGAGTTTGTAAAATTTAATAATTATTAATGGTTAAGTGGGAAACCTAGGCTCTGATACCAAATGTTACGACCCCACCTCCCGATAACCCCCAATTAAGGGAGACCAAGAGGCCAAAGCCGCACCCATAACTTCCGGATCAAAGGTTCAACAATTAACCAAGAATAATTATCAAATTTTAACCTACTATACTGAAAAGTTGTAAGAAAATAAATTTTTGCATACCTTTTTGAAAACTTGGATCTCTAAACTTCTATCCACATAAGGATTCTACTCTAACTAATCCTCCTTGTATTTAACTTCATGTATTTCATAATATGACGATTTACTATTTGTCCTTTTGGCGTGTACCTAAAACGCCGACAAACAAAACGTCGGTCAGCCGAAGTTGGTATGTGGGGGAAACAATAATTATGTAAATACGTTAACAATGTAATCATTCAATTAATCATTGAACAACTAAGATTACTTTTTAGATATAACTCTGTGATCCAAGAGTACCCTATCCTCTATGTTGTCCCCATTAAACCCCTCATGATCCACCTATAAGTGAACCCATTTCTAAGGTTGAGTCACATGGCACTACTCGTAAGTAGCCCACTCCTTAACTCATGGGAGGCTAATGAGTCTCATCGCACTACACATAGGTAGCCCAGTTTCTAACTCTCGGTAACCTAGACCTTGCTCTAGGATTACCCCTTTTTTCCTTAGCCTTTTTCAAAGCAATAGAGGTGGACCCGGATCTAGTCAGTTATATACGCACATTTATAGTGTTAATCATAGTCACTTTATAGTTGCATGAAATAAATAAACATCCAGCAGTGATTTTCAAGCAACCGATTAAAACTTCGGGAATCTCCATGAAACTAGAGCAATTATTCATAAGCGTAACCACATACCTGATTTGCAGATTATTCAACATATACTTCATGTATATACAATCAAGTCAATCAACAGATCCAAGCAAGTAATTCAATCATCACATAATTCCTGAAAAGAATATGTACTCTATTTATTACACACTTTATAAAGAATCTTCTTTATTGACTTGGATTCACTTTCTAGGGTTTCTAATCCGCATTAAGGTTTCATTAATATTCATTAGGGTTTCTTAGATCAATTTCTCAAACTTTATCCCTTTTAGGTTAACAAACCCTAAAATACTCTTTTACATTTATATGAGCCTTAATTGCTCAACTATCCATTTTAATAGTCTTTTATACCCAAATTGACTTAGGATCATCACATCCCTATTTATTCATGGATTTGGACACTTAAACCAATTAAAAGACATATTCTCCTAAATTAGGGTTTTCAAGCTCATTAATGCATAATCATGCACGAAACCCTAAATTAAGCCAATTATATAAAAAGATCATCTTTTTTTAGATCCTACTTTCACTTTTATTAACATGTTAATATCAACTTGAATTATCCAAATAATGTCATTAAGACCATCTACCATCAAATATAAGGGTTTTCCCTTAATTAAAACATTAAAGATGATAACTTCATGTACTTTTCAAATTTCAAGCATATTTATGCACATAAACTCTCAATTAGACTAAACACGTGCAAAGTTCTTCCTTTTTGAACATAATGTACCTTTTTACATTTAACAGGTTAACATCAACTCTAATGATCCATTAAACCCTATTAAACACTTTATTCATTTCAAAATAGGGTTCCTTAAGAATTAAATCTTTAAAGATGATTACTTCCATTACTTTTCGGATTGCAATTAGAATCAGGCTTCAAACATAATTTCTTTGTGTTCCTCTCATTCTGAGGATCAATTTTCATATAGGACTTGTTTTAATCCGAGTTACCAATCATTAGATATGATTTTTGCAAGTAAATTACCTTCCGGCCAATCACAGATTGCCACGTCGCCAAGTTCCCTTGCATGCGGCTTGCTTTGGAAATATAACGAAAAGTCAAAATTACCCCGACGTAAGTGAGCAGCACTTCATCTAGTGGAGGGCAAACTTATCCAACGCCCCTTGCTTCATCTTCAAGCTCCTGCTGTCGTCAAGCGCAGCCCTAGGCGCGACCTGGGCGGCTCGTTCTCTCCTTCTTAGACCACGAAAGCTGCCGCCTGACCTTGCCCTAGCCCCGCAGCCTTCAGCCGAACCTGGGGCGTCGCCCAGTGTGCGGCCGAGGTGGCTAGGTCAAGAGAAACCAACCTGCAACTAGCAGCCGGTGAAGCAGCCGTTCGGCTGCTGCTGTGCTTCGGTTGAGGTGTGGCCACGATGGCAACGCAATTCAATGACATCGTGGAGCATCCAGAGATCGTTTCACCCCACTATGGCTGCCTCATGATTGCACGATCACGTTGCCCATCTTAGCTAGGGTTTATGGACAAGAACATGGAAGAATAAGAGAAGATGGTGTATGGGATCTTCTGAACTCGGCCCAAGGCCTTACCCCTGATATAGATGAGAGTAGGAACGCCCTGGGATGCTTGTCCTCGAAGCCATCCGTCCCTCTTCCAAAAGGAATTCAATTCCTTCATTAGGAAGCAAATTCATCTCTCTTTCCTAATTTCCTTCGATAATCCTTCTTCTTTCATTATTAGGATTTCAAAAATTATATATTTTATCTTCTTTGTACTTGCTTTTTTATTTATTGGCACGAAATTATATTCTCTTTTATTAGATAATACTTCCTTTCTATCCTTATCACAAAATCCATTAATAATGTATCACATTATCCTCTTATTTTGCAATTTTAGTATTTTCTCTTTCCTTCCTCTTTATTGGGACTCCTTGGATCCCAAGAAACTCTATTATTTCGAAATCCTTTTTATTGGATATTCATTATCCTTCTAGATGCATCCATATGCATTATTTCTTCATTATCATGTTTATTTCTTATTAAAATAACTCTTTTTGAGAATTTCTCTTTATTTCTCTTTTATTTTCCTCATTAGTATTCCTTTTAATATTAACAACCTCATGGATACGAAATTTCACCAAGAAATCTCATTTATGCCTCTTTCCACTCATTTTCCACATTTTATCATTATTTTCAAGTTCTTTCTTAATAAAGGAATATTGAATTAATCTTTTCTTTTCTTTTCTTATTGCACTCTTTATGCAACTTTGGACTCCTTGGAACCCAAGGAACCCAAGAGGCACGAAACCCTCTTTGGATTTGCCTTTTAGAGGTTTCTACATATTTCTTTTCTTAAAAATTCAATTATCCATTTACTAATTGAATTTCCTTGTTATTTGGGCCCAATAGCCAATAAAACCCACAACACAAACATCAAGGCTTTTGTAAATGAAATCCATTTATTTGAAGCAAATTATATCATTATTTGTTCAAATATCTTTAATATGAGAAATTACATTTCTCACCAAATGAACCCAAAATTTGGGGTTGTAACAATTTCCATTTATGCTTACATAAAAGACTATTATATGGAATGAGGATCATACTTTTTCCTAAAGTGTGATGTTGAAACAGGTTAAGGACAGAGAGAGAAGATCAATATTCCAAAAGTATTTTGACAAAAATTTGGCTTACAAAAAATTTTTATCAGAAAGAGAGAGAGAGCCTGAAGTCAAGGGGAGAGAGATAATTAGTATATCAAAATGATATTTAGAAATCGCATATAGGGATCAAACATTAGGAGGTGATAGACTATACTGCCAGAGTAACTCACCTATTCAACATCTTCTCCAAGCAGAACTTCACTATAGTGGTGGAAGAGGGAAATGTTTATGTTTTCTAAAGAGAGGGAGATGGTTACTTGTCTTTGAGGAATAAAAAAAGAGCAAGGGGACGTTTTCTTTCATGGAAGGACAAGATCTTTGGAATACGAATTAAGTTGGGTGGAGTTGGCTTCTATTTATTGGGATGTGGGAGGGTAGCATGGTCCTAATTGTAAAATGTATATAGATGACAAATGGGTATATGTGTGTCATAAAAAGAGAGATAATTATAGTTTTAGTGACACATGGATGTGTATGTGTAGAGAATTTGTGGTTATATGACACAATGGATGCATATGTGTCATTTTAAGATATCTATCAAAGATTAGTTGACACATGGTAGGATATGTGTCAAAACTTAGGATGTGCTACATGTTTAAAAGAGGAGCATGATACTAAGCTTCTTGCTTTACCAAGTAGTGTGTTTGCTCAAGCTACCTACTTGCTACCAAGCTACATGCTTGCCACCTAGCTACCTACTTGTGTGCTTACCCACCAAATTATATTTTTCAAAATTTGACAAAAAGTACCGCAATTATATTTTCAATATATAAAAGTTATTAAATGAATCCAAATAAATTATTTTAATATAAAATTGAATTTAGTAACAAATTCTCAAAGAAGCTAATTTTTACAACTTACTCTAAAGAAGATGTTTTATTTGATCAAAATTTAGAATATTACAAACATACCACCAACTCACGAGATATATTCAACCAGAGAGTAAGGGTGCATATGATTACACTATTACAGAAACAACGTTCAACGTCGCTTTTAGCGGTGTCGGTTTTTTATTAACACCACCGTTGGTCCCATTAAACGTCGGTTAATAAGTACATCTGACGGCTATATTTGAAGACCATCCAGACACGGGTATCGCTTTTCATTCAGTGTCAGTTGAAGAAAAGAAACAGATGCCTAAAGTAGCCCGTGAAATCCAATTTTTTTGAGCAAAAAAAATTGCACCAAAGTATCCCTTATAACGTCGGTGTTTTACCTAATAACCGATATTGAATGAAGATAAAATTTGCACCAAAAGTTCCAATATGTGCGTCGGTTGTCGTAGCATAACCGACGTTATAAGGGTGTGCGTGCCGTCCCCGCCAAAAAAATTAGGGTAAAGGAATGTCCAATTGGACGTCGGTTTTATTTAAGAACCGACACCTTTAGTTTTAGGTGTCGGTTTTATTTAAGAACCGACACATAATGTTAACTTAATAGCACCCGCACAAGCCCTACTCTTCCCCTTTCTCTGTTTCATTCATTCTCGCACTATCAGGGTTTGGTCTGGTGATTTCTCCGCTTGCTCCGGTCGCGCATTGCTCTGCTCGGTTGCTGGTCCTCTGCCCACCTCTGGTGCCGCTTGCCCTCTGCCCCCAGCTCACTGCTCTGGAGGCCTTCTCCTCCTTCTTCGGCGGCCCTCTCTCCCCGCACCGCCGGCCTTCTCTACTGCTTCAGTAGCCTGCTCTTCCCACACCACCGCCGCTCATTGTTGCTACTCTCCCCGCCGACGCCGCCGAAGGTACCTGCTCTTCTCTTCTTCCTCCTCTTCTTCCTCCGCCCTCAAGAAGGTTCCCTACTCCGCGACCGTGTGAAATCACAGGTTGGCACGACCATACTGGGTAGCACAGCCATGTTGGTAGCATGGCTGTGATGCATAGCACGGCCGTGTTGGCTGATTTTGTGCTATATTGCTCAATTATAATCGGATAGCTACATTTGTGTGTAATGATTATCTTGATGATGAACATGCATCTACATTTGTGTGTATTTGTGGCTGATTTTTTAAAAGGAGTGGTTTTTTAGATTAAATGACTGCAGAAGACATAATATTAACTCTAGCATAATCTCATGTGTAGGTGATATTAATCTTTGAGATATTAATTTTGCTCAGACCCAGGTGATATTTTGTTTGATTTAAACATGATTGGGCATTATTATGACTAATTTTTCCCATAATGAGGCAATTTTTACAATACCTTTCTCTTGTTCCAATTGTTGGACAATTCATATACTCTCAATTAGGAAATATTATTACTCTTCTAAAATTATTCTTATAATATTGAATCGGGTCAATGAACACCTGCTATTGTGCCTGAATTATGCCATGTATGTTTGTACAAAGTGAATCTCTCTAATTGTGAATTATTGCTTGTTTGAAACTATTGAATTCTAGATTTATTATTTAATAATGCTCTAATTGTGAGTGATGCAATGTAAGTGAGCAAATACATGTAGTGGATATTTACTCATTAGCCTAGAAACCCGTCCAAGATATTTACTCATTAGGAGTAAATCTTGGATAGTCCCCAGTTTGGGACTGTTCTTGAACACCTAATCTCACTTAGGATGTAAGTGTATAATGTGTATTGGGTTTTCAAGAAAATTTTGGTAGCATTTCCCCGTTTGTTCTCTAAGTACATATGTACTTGGAGAACAGCGGGGAAATGTTGCCGAAATTTTCTTAAAAACCCAATACACATTATACACTTACTAGTGAGATTAGGTGTTCAAGAATGGGATAGGTGGTACACATTTATTATATATAAGAATGAAAGCACATGTATTTTTTGGCCTAAAGTTTTAACCATGCAAAAACTCTAATCTGTTAACCCTAGACCCTAATGTTGTTGTAATATATACTTGTTTTCTCTTTGATCATAGAATGGATAGATCATGGATGTCCATTCGCAATCGCTGCACCCCAGAGTTTCTATCTGGTCTTGACCAGTTTATTATATTTGCCGAGGAACATAGGAAACAACTTGGAGATAGGTTCTACTGTCCATGTAGGCATTGCAGTAACAACTTGAAAGTCAGCACTGGTGACGAAATCAAAAGTCATGTCATGTGCAATGGGATTATATAAGGCTATACAGAATGGCACTGGCATGGAGAGATTTCAAACTCGAAACCAATGGATGTCGATAGCAGTGCTTGTGTGGAAGAAGAAATTGCCTCTTATGATGTAGATGTGAATGAACCAGTAGACATCGTTGATGTGATGCTGGATAGTTGTGGGGTAGAGCACACCGATCCACCTCCCATTTTTAGAAACATTGTGCATGATGCTGAGATATTGTTATACACGGGTTGTACTAAGTTTATGAAGCTTAGCGATGTGTTGAGATTGTATAAGCTGAAAGCTAACAATAGATGGAGCGACAAAAGCTTCACGTCATTGTTTTCTTTGTTGAAAGAAATGCTTCCTGAAGGAAACGAGCTGCCAATCTCAACATACCATGTAAAGAAATTGTTGTACCCAATGGGAGTGGATGCCAAAAAGATACACGCATTCCCGAATGATTATGTATTATTTCAAAAGGACTATGTGGATTTGAAAGATTGTCCAAAATGTGGTGTGTCACGGTATAAATTGACGAATTTGGGGGAGTCTAAAACTGGTTCTCCTTCCAAGGTAATGTGGTATCTACTTATAATATCACAGTTTCAACGCTTGTTTGCCAATCCGATAGATGCGAAGAATTTGAGGTGGCATGCAGATGTTAAGAAAAATAATGATGGAATCCTACGACATGCGTCTGATTCCCCACAGTGGAAGAAGATTGATCTATTGTACCCTGAATTTGGTGAAGAAGTCAGGAATCTAAGACTTGGGATTTGTACAGATGGGATGAATCCGTACGGGACATTGAGTAGCCAACATAGAACTTGGCCAGTCATGCTTGTTATATACAATCTTCCTCCCCGGCTGTATATGAAAAATAAGTATGTAATGTTGTCGTTGTTGATATCGGGCCCTAAACAACCTGGAAATGATATCGATGTTTATCTTGAACCTCTGATTGATGACTTAAAGAAACTCTGGGGTGAAGGTGTGATGACCTATGATGCTTCACAAAGAGAGACATTTCATTTGCATGCTATGTTGTTTTGCACTATAAATGACTTTCCAGCATATGGGAATTTGTCTGGATATAGTGTCAAAGGAGCTAAAGCGTGTCCTATTTGTGAAGAGAACACTGATTCAACAAGACTAAAACATCGTGGTAAGACTTTATATCGCGGTCATCGAAGGTTTCTTACAAAATTCCATTCGTATCGTAGGAAGTGCAAAGCATTCAATGGATTGAATGAGGAACAGAGTGCACCTAAACCTATACCAGGGGAGGTTGTTTATGAAAGAGTAAAAGACTTTGTCAATGAATTCGGTAAGAGATCACAATGTATTATGGCCACACGGAGTGACAAATCTTTATTCAAGAAGAAGTCAATATTTTGGGATCTTCCTTATTGGAGTTCTTTGACAGTCAGGCATTGTATCGATGTCATGCACGTTGAGAAAAATGTATGTGATAGCGTCATTGGTACTTTGTTGAATATACCAGGTAAGACTAAAGATGGGCTAAAATCCAGACTAGACCTATGTGAAATGGGAATAAGGTCAGAATTACGTGAAATGGGAAATCGGAGAACATACTTACCTCCCGCTTGTTACACATTGTCTAGAAAGGAGAAGAAAGCTTTTTATGAATGTTTGGTAAATGTTAAGGTGCCACAGGGTTACTCATCCAACATCCGTAGATTGGTATCAATGAAAGATCTAAAGTTGATAGGTCTTAAATCTCATGATTGTCACACTCTAATGCAATAAATATTTCCTGTGGGAATTCGATCTATATTGTCGAAGCATGTAAGGTTTGCAATCACCAGACTTTGTTTCTTTTTCAACAGTCTGTGCAGCATAGTTATTAACCCTGATACTCTCGATAATTTGCAAAGAGAAGTGGTTGTTACCCTATGTCATCTTGAGATGTATTTTCCTCCGTCGTTCTTTGATATCATGGTACATCTTGTTGTCCACTTGACTAGGGAAGTGAAAATGTTGGGACCAGTTTTCTTGCATTGGATGTATCCCTTTGAATGATACATGAGTGTTTTTAAAAGTGATGTTCGAAACCGTTATCGGCCTGAAGGTAGTATTATTGAGGGTTATGTGGCGAGAGAGGTTATGGTTTTTTGCAATGACTTTCTCTGTGATAATGACACTCCTGGTAATGACAAGAATATTGAGGAGAAATTCGGCAAAGGAATTTTGGGATCACGGGTGAAAGTAATCAGCCGTGAGCAGTTGGAACAAGGTCACTTGTATATTTTACACAAAATGGACGAAGTGAGTGTTTATATCGAGGAACATACCAATTGCATCAAGAGACAATATCCTCGAGCCAATACAATGTGGCTTGCTAGAGAGCATAACAAGACATTTATTAACTGGTTCGAAGAGAATGCCTTACATCAACTATCTCAAACACCAGATGATATTACTAAAACTATCAAATGCCTCGCCTTTAAACCAAAATTGACTGTTATGTCTTATGAAGGGTATGACATTAATGGATTCACATATTACACAAAACTCCAAGATGATAAGAGTGTCATCCAAAACAGTGGGGTCACCCTTCAAGCGTCGACTATGTTTTTTGCAAGTGCAAAGGATAAGAGTCCACGTGAAGCTAAAATGTCATATTACGGTGTCATTGAAGACATATGGGAGTTTGACTACATAAATTTCAGAATTCCGCTCTTCAAATGTAATTGGGTTGATAACACCAAAGGAGTTATAGTGGATGAATTGGGTTTCACTTTAGTGAACTTTGAAAAGATTGGCGAGAAGGGTGAACCATTCGTATTGGCATCACAGACGAAACAAGTAATTTATATTGATGATCCTGCAAATGATAAATGGTCGGTTGTTCTTCATGGTAAAAGACAGTTCATTGAAGATCCTATAGATGAAGACGAGTACTATGATAAGTATGATGACTCCAGTCCATTCTTAGTTGGGTTGCCAACACCAGCAAATATTGAAGCTAATGATGACTTGTATGTGTGCGGAGATCACAATGAAGGATTGTTAATTGATAAAAAATCACAATATTAAAGGCATGTTTATATTTTTTTATATGTTTTATTTTTCTGAATGTGAACTTTACAATGTTAATTACAATATTGCCTGTGAATGTGAACTTTACAATGTGAATTTTACAATGTGAATTACTTTACAATGTGAATGTGAACTTTACAATGTGAGCTTTACAATATGAATTACTTTACAATGTGAACTTTACAATGTGAATGTGAACTTTCAGATGGCTGAGCATTCTCCTGATGACCATGCTGATGATTACCGTGAGGGTGAAGACATCAATGCGTCGCCTCACAATGTAAGTTTTAAAAATATATATCATATATTTATATCTATATGTCCATTTTTAGTTATATCTTGTAAGTGTGTTTATTTTGTCAAATTTTAGGTTGATGATGCAAATGTACCCTCTGAAGCACTTGACGAACTTGATCAGCAACACCAAAAGGTTGACAAGAGAAGGGGCATCACTATGATGAAGAAGTTAATAGCACAAAGGGGAAATGGACCCAAACTTGTTGTGGATTTTGATAATGCAGGAAATGCACTTGGAGTGAATCGCAATTCGTTTGTTTCATATCTTGGGTATGTTACTCGTAGCCATTGCGGTTGTAAGATATATTCTTGGCATAAAGTTCCTAAGGAGAAAAAAGACATAATATGGAAGGATTTATGCGTGAGTTATTATTAATTTTCAATTCTATTTGTTAGATTACTAGTTTTTTGGATACTAGTTAATAATAATTCTATTTTGCAGAGTATATTTGAATTGGATGAAAAGCTGCATCGTAAATGTGTGATGCAACACTGTGGGAGAGTCCTAAGGAACTATAGGAAAAATCTCACCCGAGAATACATAAAAGAACATGACAAGAGAAAGAAGACAGCTACAGAACAGTGGAATTTCCTGGACCAAGAAGAATGGGATGCATTTGTTGCTTCAAGACAAACTGATGAATTCAAGGTATTAGGCGTCACCCCCAATTTAATTAATATACAGTGTATTCACCTATTCAAGATTAACATTTAGTGTTACTAACCAAATCATTAATGTGCATACTAACTAGGCCCTCAGTGAGGTGCAAAAAGCAAGGCGTGCACTGAATGTGCATGACCACACAATGGGCCCAAAGGGGTATGCAGGCATTCACCAAAGACTACAGTCTAAGGCTAATGCTCAGTCTGCTGCTACTCAGGAGTCCTCTACTATATGTATCACACCTCTGCCTCACCATGATGTCTAGATAGTTGGGAGGCAAAATAAGAAGGGAGAAATAAGGAAGCCCGCAACTGCTGAGGTGGTTGCAAAAATGGTAAAATACAACTCTTACAGCAATCGTTCGAATATTGATTATTTGTGGTGTTTACTTAATTACAAATTTTTGTTTTGGCGATTAGCGGGAGCTGCACGAGCTGAGGAAACAAGGAAAGTTCATCCCTGAGGGCACAAGGGATGATTTGACAGTTGCTCTGGGTAAGCCAGAGCATCCTGTACGTGTTAGGGCTACAGGCGCTGGTGTGGGCATCAAAGCATTCTTTGGGTCATCCCAGCGCAAACATGTCCCAAAAAGCGGGACTTTCACAAGAAGAGGTAACCTATTCTTTCTTTATAATGTTACTATGAAAGAGAATTCAATAATCAGAAGCTAACGTTTCTTTTATCCATGTATAGGTAGATAAGCTAGTTGATAGGAAACTCGAAGAAGCACTGAGCAAGTGGCAGGCATCTCAGACTGCCACTCAGCAGACAATACCTATGGCGTCCCGCTCTACTCCTACTGTAGAGGTTGGGAGTAATCCTATAGACCCACCACCTAGCACATCCAATGTAAGTATTTTTATGACATAATAACTAGTCTTTTCAAGATGATATGTATATATGTATATAACATTCTTTACACAAAAATTTGTAGAGGTTGAAGCCATGCCATCTAAAAAGTAAAGAATTTGTCATTGCAGAGGCGTCGGCTTACCCATCGCTACCAGGGGAAATGTTTCATGGGTCTCCATTACCAGCTGGTTGGGTTCGTGTGAGACCACTACGTATATTCCCTAATTGGATGGATCTTCCATTGCCATATGCCCACCCAGATTGTGAAACACTTGGTGAGGCAGAAGGCGGAGTGATATTGTGGCCAAAAGTGGTTGTCCTCTATACTGAAATTGTAGGGTAAATTTGCATTACGTTAAATTGTTAGTGTGTGTATATGATGTCAGTTGATCTGAAATTATATATATACAGGTTAAAAAGAAGACACCCACAGCATCTAGGCCTCCACCTCCACCTCCACCTCCTACATTACCAAGTTGGGTTCCACAGGACCTACCTGTCCCGTTAGGTCCTGATTGTAGGGGTATGGCAATATGGTTAGGCGAACATGATATAAATTGCCCTATAACTATTTCTATAGATGCAGATGCTTCAGGTCAATCATACGAAAGAAACCTATTTATACAAGATATTTTGGAGTTGTTTCGATAAGATTGGCTAAATACATCTGTGATAGAGCTATGGATAAGGTGAGATCTTATTTATACATCCATATACCTTGTGTAGGATCTGGTGATCTAGTTTCTTATTTATTAATGCATATGTAATACATGTTTTGCAGCTACTTAGACAAGATATGTGTAGATTTTTCATTCGAACATGTAGGATTTTTTATTCCATCTTTGATTAGTCTAGTAGCTAAAGACCATCTGTCAGTTCAACAATACTGATGTGATGCTTTTAGAAGTTTTGCTCAAAATAAGAAGATGTTGATAATAGCTCCATTCAATGTGGAGTAAGTTTACTTTGCTTATAATTTGGACTTAAGAAAATTATATTTTTATTGTGGATTTTGAGTTATTAATTTTTAACTTGTTTACCTCTAGTGTTATGCATTGGGAGTTACTAGTTATTGTCCCTGAGACGTTCACTGTATATTATCTAGATCCTAAGGGGACTAAATTGAATTCAATATATGGACACAAAATGAAAATGGCATTATTCCGGTGAGAAATATTTCATTTTCATATCCATTAACATATGTTATTACATTGCTATTTAATTATGCAATGTACTATGTTACATTAACATGTAGGGGTTTAGATGAGTTCAAAAAGGCTGCAGAAAAGGTCCCCAGGAAAAAGAACCAGCAAATAATTTGGAAAAACGTGGAAGTAAGTTCTCGACTGCAATGTATATATTATTTATGTGAACAATGCTTAATTAGTTGTATTTTTAAATATTTTGTATGTTTCAATTTATAGTGTGCTACACAAGACAACGGATGGGTATGTGCATACTATGTGATGTGATTTATGCACATGATTATCAAATATGTCGCAATGGACATCGATACCATTCTTGAGGTATTATATATAGTCTCATTAGATAATATGAAATATATCACTCTTATTTATAGCTCATTAATTATATATATACATCATTCTCTTTGCAAGTGTTTAAAACTGACCACACTACAGGAAAGGCCTTACCAGATGTACATGCTCCCTATACGAAGGGAGAATTAAATGAAGTAAGAGCAGAATGGGCAACATCCATACAAGTAGTGGGGGTTTTAACATATAATTGGGATGTTGATAGCGAATAATGACTAAAGAATGATATTTTGTAAATGAATTTCTGAATTATAATATGTGTGAATGTTTCTACATGTGTCTGAGTGAAAATGAATGAAGCTGTTGGTTGCTATATGAATGTTTATACATGTGTGAATGTGAAAATGAATGGAACTATAGATTTCCACATGAATGTTTCTACATGTGTGAAAATCGAATGGAACTGCAGGTTGCTAAATGTGTGAACATTTATGTTGTTAATTTTGCAGGTTTGTGGCCTGTTGTTGGCTGATATCAATGGATGTCGTAAAACCTATAGTTCATAACTGAACTGTAGGTTTCTCATCCTGTGACCAGCCATAGCAGGTCTGCAGACTGACAGAAAAAAAAACATAAAATCGGTGTCGGTTATTTGTATAAAACCGACGAAAAATGGTTACAGTGTTGGTTGCCCAACTAGTAACTGACGTTGATTTCCCTAATGAGGCCAGACACCACGGCCGTGCTGGCCAGCACGGTCGTGGCAGCGGGCCAGACACCACGGCCGTGTCGGCCAGCACGGCTGTGGCAGCGGGTGAGATGGTGTCGGTTATCACTACTAAACTGACGTCAATTGTGCCCCATATGGCGCCCTTTCTGTGGCGCGAAGGTATATGGCGTCGGTTGCAAAGCTAATAATCGACGCTTATACCCCCCTGATGGCGCGTTTTTGGTGGCACACGAAGGATTGTGGCATCAGTTTGAGAATCGACATGTAATGGTTGGGCTTTTAGTGGCGCCCACATAGGTGTCACTTAAAAACTGACACTAAAGGCCTTAAATAACCGACACTAAAGGTCGGTTATGTACTAGTGTTAAGATTAGAACACTAAAAGCATGTCCTCAAAACAACTACAACCCAAATGAGTAAAACAACATGATGATAACAGTAGTACATCTTAGATAATGTACCCATATGTATTAAGTACAAAATAGTCTAGAAAGATATATATGATCAGCATCTAAAGACTAAAAACTAAAACAACTAAACATCTATGGTATCTATGTCCATATGGTCATCACCAACAGCATCAACCTCAGGCTCGTAGTCCTCATCACTGTCTGAGGGTGCAACAATGACAACAACATCACCTTCATCACCAGAGGTACCAGCAAAGCCATCATCATCAGAACCATCCTCTGGGCCATCATCCTCAGAAGCCTCCTCATCATCAACAGTAGATTCATCAACAACCTGGTCGGGCATTTCCTCATCAGCAGAAGGACCAAAACCGTGACCGGGCCACATGGTATTCTTCTCGTCCCAAGTCATGCCAAGATCATGGAGCTCCTTGGCCTAAGAGAAAGTGGGAGCAGAAGTGCAAGGCTTGCAAGCAGTGTGGCTATGGGGCCAGCATGTAGAGGTAGCACACCAGGAGTAGGTGTAGAGGTAGGTCTACCAGTAGCAGAGGGTGTAGCAGTGGAAGTTGCAGGTGGAGGGGTCGGGTAGAAGTGATTATATACATAGGAAGCATAATCACCACTTGGGTAGGGATGGTAAGTAGGGTAAGGATAGACACATGATAGGTTCATGGTTGAAATGATCTAGCAGAGATCCCGATGTAGCTGTTCTGGAACCTATAGGTTGTACGCCTACTAATACACCATGTAACCCATGAGGGCTTCATTGGATATATTAAACAAGGCGTGAATAGGTCGGGAGGGTGGTGGAGGTGGAGGTGACTAGGTGGAGGTAGAGTCTCCAGCTATGGTGGAAGAAGAGGTAGGCAAAAAGGTTTTCTTGATAGTGGTCTCACTGATACAAACTCCTTTCATGAAAAAGAGACTTCTCAGTCCCAAAGGTGAAGAGACCACAAATCAAGGTTGGGTAGGGTGGGTAGGTGCCACAGGTATTCTTCCCAGTGTCAAAGTAGGTCATGTGGTGGAGAATGTATCTAGACCACTTGACTTCTACATTCTTCAAAAGACAAAACATAATTACTGTGGTATTGTCTACAATTTTAGTTTGATTTTTCTTGGGATGAATATTTCAGTTTCCTACCAAAGCATGTATGCGGTTTTTGAGACCCAAGGAAGAGGATGGGATGGTGGATTTCTTCCTATAGGGTGACTGAGGCTTCTTCAAGAACTTATGAATATCAGAGAGAGTAATATCATATTTCTTGTAGAAGGCATAAGGGTCAAGAAGGACAAAATACTCAGGATAGTCTTTCCTCCACATGTCGGTTACCTCGGTACCATTGAAAACATATTCAAGGTATCTTCTAAGATTGTGAATTTCTTACCAGCAATCATAGAGGTGATAACCACTTGAGTATTAGGAGGGGGTACAAGAGTGTCATAATTCCACGACAGATTTGTGTAAAACTCATGAACTGCCTCAGTGCTTGTAAGGGAATTGTGAAAGCACTGACGTTCGACACTCAGGGCTATAAGGTGATGGTCATAAAGCAACTTCGCAACCTCATCTATCACCTCTTATTTACACGGAAAAGGCTCAAACAAGGTATGGAAAGGGAAAGGGTTCCTAGGAAGGAGCCCCTTGTACCTATTTAGAGCTTCATTTGAAACAAAGAAGGTGTTATCAAAGGGAATGAGGTGAGAGTTGGAGGAAGATGATGGTGCTCCAGAAGGTGCATCTCTCTTTCTTCTATTTGAGTTCATGGAGGTGAAATGAAGAAGGTTGGGAGACCAAACATGAGAGAAACACCACCATAGGTCATCTAACCACCAACAGAAGATAGGAAAGGGAGCTAGGTAGGTCAAACAAAGGCTGTCTAGGGCTAGGAGAGGGAAGGTCGGGGCTAGGGTTAAGATCTTGAGAGAGTTGGAGGAGGATTGGTCGACTTTTCTCTAGTTGAGAGGGAGAATAGTTGGTCGAACCCTACTTAAGAATTGGTCCAATCCGGTCATCAGTCGAGTTCTGAGAGAAAGAACCAAATGGCTTTTTACAAAAGCCCTCAGCCACCAATCGCACGAATTGGCAACTCGATCGATAGATTTTCTATCCCAAACTTAGAAATTCTAGTTTCACTAGTACATAACCGACCTTTAGTGTCAGTTTATTTAAGGCCTTTAGTGTCGGTTTCTAAGCGACACCTATGTGGGCGACGCTAAAAGCCCAGTCGTTACGCGTCGGTTCAAAAACCGACGCCAAAACCCTTCGCGCGCCACCAAAAATGCGCCAGCAGGGCACTATAGGCGTCGGTTATTAGATAAGAAACCGACTCCATATACCTTCGCGCCACAGAAGGGCGCCATCTTGGACACTATCAGCGTCGGTTATTAGATAAGAACCAACGTCATATAAACCCCAACATGGCCGTGCTGGCCAGCACGGCCATGGTGTCTGGTCCACTGCCACGGCCGTGCACTCCCAACATGGCCGTGCTGGCCAGCACGATCATGGTGTCTGGTCCGCTGCCACGACCGTGCTGGCCAGCACGGCCATGGTGTTAAGGAAATAGACGTCAGTTACTATTAGAAACTGACACTGTAACGATGTGGCGTCAGTTTTATACAAATAACCGACGCCTATTTTTTGTTTTTTTTCTGTCAGTTTGCAGACCTGCTTTATGGCTGGTCGCAGGATGAGAAACCTGCAGTTCAGTTATGAACTGCAAGTTTTACGACATCCATTGATATTAGCCAACAACAGGCCACAAACCTGCAAAATTAACAACAAAAATATTCACACATTTAGCAATGCAACCTGCAGTTCCATTTGATTTTCACTCATTTAGAAACATTCATGTAGCTAGCAATCTGTAGTTCCATTCATTTTCACATTCACACATATAGAAACATTCATATAGCAACCAACAGTTTCATTCATTTTCACTCAGACACATGTAGAAACATCCAGACATGTAGAAACATTCACACATATATTATAATTCAGAAATTCATTTACAAAATATCATTCTTTAGTCATTATTCGCTATCAACATCCCAATTATATCTTAAATCCCCCACTACTTGTATGGTTGTTGCCCATTCTTCTCTTACTTCATTTAATTCTCCCGTCATATAGGGAGCATGTACATCTGGTAAGGCCGTTCCTGTAGTGTGGTCAGTTTTAAATACCTGTAAAGAGAATGATTTATATATATAATTAATGAGCTATAAATAAGATTGATATATTTCATATTATATATCTAATGAGACTATATAATACCTCAGCAATACAATCGATGTCCATTGTGGCATATTTGATAATCATGTGCATAAATTGCATCACATAGTATCCACATGCCCATCCGTTGTCTTGTGTAGCACAATATAAATTCAAACATACAAAATATTAAAAAATACAACTAATTAAGCATTGTTCACATAAATAATATATACATATATTGCAGTCGGGAACTTACTTTCACGTTCTTCCAAATTATTGGCTGGTTCTTTTTCGTGGGGACCTTTCCTCCAGCCTTTTTGAACTCATCAAAACCCCTACATGTTAATGTAACACAATACATTGCATAATTAAATAGTAATGTAATAACATATGTTAACGGATATGAAAATGAAATATTTCTCACCGGAATAATGCCATTTTCATTATGTGTCCATATTTTGTATTCAATTTACTCCCCTTAGGATCTAGATAATAGACAGTGAATGTCTCGGGGACAATAACCAGTAACTCCCAATGCATACCACTAGAGGTAAAAAAGTTAAAAAATAATAACTCAAAATCCACAATAAAAATGTAATTTTCTTAAGTCCAAATTATAATAAGCAAAGTAAACTTACTCTACATTGAATGGAGCCATTATCATCGTCTTCTTATTTTGAGCAAAAATTGTAAAAGCCTCACAGTAGTATTGTTGAACTGACGGAGGGTCTTTAGCTACTAGACTAATCAAAGATGGAATCAAAAATCCTACATGTTCGAATGCAAAATCTGCACATATCTTGTCTAAGTAGCTGCAAAATATGTATTAATTACGCATGCATTAATAAATAAGAAACCAGATCACCAGATCCTACACAAGGTATATGGATGTATAAAGAAGATCTCACCTTATCCATATCTCTATCACAGATGTATTTAGCCAATCATATCGAAACAACTCCAAAATATCTTGTATAAATAGTTTGCTTTCGTATGATTGACCTACAACATCTGAATCTATAGAAATAGTTATAGGGCAATTTATATCATGTTCGCCTAACCATATTTCCATACCCCTACAGTTAGGACCTAACGGGACAGGTAGGTCCTGTGGAACCCAACTGGGTAATGTAGGAGGTGGAAGTGGAGGCCTAGATGTTGTGGGTGTCTTCTTTTTAACCTGTATATATATAATAATTTCAGATCAACTGACATCATATACACACACTAACAATTTAACGTAATGTAAATTTACCATACAATTTCAGTAGAGATGACACCCGCTTTTAGCCACAATATCACTTCGCCTTCTGCCTCACCAAGCGTTTCACAATCTGGGTGGGCATATGGCAATGGAAGATCCATCCACTTGGGGAATATATGTATCGGGCTCACACGAATCCAACTATCTGGTAATGAAGACCCGTGAAACATTTCCCCTGGTAGGGATGGGTAAGACTACGCCTTTGCAACGACATATTCATTAACTTTTAGACGGCATGGCTTCAACCCCTACAAATTTTTGTGTAAAGAATGTTATATACATATATACATATCATCTTTTTTTAAATGACTACAATTTCATATATACATATCATCTTGAAAACATATCATCTTGAATTAAAAAAATAGTTACTATGTCATAAAAATACTTACATCGGATTTGCTAGGTGGTGGGTCTACAGGATTACTCCCAACCTTTGCAGTAGGAGTAGAGCCTGCAGTAGGAGACACCATAGGTACTGTCTGGTAAGTGGCAGTCTGAGATGCCTGCCACTTTTTCATTGCTTCTTCGAGTTTCCTATCAAATATCTTATCTACCTATACATGGATAAAAGAAACGTCAAATTCTAATTATTGAATTCTCTTTTATAGTAACATCTACAAGGAAAAAATATGTTACCTCTTCTTGTGAAAGTCCCACTTTTGGAAAATGTTTGCGCTGGGATGGCCCAAAAAAAGCTTTGATGCCCACACCAGCGCCTGCAGCCCTAACACGTCCAGGATGCTCTGGGTTACCCAGAGCAACTGTCAATTCATCCCTTCTGCCCTCAGGGATGAACTTGCCTTGTTTCCTCAGCTCGTGCAGCTCCCGCTAATCGCCAAAAAAAAAATTTGTAATTAAGCATCATACTTATCATAGTACTGTTCTTCATCTATAGGATCTTCAATGAACTGTCTTTTACCATGAAGAACAACCGACCATTTATCATTTGCAGGATCATCGATATAAAATACTTGTTTCGCACGTGATGCCAATATGAATGGTTCATCCTTCTCACCAATCTTTTCAATGTTCACTAAAGTGAAACCCAATTCATCCACTATAACTCCTTTGGTGTTATCAACCCAATTACATTTGAAGAGTGGAATTCTAAAATCTATGTAGTCAAACTCCCATATGTCTTCAATGACACCGTAATATGACATTTTAGCTTCACGTGGACTCTTATCCTTTGCACTTGCAAAAAATATAGTCGATGCTTGAAGGGTGACCCCACTGTTTTGGACGACACTCTTATCATCTTGGAGCTTTGTGTAATATGTGAATCCATTAATGTCATACCCTTCATAAGACATAACAGTCAATTTTGGTTTAAAGGAGAGGCATTTGATAGTTTTAGTAAAATCATCTGGTGTTTGAGATAGTTGATGTAAGACTTTATTTTCAAACCACTTAATAAATGTCTTGTTATGCTCTCTAGCAAGCCACATTGTATTGGCTCGAGGATATTGTCTCTTGGTGAAATTGGTATGTTCCTCAATATAAACACTCACTTCTTCCATGTTGTGTAAAATATACAAGTGACCTTGTTCCAACTGCTCACGGCTGATTACTTTCACACGTGATCCCAAAATTCCTTTGCCAAATTGCTCGTCAATATTCTTGTCATTATCAGGAGTGTCATTACCACTGAGAAAGTCATTGAAAAAATCCATAACCTCTCTCACCACATAACCCTCGATAATACTCCATTCAGGCCGATAACGGTTTCGAACATTACTTTTAAAAATGCACATGTATCGTTCAAAGGGATACATCCAATGCAAGAAAACTGGTCCCAACATTTTCACTTCCCTAGTCAAGTGGACAACAAGATGTACCATGATATCAAAGAACGACGGAGGAAAATACATCTCAAGCTGACATAGGGTAACAACCACTTCTCTTTGCAATTTATCGAGAGTATCAGGGTCAATAACTTTGCTGCACATACTATTGAAAAAGAAACAAAGTCCGGTGATTGCAAACCTTACATGCTTCGGAAATATAGATCTAATTTCCACAAGCAATATTTGTTGCATTAGAGTGTGACAATCATGAGATTTAAGACCTATCAACTTCATATCTTTCATTGATACCAATCTACGGATGTTGGATGAGTAACCCTGTGGCACCTTAACATTTACCAAACATTCACAAAAAGCTTTCTTCTCCTTTCTAGACAATGTGTAACAAGCGGGAGGTAAGTATGTTCTCCGATTTCCCATTTCACAAAATTTTGTTAATTCTGACCTTATTCCCATTTCACGTAGGTCCAGTCTGGATTTTATCCCATCTTTAGTCTTACCTGGTATATTCAATAAAGTACCAATGACACTATCACAGCCATTTTTCTCAACGTGTATGACATCGATACAATGCCTTACTGTCAAAGAACTCCAATAAGGAAGATCCCAAAATATTGACTTCTTCTTGAATAAATATTTGTCACTCCGTGTGGCCATAGTACATTGTGATCTCTTACCAAATTCATTGACAAAGTCTTTTACTCTTTCATAAACAACCTCCCATGGTATAGGTTTAGGTGCACTCCGTTCCTCATTCCATCCATTGAATGCTTTGCGCTTCCTATGATACGGATGAAATTTTGTAAGAAACCTTCGATGACCGAGATATACAGTCTTACTGCCATGTTTTAGTCTTATTGAATCAGTGTTCTCTTCACATATAGGACACGCTTTAGCTCCTTTGACACTATATCCAGACAAATTCCCATATGCTGGAAAGTCATTAATAGTGCAAAACAACATAGCATGCAAATGAAATGTCTCTCTTCGTGAAGCATCATAGGTCATCACACCTTCACCCCAGAGTTTCTTTAAGTCATCAATCAGAGGTTCAAGATAAACATCGATGTCATTTCCAGGTTGTTTAGGGCTCGATATCAACAACGACAACATTACGTACTTATTTTTCATACACATCCAGGGAGGAAGATTGTATATAACAAGCATGACTGGCCAAGTGCTATGTTGGATGCCCAATGTCCCGTATGGATTTATCCCATATGTACAAAGCCCAAGTGTAAAGACCCAAAGTCTCTACTAAAATCATGATAAACAAAAACACCAAAAGTATGGCAGCGGAAGAATTAAATCTTGACATTATTCAAAAATGTATAAAGAGTACATTATAAAATTTCCCCAAATGGGAGTACAACTTTATACAAGCAACTACAAGGATCTAGGTAGAGGAAGACTTAGACTAATGCAACATTGTCTCCAAACAAACTACTATATAACATAAAAGCAACTATGATCATAAACTATATGTTCTTCATCTTTCTTCTTATCCTATCCTTAGCTTTGGGTTCACCAAGCTTCCATGCGCACTCTGATTCCTATCCTGGATGGTTGGGGTCATCCAGCAAGAGAGAGATAAAAGGTATGTGTTAAAAAGAGAGCATTGGACAAGGAATAATAAACAACATTGCATAATAAAGGATTTTCCATGTTACAAGAGTTTAAGAGAATGAGAAAGATATTCAACTAAGAATGAGAGAACTGCCATATACAATCACCACAATAATAAATCACATAGCATGCATATATTAAGACACAAACTCATCTCAATGTAGGGTGAGGCACCTACCGGACCTCAACCAGGAGGAGAGGGGAAATAACATCCCAAACCTCAAGAATATATATAAATTGGCAGGGGGACTAAAACCCCAGTGCCTGGCAGGGGGACTAAAACCCCAGTGCCCTGTGGGTGGTTTGTACTCATGTACACTACATTGTCATTTGGCCTAAAATACATCATGCTTAAATAGTCACTTGGCAGTATAGTGAAAAGTAATCAAGATACAACAAGCATTGGGAATAAAACCCAATTAAACAAATAATAAGACCATCATAGGTCACTTCCATATTCAAGAGTTCCAAGAATAGTCAATGAGCATCAACAATATATAATGTTCCAAATCATTCCAAAAGAATGAGCCACATAGTAAATGACAAGATTAAGGAATTACATTCAAATGAGCCACAAGAACAACCACAATATGTATAAGATTTCCAAGTATTTCAAAAGATGAGTCAATAACCAGATTAAATCATTTCCAAGTAAAGGAGGCAACATATGAAGAAGAATGATTCACATGATTCCAATGATTAAGCCACAATGGCATAAACTAAGTAAAGAGTCAATAAATGTAATTAGAAGGATAACAAGGTTAGCACAACTTTAAGGTAGGGTTGGATAAGATCCCAACTGAGAGTAGGTGTATTGCACATTATCATCACATTTAAGTTCCACAATTTAAAATAGGAACCATATACCCAAAAATAGGCATCACATATAAAATAGGGCTCACATACTAAATAAGTTTCACATACCTTAGATTAAATACATTACCATCATATCCACCAAACAGATAGTATCACCATCCATATATCCTAGTTATAAACATAACACATGTATTAATATATATAAAGGCATAAACATAGAAAAAACCCTAATTTTACAAAACTACGATTTAGAGTTCAAAACCAAGTCCAAACGATTACTCATAATCTCCTGATTAAGAAAACATATTTTATTATAAAACAGAGTTAAAATGAATTAATTATGTATTTTAAAACATTTACATACTAAAAATGCCATTCAAAGCAAACTTCGGAAAACCCTTGAGAATCAGGTCTCAAAAACCATAAAATCAGATTCTACGTTAAAAATCCTTTCCATCGACTATTTATTCATATTTTTCTGACAAAGGATCGATTTACTATGAATTAAGTAAACCTGACCAATCAAAATTAGGAAAACTATAGTGTGACAGGTATTTAAATAAAGATAGGCTTCGATGTAAATAACAGAGTAAAGGACCAAAATACCCTTGCTTGGTAAATCAAACCAATTGAAACGATGAGGGCAAAAGGGTCATTCAGGGATAGCAAAGAACTTCGCAGCAGGAGAAAACAAATACATGGAAATTACCAAAATGCCCATGGTAGCTCAATTGGCAACTCACAGGGGCGAGGGTATCCTGGTCATTTGCACAATCCATCGCTTTGCCAGCGAGAAACAAGAACCTGGGGGCGGAAAAGACCAAAATGACCCTAGCCCAAAAGCAAAGGCCCATGGCAGGGGCAGGGGCGCATTGGTCCTTGCCTGACCCCGATTGCTCCTTCCTCAGCCATGGCGAGGGAGCAACCTGGAGCTTGGCTCCATTGCTCCTGCCTGCTTCCTGGCGGGTTTGTCCCAAGCTGAGACCGGGAAATTGTTCCCCGATGTCTCGCGGACACAGCGAGCTCAAAAATGCCCAGAGGCATGCGCCGGCGCCAAGAAAGGAGGCCCAAGATGGCCGGAAACAGGGGAACAAAGCCGGAGCTCAAAAGCTAAAGGAAACACAATGACCCGGGAAAAAGAGGTCGGGAAACACTTCGTGGATGGGTTGTGAGTCGAATCCAACCTTCATCGAGTGAGGAGGTGTGGTGAAGCTCGGAAAAGCTCGGCGCTGGAGGCTTCTATACGGCGGCTATAGGGCGCATCGGTTGGGGCATCCACAGGGAAAACCAAGAGCGGGAGGAGGTAGAGTCAAGGCCCTAGGTGCTTACCACGCAAGGAATTGATGGGAGGTGACCGGAGGTACAAGCTGCAGGTCGAGGTCGCCGGAGAAGAAGACGGGGTAGGTTGGGGAGATAGGGGGTAGCTAGGGACAAATTGGAGGAGGATAGGGAAAGCTCGAGGCCAGGGGGTGCTCCACGGCCCCTTAAATAGGTCGGAGGAGAACTCCAGTCGCCTCTGCGACACAGAGGTGGAGAGAGGCAGGTCGTCGGGTTTGGGCGTTTCACGAAAACGGCGAGGGAGGTGATGAATTGGGGCTCAACTGAAGCGTCTCGATGAGACGGACTCAACGCACAAGAAATCTCGCAAAGAGGTGAAGGAGGGAGAGAGATCGACGCTGAGGAGCCTAGCTGTCGGGTCTGTCCTAACGGCTGGAGGATGAAGGAGATACGGACGCCGTTGGATTATGTCCGGATTGAGATGATCAGACGTGAGTCGTCCGATGGAGCGCGTTTGAGAGTTAAAGCGTGACAGGGGTAAAATAACGGAACATTAGCGTTACATTTTGATGTAAAAGAAATCGATGCAATAACTATATACACACCATATTAAAAGCTAATAAAATCCATTAGAGGGGTCAAATCAACTCCAAACAACACCAAATTTGAACCATAGGCTTATAATGACGAAAACTACAATGCTATATAATTAGAATCTCGTTTAATGCATAATATGGCCATTAATAAATATATGGCTCATAAAGGAGTATAAAAATACATTAAAATCAAGGAATTATATGAAAAAGCCTATTAATGAGAAACATGTGAGTAAATTCGACATATAAAACATATTAGGATACAAATAATCATTACTTAACAAAATAACATATTATTATGAATTAAAATCATATTTCGAGGAGAGAGAAACAATAAAGGTTAATATACACATATATGAATTCAAATACATATTAATAATAATATATTTATCCAAAAAGCTCCAACTAAATATAATCTACTATATAATCTCATTAAAGACCAAGTTACAACATTAACCCTAACTTATCACTTAATGTGGGTTATTTGTGCAAACACCCCTCAATTATCATAAAAGAGGGTAAATAGTGATTTCAACATCAAATTGTGCTCAAAATGCACAAGGAGCCCAAAAATGATTATAAAGGATGGGGAATTTATGAAAAAGGTCCAATTGGACTAAAAGTCAAAGAAAAGCTCAAGAATGGGTAAATTGCAGGGAAGACCCTGAGATTCAGTATGTTACAGCACACCACCCCTTAAAGAGGATTTCGTCCCCGAAATCACAACAAGAGATAAGAGAGGGTGAGTGTGTAACATCCCAACCATAAACAACTAGGTTATAACCCTTAATATAGGGTACAACATAAAATCTATATAAGTCAGGTGTTACTAAGGTTTCCACCTAAATCATTATATCAAACTCAACATAACCAACATCTTGTTACATAAACTCTATCATGAAAAGGCAACATATCTATTATACTAACACTTGTGCCATATTTTATTACAAAACAATTATATCTCAATATTATATCATGGGTATCTCCCTCATTAAGGGTTTTAAGCACAATTAGGGTTTACTAAGCCATTTATACTAAACCATTCCTAACAACAATTAATGCATTAGGTCAAAACCTAAATAACTCAATATTATTACCCAACCACTACATCATGTGGGATTATGCCATATAATATCATCCAACCCATTATTACCCTAATAACAGGTCTAAGGGTATATGGCTTATCTCCAAGGAACATATTATCACAACATCTAACATACTCATATCCATGACATCACTAATCATATTCTCTCACAACACTAATTACTATGAATTAACCTCACATTATGTGAATCTAATTACTCATCATCATATTACTGATTTGATCCATAAACCAATAAGATGATCAATGAGATATATTTTAGTCAACAAGGTGCTATGCCTAACATGTGTTGATAATTAGGTCACACATATGATTAAGTGATTTACATGCATTAAGGTATACCATGAGATGACACCTAATGTCACTAATGTGTCAAGAAAGGCATGAAGGGTATATATGTACATATGTTGTCAAGGCTAGATGATTACATATTAAGGTTTAGGTCAACACGACCCTAACATGATAAAGCATCCTTAGGGTGTATTTTACCATACACATTTTATCATTAGGGTGACTTAACCCAAACTATGTATACCCACATATGAACAATTAATGATTATGTGCATCAAGAGTATATTAAGGTTCAAGCATAAGAATTACATGACTTATCCATTTGTTATACAACAAGATGAATCACAATCATATTAGGTTTATTAAACTCTAAACACATAAGCTTTCTATTCCCATGTCTAAGGAGTTAAGGTTACTTGATTTCAAGGCATTGAGGGACTCCAACCCCCTAAAGAGGATTTCGTCCTCGAAATCAACAACTCCAAAACCTAACAAGGTACTAACACTACCTTTCCACTCAAAAGGTTGACTAAGTCAAACTATTGTAAGGGTATAAAGCCCAACATAAAAAGCCTTACTAAACTATATCTTCTAAACTCAAGGTATAGCATAGGGTACACTAAACCCTAAACATAGGAAATCTAAGGCTCATAAAAGATACTTAGGGATTACAAGTTGATTTTTGTTTGAGAAAAGAAATCAAATCATCATATAAAGGATTCTAAGGTTATTCAACAATAAGGCAATATGTCTAAAGGTAGACTATTTCGAGCTGTCCGTCTCAGATCAGGCCAGGCCAGGTCATATGAGCTCAGGAGTCCTCGTGACCAAACTAGTGGGGCGGAGGAAAATATTGCCAGCCCCTAAGCTCTGACCCTTTCTAGACACCATCACTTCAACTTCTTGCTCTAATAGTTACTCAATAAACAATTCACCAAAAAGTTGACAAATTTTATTTCTAATAAGAAATTATTATGATCCTAAACCAAACATTCTTCATAGGTTAACTCTAAGGTGACTAACTAAAGGGAAACTATATAAGATAAGGGTTCTATCTAGGAGACAATTTTGAACTAGTCAAGAATCCGACTACCTTGATGCTCTGATACCATGCTGTAAAGACCCAAAGTCTCTACTAAAATCATGATAAACAAAAACACCAAAAGTATGGCAGCGGAAGAATTAAATCTTGACATTATTCAAAAATGTATAAAGAGTACATTATAAAATTTCCCCAAATGGGAGTACAACTTTATACAAGCAACTACAAGGATCTAGGTAGAGGAAGACTTAGACTAATGCAACATTGTCTCCAAACAAACTACTATATAACATAAAAGCAACTATGATCATAAACTATATGTTCTTCATCTTTCTTCTTATCCTATCCTTAGCTTTGGGTTCACCAAGCTTCCATGCGCACTCTGATTCCTATCCTGGATGGTTGGGGTCATCCAGCAAGAGAGAGATAAAAGGTATGTGTTAAAAAGAGAGCATTGGACAAGGAATAATAAACAACATTGCATAATAAAGGATTTTCCATGTTACAAGAGTTTAAGAGAATGAGAAAGATATTCAACTAAGAATGAGAGAACTGCCATATACAATCACCACAATAATAAATCACATAGCATGCATATATTAAGACACAAACTCATCTCAATGTAGGGTGAGGCACCTACCGGACCTCAACCAGGAGGAGAGGGGAAATAACATCCCAAACCTCAAGAATATATATAAATTGGCAGGGGGACTAAAACCCCAGTGCCTGGCAGGGGGACTAAAACCCCAGTGCCCTGTGGGTGGTTTGTACTCATGTACACTACATTGTCATTTGGCCTAAAATACATCATGCTTAAATAGTCACTTGGCAGTATAGTGAAAAGTAATCAAGATACAACAAGCATTGGGAATAAAACCCAATTAAACAAATAATAAGACCATCATAGGTCACTTCCATATTCAAGAGTTCCAAGAATAGTCAATGAGCATCAACAATATATAATGTTCCAAATCATTCCAAAAGAATGAGCCACATAGTAAATGACAAGATTAAGGAATTACATTCAAATGAGCCACAAGAACAACCACAATATGTATAAGATTTCCAAGTATTTCAAAAGATGAGTCAATAACCAGATTAAATCATTTCCAAGTAAAGGAGGCAACATATGAAGAAGAATGATTCACATGATTCCAATGATTAAGCCACAATGGCATAAACTAAGTAAAGAGTCAATAAATGTAATTAGAAGGATAACAAGGTTAGCACAACTTTAAGGTAGGGTTGGATAAGATCCCAACTGAGAGTAGGTGTATTGCACATTATCATCACATTTAAGTTCCACAATTTAAAATAGGAACCATATACCCAAAAATAGGCATCACATATAAAATAGGGCTCACATACTAAATAAGTTTCACATACCTTAGATTAAATACATTACCATCATATCCACCAAACAGATAGTATCACCATCCATATATCCTAGTTATAAACATAACACATGTATTAATATATATAAAGGCATAAACATAGAAAAAACCCTAATTTTACAAAACTACGATTTAGAGTTCAAAACCAAGTCCAAACGATTACTCATAATCTCCTGATTAAGAAAACATATTTTATTATAAAACAGAGTTAAAATGAATTAATTATGTATTTTAAAACATTTACATACTAAAAATGCCATTCAAAGCAAACTTCGGAAAACCCTTGAGAATCAGGTCTCAAAAACCATAAAATCAGATTCTACGTTAAAAATCCTTTCCATCGACTATTTATTCATATTTTTCTGACAAAGGATCGATTTACTATGAATTAAGTAAACCTGACCAATCAAAATTAGGAAAACTATAGTGTGACAGGTATTTAAATAAAGATAGGCTTCGATGTAAATAACAGAGTAAAGGACCAAAATACCCTTGCTTGGTAAATCAAACCAATTGAAACGATGAGGGCAAAAGGGTCATTCAGGGATAGCAAAGAACTTCGCAGCAGGAGAAAACAAATACATGGAAATTACCAAAATGCCCATGGTAGCTCAATTGGCAACTCACAGGGGCGAGGGTATCCTGGTCATTTGCACAATCCATCGCTTTGCCAGCGAGAAACAAGAACCTGGGGGCGGAAAAGACCAAAATGACCCTAGCCCAAAAGCAAAGGCCCATGGCAGGGGCAGGGGCGCATTGGTCCTTGCCTGACCCCGATTGCTCCTTCCTCAGCCATGGCGAGGGAGCAACCTGGAGCTTGGCTCCATTGCTCCTGCCTGCTTCCTGGCGGGTTTGTCCCAAGCTGAGACCGGGAAATTGTTCCCCGATGTCTCGCGGACACAGCGAGCTCAAAAATGCCCAGAGGCATGCGCCGGCGCCAAGAAAGGAGGCCCAAGATGGCCGGAAACAGGGGAACAAAGCCGGAGCTCAAAAGCTAAAGGAAACACAATGACCCGGGAAAAAGAGGTCGGGAAACACTTCGTGGATGGGTTGTGAGTCGAATCCAACCTTCATCGAGTGAGGAGGTGTGGTGAAGCTCGGAAAAGCTCGGCGCTGGAGGCTTCTATACGGCGGCTATAGGGCGCATCGGTTGGGGCATCCACAGGGAAAACCAAGAGCGGGAGGAGGTAGAGTCAAGGCCCTAGGTGCTTACCACGCAAGGAATTGATGGGAGGTGACCGGAGGTACAAGCTGCAGGTCGAGGTCGCCGGAGAAGAAGACGGGGTAGGTTGGGGAGATAGGGGGTAGCTAGGGACAAATTGGAGGAGGATAGGGAAAGCTCGAGGCCAGGGGGTGCTCCACGGCCCCTTAAATAGGTCGGAGGAGAACTCCAGTCGCCTCTGCGACACAGAGGTGGAGAGAGGCAGGTCGTCGGGTTTGGGCGTTTCACGAAAACGGCGAGGGAGGTGATGAATTGGGGCTCAACTGAAGCGTCTCGATGAGACGGACTCAACGCACAAGAAATCTCGCAAAGAGGTGAAGGAGGGAGAGAGATCGACGCTGAGGAGCCTAGCTGTCGGGTCTGTCCTAACGGCTGGAGGATGAAGGAGATACGGACGCCGTTGGATTATGTCCGGATTGAGATGATCAGACGTGAGTCGTCCGATGGAGCGCGTTTGAGAGTTAAAGCGTGACAGGGGTAAAATAACGGAACATTAGCGTTACATTTTGATGTAAAAGAAATCGATGCAATAACTATATACACACCATATTAAAAGCTAATAAAATCCATTAGAGGGGTCAAATCAACTCCAAACAACACCAAATTTGAACCATAGGCTTATAATGACGAAAACTACAATGCTATATAATTAGAATCTCGTTTAATGCATAATATGGCCATTAATAAATATATGGCTCATAAAGGAGTATAAAAATACATTAAAATCAAGGAATTATATGAAAAAGCCTATTAATGAGAAACATGTGAGTAAATTCGACATATAAAACATATTAGGATACAAATAATCATTACTTAACAAAATAACATATTATTATGAATTAAAATCATATTTCGAGGAGAGAGAAACAATAAAGGTTAATATACACATATATGAATTCAAATACATATTAATAATAATATATTTATCCAAAAAGCTCCAACTAAATATAATCTACTATATAATCTCATTAAAGACCAAGTTACAACATTAACCCTAACTTATCACTTAATGTGGGTTATTTGTGCAAACACCCCTCAATTATCATAAAAGAGGGTAAATAGTGATTTCAACATCAAATTGTGCTCAAAATGCACAAGGAGCCCAAAAATGATTATAAAGGATGGGGAATTTATGAAAAAGGTCCAATTGGACTAAAAGTCAAAGAAAAGCTCAAGAATGGGTAAATTGCAGGGAAGACCCTGAGATTCAGTATGTTACACCAAGTCTTAGATTCCTGACTTCTTCACCAAATTCAGGGTACAATAGATCAATCTTCTTCCACTGTGGGGAATCAGACGCATGTCGTAGAATCCCATCATTATTTTTCTTAACATCTGCATGCCACCTCAAATTCTTCGCATCTATCAGATTGGCAAACAAGTATTGAAACTGTGATATTATAGGTATATACCACATCACCTTGGCAGGAGAACCAGTTTTGGACCCCCCCCCCCCCCGAAGTCATCAATTTATACCGTGACGCACCACATTTTGGACAATCTTTCAAATCCACATAGTCCTTTTGAAATAATACACAATCATTCGGGCATGCGTGTATCTTCTTGGCATCCATTCCCATTGGGCACAACAATTTCTTTACCTGGTATGTTGAGATTGGCAGCTCGTTTCCTTCAGGAAGCATTTTTTTCAACAAAGTCAACAATGAAGTGAAGCTTTTGTCGCTCCATCTATGGTTAGCTTTCAACTTATAAAATCTCAACACAGCGCTAAGCTTCGTAAACCTAGTACAACATGTGTATAATGATATCTCAGCATCATGCACAATGTTTCTAAAAATTGGAGGTGGATCGGTGTGATCTACCCCACAACTATCCAGCATCGCATCAACGATGTCTACTGGAACTGGTTCATTCACATCTACATCATCGTAGGCAATTTCTTCTTCCACACAAGCACTGCTATCGACATCCACTGGTTTCGGGTTTGAAATCTCTCCATACCAGTGCCATTCTGTATAGCCTTGTATAATCTCACTGCACATGACATGACTTTTGATTTCATCACCAGTGCTGACTTTCAAGTTGTTACCGCAATGCCTACATGGACAGTAGAACCTATCTCCAGGTTTTTTCCTATGTTCCTCGGCAAATCTAATAAACTGGTCAAGACCAGAAATAAACTCTGGGGTGCAGTGTTTGTGAATGGACATCAATGATCTATCCATTCTATGATCAAAGAGAAATGAAATATACATTATAACAAGATTAGGGTCTAGGGTTAACAGATTACAGTTTTTGCATGGTTAAAACTTTAGGCCAACAAATACATGTGTTGTCATTCTTATATATAATAAATGTGTACCACCTATCCCATTCTTAAACACCTAATCTCACTAGTAAGTGTATAATGTGTATTGGGTTTTCAAGAAAATTTCGGCAGCATTTCCCCGCTGTTCTCTAAGTACATATGTACTTAGAAAACAAACGGGGAAATGTTGTCAAAATTTTCTTGAAAACCAAATACACATTATACACTTACATCCTAAGTGAGATTAGGTGTTCAAGAACATTCCCAAACCGGGGACTATCCAAGATTTACTCCTAATGAGTATATCTTGGACGGGTTTCTAGGCCAACAAATACATGTGATGTCATTCTTATATATAATAAATGTGTACCACCTATCCCATTCTTGAACACCTAATCTCACTAGTAAGTGTATAATGTGTATTGGGTTTTCGAGAAAATTTTGGCAGCATTTCCCTACTGTTCTCTAAGTACATATGTACTTAGAGAACAAACGGGGAAATGCTACCGAAATTTTCTCGAAAACCTAATACACATTATACACTTACATCCTAAGTGAGATTAGGTGTTCAAGAATAGTCCCAAACCGGGGACTATCTAAAATTTACTCCTAATGAGTAAATCTTGGATGGGTTTCTAGGCTAATGAGTACATATCCACTACATGTATTTGCTCACTTACATTGCATCACTCACAATTAGAGCATTATTCAATAATAAATCAGGAATTCAATAGTTTCAAACATGCAATAATTCACAATTAGAGCGATAAGATTCACTTTGTACAAACATACATGGCATAATTCAGGCACAATAGCAGGTGTGGTCATTGACCCGATTCAACAATATAAGAATAATTTTAGAAGAGTAATGTAGCACAACATTATAGGCTATCCGATTATAATTGAGCAATATAGCACAAAATCAACCAACATGGCCGTGCTATGTAGCACGGCCGTGCTACCAACACGGCCGTGCTGCCCAGCACGACCGTGCCAACCTGTGATTTCACACACCTCGGTCACAGAGCAGGGTACCTGCTTGAGGGCAGAGGAAGAAAAGGAGGAAGAAGACCAGAGTAGGTACCTTTGGAGCCGTTGGCGGGGAGAGTAGCAGCAGGAGCAGGAGAGCAGGCCGTCGGAGCAAGATAGAAGGTCACCGGAGAAGGAGAGAAGGCCGCCGGAGCTGGGGGCAGAGGGCAAGCGGCGGTGGAGGTGGGCAGAGGACCAGCCAAGCGAGTGGAACAACACGTGGCCGGAGTAAACGGCGGCGGAGGTGGGGGCATAGGAGAAATCACCAGAAATTGTCGGACGACTAAACCCTGGAGTAACAGTGTGAGACAATGAATGAAACAGAGAAAGGAGAAGAGTCAGGCTCACGCGGGTGCTGTTAAGTTATCAATCCGCGTCGGTTATTAAAAACAACTGACACATAAAACTAAAGGTGTCGGTTCTACAAACACTCCGACACCTATTGTCAATGATAGTCGTCGGTTTTTACTAGAAAAAACTGACGTCTATCTACATATTCCGATTAAAAAATTTATTCTCGATTAATGACCATAGTCGTCGGTTTCTTTCCCAAACCGACGCTCAAAGGGGTGTGAAAAATTTCCCGGGAAAACGCGTGAAAACCCATATGCGTCGGTTATTGTAGTAAAACCGACGACCAAAATATGCCCAATTTATGTATCGCGAATAACCTTTTGTCGTCGATTTTTTAGTAAATAACCGACGCCATATGTCAAATTTTGGAGGTAATTTTTTTCACACGAAATTTTGGATTTGGCTGTTAATTTTAGGCGTCAGTTTATTATTCGGGAACCGACACTGAATAAAAGCGATACCCGTGTCTGGTCGCCCTTCACAGATAGATGTCGGTTTTTTTATTAAATCGACATTTTAGGTTTTAGGTGTCGGTTTATTTATACAACCGACGCCTTTAAAAGTGACGTTATAAGCCATTTCTGTAGTAGTGTTTCAAGCCATTTGAGTGCTAATTAAATTTATTTTTCTGGTCCATTTTGCATTTTAGACATACTTAGGCACATATCACTCGTCATTGGGTACTATTTAGCGATAAAACCATCATTTGCAAAAAATACTCAAAATAAGCAAAAAAAACAAGGAATAAGAACTTGAAAATTTTAGCATTTTAAAAAGCAAGGGTGATCAAGATATGAGAAAATCATATAGGATAGATAACAACTAGCTAGATGGCAGATCAGATTCATCCAAAGCAGTTATGAGCAATTTAGTTCTAATAAAATTCAATCGCTCTCTAGCTAGAGGTTTAGTAAAAATGTCCACCAATTGATTTTTCATGTCCACATGCATGACATAAATATCCTTCTTGGCAATGTGATCACAAAGAAAATGACGGTGAACCTCTATATGCTTGGATCTATTATACAATATAGGATTGTATGATAAATTGATTGCACTAGTATTCTCATAATAGATAAGAGATGTATCAAAGTAAATGTTAAAGTGTTGGAGCATTTGCTTCATCCATAGAAGTTGGGCACAACAACTCCCGACTGTAATGTATTCATCCTAGGTAGTTGATAGATACAATGTGCTCTATTTCTTGGAAAACCAAGACACCAAGCATGGTCCTAGGAGGAAGCAAGTGCCACTTGTGCACTTTCTACTAATCAAGCATCATGCATAATCAACATCACTATAAGCTGTAAGAGTAAAGTCCTTTGACTTAGGATACCATAGTCCAAAATTTTGGGTTTTGGCTAAGTACCTTAAAATCCTCTTAACAACTATAAGATGTGATTTCTTGGGATTTGATTGAAAGCGAGCACACAAGCCAACACTAAACATTATGTCAGGTCTAGAGGCAGTTAAATAAAGGAAGCTTCCAATCATACCTCTATAGATCTTCTCATCCACTTTCTCTCCTTCTTCATCTTTATCAAGTTTGGTGGTGTTTTACATAGGGACGTCCATCGGTTTGGTGTTATCCATCCCAAAGTTCTTAGGTAGCTCACTTGTGTACTTGCCTTAGTTCATGAAGTTCCCATCTTTAGTTTTCTTGATTTAAAAGCTAAGGAAGAAAGTAAGCTCATTCATCATGCTCATCTGGAACTCACTATGTATAAGATCACTAAATTCCTTGCAAAGATCAAGATTAGTTCCGCCAAAAATGATATCATCAACATAGATTTGAATGATAAGAAAATTGTTAGAAGTGTATTTGGGAAATAAGGTAGAATCTACTTTGCCCATGATATAGCCATGATCTAACAAAAAGTTTTTTAGTTTCTCATACCAAGCTCGAGGTGCTTGTTGGAGACCATAGAGAGCTTTTTGCAATAGATAAACATGGTTAGGTAAACTATCATGTTCAAAACCCAGAGGTTGTGCAACATACACTTCCTCCTCAATTGTACCATTCAAAAAATGCACTTTTAACATCCATTTGATATAGAAGGAAATTCTTACAAGAGCTTCATCGTCGTGATATAGAAGGAAATTTTAACTGGCTAGGATCCATTCATCGTCCCCAAGAGCTTCTTTGCTATTCTTTGGCTTGAGTTGTGAGATGAAGGCGTCGTTGGCTTGTTCTTTGTTGTAGGCAGCCTACGTATTCACTCTTTCAAATGGGTCACCTATGACTAGATCTTTAGGATGACTATTTGCAAAGCGGGGAGTTAACACCTTCTTTTCTTCATCTATCTCTTCTTCTTGAGTTGTCACCTCTTTTCCTTTTTGGGTGATGTTGAGTTCTTTCAAGATAGGAATTACTTCATATTTAACATCATCATTAACAATATCCTTGGAAACAAAGGGGTTAGTCTCAATAAATTTGGCATTAATAGATTCTTCTACTTTAGATATATCAAAATTATACACTCTATAAGCCTTGCTAGTAGTGCTATATCCAAGAAAGAAAGCCTTGTACAATTTTGGATCAAACTTGTCAAGAGAATCTTTCATGTTCAAAACAAAACAAGGACACCCAAAATGTAAAAATACTCGATAGAAGGATTCTGTTACAACCCCAATTTTTGGGTTCATTTGGTGAGAAATGCAATTTCTCATAATAAAGATAAATGAACAAATAATGATGTATTTTGATTGAATGTGTGAATTTCGTTTAAAATAGCCTTGTTGTTTTACTTGTGGGATTTATTGGCTATTGGGCCCAATAACAAGGAAAAGACAAAAGAAACTCCATTATTTATAAGAAATGGAGAAAAGAAAAAAAAATGTGGAAACCTCTAGAAGGAAAAAGGGTGTAATCCAAAGGTGGATTTCGTGCCTCTTAAGTTCCTTGGGTCCCAAGGAGTCCAAAGTTGCATAGAGAATGCAATAAGAAAAGAAAAGACCAATTAAGTATTTCTTTATTAAGAAAGAAATTGAAAACAATGATAAAATGTGGAGAATAAGTGGAAAGAGGTATAATTGAGTTATCCTTAGTGGAATTTCGTATCCCAAGGATTCCTAATGTTAAATGGAATGCCAATAAGGAAAGTAAAAAGAAAGATAAAGAGATATCCTCATAAAGAGATATTTTAATAACAAATAAACATGATAATGAGAAATAATGCATATAGATGCATCTAGAAGGATAATAAGTATCCTTAAAAATGAATTTCGAAATCTTTGAGTTTCTTGGAGTCCAAGGAGCCCTAATGGAGAAAAAGAAAGAGAAAATACCAAAATTGCAAAATAAAAGGATAATGTGATACATTATTAATGAATTATGTGGTTTTGTTAAGAAGGAAGTATTTTCTACAAAAAGGAAATATAATTTCGTGGCCAATGGACTAAAAGCCAAGAATAAAGATAATCGTGAGAAGGATTTTCAAATTCCTAAATACCCAAATAATAGAGAATATCAAAAGGATAAAGAAGAGAGAGAATATTACTTCTCCTTGAAGGAATATGATTCCTTTTGGAAAGGGAACCTTTGAGTCGTGTATAAGCCAACCTATGTCTTCATTTCCCACCCCTATATAAGGGGTAGAGCCTTGGTTTGAAGGGAAGAGAGAACCCCATGTTCTTCTACTTTCTTCTTCTTCCAAGTTTTCATCCAAACCCTAGCAGAGGGAAGCAACATAACCCTGGCACAGAGAGGAGCCCAGGAGAGGTTGTGTTGGAAGACTGGATATGCCCCGATGTCAGAGCACAATCTAGCCAGCAACGCCATGCCCTAAACGGTGCATCGCAGCAGCAGCACGGCTGCACCCTGCGGCTGTAGGTTGCGGGTTGTCCCAACTAAAACCCGGCCATCTTGGCCACTTTGTAAGGGTGCTCTGGGTGCGCCCAGGTGCGGCGGAAGTAGGGCAACGACTGGCATGGAGCTTCGAGCCCCAGGGAGGAAAGGAGAAGGGATGCAGGCAGCTGCAGGCGTGCACTGCTAGGGCAGCGCGGAGGTAGAAGATGACCCCGGTCGATTGGACAGATATACCCCTCTACGGATTAAAGAGCCTGCCACTTAGGCAGGGGAAAATTTGACTTTGCGTTATGTTTGCAATCAGCCAACATTGCATGGAAACTGATGACGTGGCACTCAGGGATTGGCCAATTAAGTTAATTTTACAAAAATCATAACTCCTTATTTGTAACTCTGATAGTAGCAAATAATATACGTATTTTGCTCAAAAAATGAGAGGAATTCAATAAAAATATAGTTAGAATCTAATTACTCTTGCAATTCAAAAAGTAATAGTAGTTATCAACTTTAATGAATTAAAGATTAAGAAACCCTATTTTGAAATGAATAATGTGTTTAATAGGGTTTAATGGATGATTAAAGTTGGTATTAACCTATTAATGACAAAAAGGAATGCTAGGAACAAAAAGGATGAACTTTGCACGTAAATAGTTTAATTTAGAGTTTCATGCGCATGTATATACTTTAATGGGCCTTGAAACCCTAATATTAGTGAATGAGACTATTAATGGCTTTAATTGATTAATTTCATGATTAAAGTTGGAATATGTTGAATCTAAGCTATTTCAAGCATTAAAGTTCCTAATTGTGGTTAAATACCCTTAATGTGGAAATTAAGGTTTCCTAGTGGATAAAAGGTAGAATTAATGATAAATAACATTCATATGAGTATTAGAGCATAATGAACTATGAATTGATGATAAATGAGCATAATGACTTTGTCATAGACTGAATAGGATAAAAATGGTAGCTTTAATGTAAAAGAAGCTTAATGGACTTAATTGATGGTTATTTGTGCATTAATCTGGAATTAAGGTTATGTGTTTGTAAAAGGTAACCTTAATAACTTTCGTGAAGGATAGATGAGAAAATTAAGGTTTAAAAAGAGTAAAGGGAAGTAAAACCCTAATTGCAAAGTAAACCCTAAAAAGAGGAAGAAATCCTAAAAAGGAATAGAAACCATAAGTAGCAAGATGGTTTGGATAGTTTTGATAAAAAGGAATTGGATGTATATTTCAGGATTGAACTGTGTACTTGCTTGATTCTGGATTACTTGCTTGTTTGGACTATTCCTGCATCTGAGTCTGCCTGACAGGTATGTGGTTACGCCTATGAATATCCCGAATTAGTTTCCCGAGGATTTTCGAGGTTTTATCGATGACATGAGTTAAATTGTTGGTTGCATTTAATTCTTGCAAATTATAATGTGGATATGACTATCACCTAAGATATGTGCCTACTATCTCAGATCCTAGTCCCCTCTGTAGCTTAATAGATTGACCTAGTACATGGCTACCGATGGGGTAGGTCCATTAGGTCATTGAATGACTTAGTACATGGCTACCAATGGGGTAGGACCATCAAGTCACCATGAGTCAGGGATTGGGCTACCTTTGGGTAGGTCCATGCGACTCCATAACCCTAGGTATTGGCTACCTGTGTGGTAGGGCCATGGGGGTAAGGATATACCATATGAGAGAGGTAGTTTCCATGTCCACTATAGGGATAGCACAGAGATAGGGGATAGGTAAGGATTGAGTAGTATTGCTTAAAGTGTAATCTTAGATGTTAAATGATATTTGGATGACTACATTGTTATTATAGTTGCACGATTATTGTTTCCCCCACATACCAGCTTCTTGCTGACTGACATTTTGTTTGTCAGCGTTTTAGGTACAAATGAAAAGAACAAACAGTAAAGTGGCATATGTGGAATTAAATGAGAATTAACGTGCACAGGAGGATTAGTTAGATTAGATCTTCATGGATAAAAATTCAGAAATCCCAGTTTTTAAAAGGTATGCAAAGTTTTATTCTATACCATTTTTCAATTTAGTTGGTAAAATTTATTAATTGTTATTGATTATTTGTCGAACCTTTGATCATGTAAATTGGGATAACGGCTATGACCTTCTGGTCTCCCTTAATTGGGGGTTACCAGGAGGCGGGGTCGTTACATTTGGTATTAGAGCATAGGTTCCTCACTTAATCTTTAATAATTATTATATTTTACAAATTCCATAGAACCAAGGGAGTTATTAGAGGATTGTCTGAAAGATTGAGGTGTCTAGAAAAGGATCACATTTGGGGGTTGGCAATATTTTCCTCCGCACCGCTAGTCGGAATATGAGGACTCCCAGATTGTGTGATTGCTTGGCCGATGTCTTAGGATATGACTCGGAATAAGATACCTTTAGGACTCTCTCATCTTGTTCATCCCATCTCAACTCAAATTTTGTTAAGGACCTTAATGATTAGGGTTTCCTATCTTCTCCTCACCCTCTTAAGGTATGGGTAAGGTTAATAAGGTCTAAGGAATCCTCCACCAAATTAATGAAAAGCATGTAAATAATATGTCATGGACATAAGCTTAAAAGAGTAAGCGTAAACTAAAGAATAGATACATGCTTAGGTCGTATGATATAAGTTGTCATGCCCTCAGGAGAGACCTGAGGTTAGACCTCCTAGTCAGGAGGATAAGAAAAGAGAGTTAGTCTTGGAGGTAGAGACCTCCATTATAAGTGGAGATCTGGCACATCCTTTGGATGATGCTAACCCTAACCCTAAGTGTTGGTTAGAGGGAGATGACATGATGAGTTAGATGCCATGGTAGACTGGGTGTTTGGATGGATATGCCTTTGGGATGCCATATGAGCCATGAGAGGTTGGATGACCTAGCACCTTTAGCAACCCAACCCTAGAAAGGGGTGTGCATGTTAGAGTGAAGGATAGCTCCTTCAAGGATAAGGTTAGTGAAGAACCTATGGAAACCCTATGGGCTTATATGAGCCTGGCATAGCATGCACCCAGAGTACATCAGTAGTACGAGCAGCAAGTTAAAACCGTGACCTAAAGGATAGGATGGATGGCTTATGAGATAAGCATAGGGGGCTATGGATAATCATGAGCAAACAAAAGTTTGATCATAGGCTTCACCCGCGTAGAGGTATGCCTATGAGCTTGATCCTTCATGGAGAGATGACCTCTAATAGTATGGCTGGATGTGGAGTTAGATTTAGAGAGAGAAAGAAGGAACCAAGCAAGAAGGTTGGAAACCTAAAACCTCGAGATGTGAGGAACAGTGGGGAGTCGAGAATGATGTGACCTAAGTGGATGATAGTAGTTGCCTCATGCATGATCCCTGGAGGCTGATGATATATTAGTTTCCTTTAGAGGAACCAAACCCTAAAGAGAGGATGATGCTTCTGGTACCTATGTGCATGTGGTATAGGTGTTTACCTTCTGAGACAGGAAGAGGAGTTCCTTAGACCTGGAGAGGTTTGGTAACAAGTTGTGAGGCCTTGTACCTTGTTGGTTGTCCTTGAGGAGGACTCGACCCTGATGTGTTGCTCGAGTAGAAGGATGACGGGGAGTGCATGTCATGCCTTATACATGCTTGATTCAGGGTTAAGAGTTTGAACATGCAGTTGGACACCCAAAGGTGAACCTAGGGTTCCTAGGCCTAAGAGGGGAAGCAGTGTACCCAATACTCATGATGAGATTTGAGTCTCTATAGTTTCGAGCATGGTACTCCTCATGTGTAGAGGTAAAGGAAACCCCTTAAGTTAAGGGTATGTTTGATGAACCCCTCACAACTAAGTTGGTCTAATGTTGAGGATGAGAACAAGTATGATCTAGCATGGTTTGGTAAGTGTCTTCTTGTGCCTTAGTAGCTTGCTAGGGCTAAGCATGCTCATGTGGATGCATACCCTAAACATAAGGACGTTTGTGACCGCTGTTATCAAGGTGTAGTTTCCTCCCATCCTGGGAGAGGGACCCCTTTTGTAGGGTGTATACCAATTTTGTTGGTAACCTAAAGAGGTTTCAGAGGATCTTGTGAAGCTAAGTAAAGAGTACATGGTATGAGAATGAACCTGCAGACCCATAGATAACCATCTCTATGCATTTGGGCGTGTTACCATGGAGGTAACCGATATGGGGCTTGACCAAGGTAGGCAGGTTGCCATGATCCCTATGAAAGGATGAAAGTCAGCCATGAATGTAGAGAGAGAGATGATGAAGGCTTGGGTAAGGTTCTAAGTTGAACATGTACTATAAGATAATCCTAAGTCTATCCTAGGGTCAGGTAGGGATAAGACCGGTGGAAGTAGGAGTTTCCTAATTCCCTAGTTGCATATGACCATAGGGTAGGGAGGTAACATCTATCATTGTCTAAGGGCAATGGGTTAGGAGATTGATCACCTTCATGAACTCATGGGACCCAAAGGGCAGATGAGTAGGGCACTCTCTGGATGCATAAGGGAAGAGGGATGACCCCTAAAGTGTCGGCACCCTATAGACCTAGAGGAGATGACCAAGGAATGGGTGTAGACCCAAGTAGGTTCGAAACTAGTTTTCCATGGAAGAAACTTTGATATCAAGATGATGGTGATGTAGAAACATAAGTTGCACGTTTCAACTTAGATTCGAAGGTGTACTGGCAATGTGGGATGTACCATCTCTACTCTTAGAATAGGAAGAACTTTGTGTTTAGACGGCCGCCAAATGCTTATTTCCTCTTGTTATGGGAGGGAGAGATGGGACAGTACGCATGCCATACGCCAAGGATGAAAGATGATGTGAGTTGGAACGTTACTACGAGGTATGAGGACAGAGATGATAACATACCTTGGTGGAGTGAATGATACATGGATGGTTTGCAAACAATAAAAGGAATAAGGTAGTCATCTTATTAGGATGTTTTTTTTTGCATGAGCTATGTGGAATTTGCAAGTGATGCAAGGTAGAGTTTGATCACCAAGAAGATGAGATCAAAGTGTGCTCAATGAAGATAGACTTAGAGTTCGAGTTTGAGATGACAAGTGAAATACATGGAAGTGTATGTCTTCCATGTTACCTAATACCTAAGGATGTGAAGTGGTAATGAATGCTCTAGTTGAGAGATAACTATCTAGTTTAGCTAGAGGCTAGAAGAGGTTGTTGGGTTAACCCTAAGTTTGAAAAGGAAGATATGTTTGGTTAACACTCAGATGTAACAAGATCTGTTGAACAAGATAATGGTTGTTTGGTTAGCTAGCCTAGTCCTTGATATAACGAATGGATGGTGATAGAACTTCAGATACACTTCTTTGGATAGGAAGGTAATAAAACCCCGATGAGAGTGGTTTAGGGTTTCTGAGGAATCAATCTTTAGGAATCATGACATACAGGAAACCATGATTTTAAGATCACCATACACCATGGTACTACTGAGATAATGAGTGGTAGCAGTACTATGGATGCTAGAGATGAGGCTGCATGTGGTATGTTGCATGCAAGCCGGGAGGTAAAGGACGAACACTAGTAACCTAGTGTATAGATATAGATGATAAAAGAGCCCTTGAGAGGGAATGGGAGTTCATCACTATGGATGATGTGGAAAGTCTCCCCTTGACCAAGGAAAGTCATGATTCAATATGGGTTATGGTAGACCGCCCTACCTAGATGACAAGAGAAAGAAAAAGTACTGTCAAGGGGCAGATCGGGTTGAACTACTTACAAGAGAGAGAGAGAGAGAGAGAGAGAGAGAGATGGTTCAGCTACACCATGATGTGAGTTCAAGAGTTCTTGAGTAGGACCTAAAGGTTCACTTCCATTAGGTGGAAGTAGATACATGAAGAACTCGATGTTAGTACAGTTTATCACCCCATACGAATGGACAGTATGATCCAGACTAGAGGGTTTGATGAGAGCATATGTGCTCATTCAGGGTGATACATAGAGACAATTCTTAAGATGTGATGTTAACCACCATAGCCTGTATCGGGATGCAAGAAGTTCTATAAGGAGGGTGTGTCGATCACCACTTCATTAAGATGATGTTGGTGAAGGAGGCCTCGCGAAGGTCGGAAAAGAACCACAGTGAGTGCAGATGAAGTCGCTTTGATCATGCAATGGCTGAGAGAGAGCCTAGAGACGATGGGAGTCATGAGTGAATGCAAAGTAGAATGACATGCAGTTCACTATGGGAGAATATGTGACATGAAAATCTGACCCCTCTGAGCTATAGCAAAGAAAGTTGAGTCCCTGATACATGGGTCCATTGAGATGGATTGGTGGAGAAGGTTAACCTTACCCCTCAGGATAAAAAAATGTGTGATGAGTTCCCGGTGTCCAATTAAGAGCACTATATGTGAGGTACCCCGACCATGTGCTGAGCAATGAACCTAGTGAGCCCCAAGGGAGGCTGAAATGGCCTGAGTCACCTGTGCAGTTTATAGACGCCGGGATGAAAGAACTCAGAGAAAAGAATATGTGATGATAAAGGTTCTTTGGAAGCGCCATGAGTAAGGTAAAGCCACATAGGGGCCAATGATGGACATGGAAAAGTCTTATCCTGAATTGTTTATTTGCTTGATAGAATTTTGAGGACAAAATTCATATAAGAGGGGAAGGATGTTACAACCCCAATTTTTGGGTTCATTTGGTGAGAAATGTAATTTCTCATAATAAAGATAAATGAACAAATAATGATGTCTTTTGATTGAATGCATGAATTTCGTTTAAAATAGCATTGTTGTTTTACTTGTGGGCTTTATTGGCAATTGGGCCCAATAATAAGGAAAAGACAAAAGAAACTACATTATTTATAAGAAATGGAGAAAAGAAAAAATATGGAAACCTCTAGAAGGCAAAAGGGTGTAATCCAAAGGTGGATTTCGTGCCTCTTGGGTTCCTTGGGTCCCAAGGAGTCCAAAGTTGCATAGAGAATGCAACAAGAAAAGAAAAGACCAATTAAGTATTTCTTTATTAAGAAAGAAATTGAAAACAATGATAAAATGTGGAGAATAAGTGGAAAGATGTATAATTGAGTTATCCTTAGTGGAATTTCGTATACCAAGGATTCCTAATGTTAAATGGAATTCCAATGAGGAAAGTAAAAAGAAAGATAAAGAGAAATCCTCAAAAAGAGATATTTTAATAAGAAATAAACATGATAATGAGAAATAATGCATATAGATGCATCTAGAAGGATAATAAGTATCCTTAAAAATGAATTTTGAAATCTTTGAGTTTCTTGGGGTCCAAGGAGCCCTAATGGAGAAAAAGACAAAATTGCAAAATAAAAGCATAATGTGATACATTATTAATGAATTATGTGGTTTTGTTAAGAAGGAAGTATTTTCTACAAAAAGGAAATATAATTTTGTGGCCAATGGACTAAAAGCCAAGAATAAAGATAATAATGAGAAGGATTTTCGAATTCCTAAATACCCAAATAATAGAGAATATCAAAAGGATAAAGAAGAGAGAGAATATTACTTCTCCTTAAAGGAATATGATTCCTTTTGGAAAGGGACCCTTTGAGTCGTGTATAAGCCAACCTATGGCTTTGTTTCCCACCCCTATATAAGGGGTAGAGCCTTGGTTCGAAGGGAAGAGAGAACACCACGTTCTTCTACTTTCTTCTTCTTCCAAGTTTTCATCCAAACCCTAGCCGAGGGAAGCAACGTAACCCTGGCGCAGAGAGGACCCCAGGAGAGGTTGTGTTGGAAGATTGGATATGCCCTGATGTCAGAGCACGATCTAGCCAACAATGCCATGCCCTAAACGGTGCAACGTAGCAGCAGCACGGCTGCAGGTTGCGGGTTGTCCCGGCCAAAACCCGGCCATCTTGGCCACTTTAAGGGTGCTCTGGGTGCGCCCAGGTGCAGCGGAAGTAGGGCGACGACCGGCATGGAGCTTCAGCCCCAGGGAGGAGAGGAGAAGGGTCGCGGGCAGCTGCAGGTGCGCACAGCTAGGGTAGCGCGGAGGTAGAAGACGACCCCAGTCGATTGGACATATATACCCCTCTGCGGGTTAAAGAGCATGCCACTTAGGCAGGGGCAAAACTGACTTTGCGTTATGTTTGCAATCAGCCAACGTTGCATGGAAACTGATGACGTGGCACTCAGGGATTGGTCAAGTAAGTTAATTTTACAAAAATCATAACTCCTTATTCGTAACTCCGATAGTAGAAAATAATATATGTATTTTTCTCAAAAAAATGAGAGGAATTCAATAAAAATATAGTTAGAAGCTAATTCCTCTTGAAATTCGAAAAGTAATAGTAGTTATCAACTTTAATGAATTAAAGATTAAGAAACCCTATTTTGAAATGAATAATGTGTTTAATAGGGTTTAATGGATGATTAAAGTTGGTATTAACCTGTTCATGATAAAAAGGAACATTAGGAATAAAAAGGATGAACTTTGCATGTAAATAGTTTAATTTAGAGTTTCATGCGCATGTATATACTTTAATGGGCTTTGAAACCCTAATATTAGTGAATGAGACTATTAATGGCTTTAATTGATTAATTTCATGATTAAGGTTGGAATATGTTGAATCTAAGCTATTTCGAGCATTAAAGTTCCTAATTGTGGTTAAATACCCTTAATGTGGAAATTAGGGTTTCCTAGTGGATAAAAGGTAGAATTAATGATAAATAATGTTCATATGAGTATTAGAGCATAATGAACTATGAATTGATGATAAATGAGCATAATGACTTTGTCATAGATTGAAAAGGATAAAAATGGTAGCTTTAATGTAAAAGAAGCTTAATGGACTTAATTGATTGTTATTTGTGCATTAATCTGGAATTAAGGTTATGTGTTTGTAAAAGGTAACCTTAATAACTTTCGTGAAGGATAGATGAGAAAATTAGGGTTTAAAAAGAGTAAAGGGAAGTAAAACCCTAATTGCAAAGTAAACCCTAAAAAGAGGAAGAAACCCTAAAAAGGAATAGAAACCATAAGTAGCCAGATGGTTTGGATAGTTTTGATAAAAAGGAACTGGATGTATATTTCAGTATTGAACTGTGTACTTGCTTGATTCTGGATTACTTGCTTGTTTGGACTATTCCTGCATCTGAGTCTACCTGACAGGTATGTGGTTACGCCTATGAATATCCCGAATTAGTTTCCCGAGGATTTTCAAGGTTTTATCGATGACACGAGTTAAATTGTTGGTTGCATTTAATTCTTGCAAATTATAATGTGGATATGACTATCACCTAAGATATGTTCCTACTAGCTCAGATCCTAGTCCCCTCTGTAGCTTAATAGATTGACCTAGTACATGGCTACCGATGGAGTAGGTCCATTAGGTCATTGAATGACTTAGTACATGGCTACCAACGGGGTAGGACCATCAAGTCACTATGAGTCAGGGATTGGGCTACCTTTGGGTAGGTCCATGCGACTCCATAACCCTAGGTATTGGCTACCTGTGTGGTAGGGCCATGGGGGTAAGATTCTACCATATGAGAGAGGTAGTATCCATGTCCACTGCAGGGACAGCACAGAGATAGGGGATAGGTAAGGATTGAGTAGTATTGCTTAAAGTGTAATCTTGGATGTTAAATGATATTTGGATGACTACATTATTATTATAGTTGCACGATTATTGTTTCCCCCACATACCAGTTTCTTGCTGACTGATGTTTTGTTTGTCGGCGTTTTAGGTATAAATGAAAAGAACAAACAGTAAAGTGGCATATGTGGAATTAAATGAGAATTAACGTGCACAGGAGGATTAGTTAGATTAGGATCTTCATGGATAAAAGTTCAGAAATCCCAATTTTTAAAAGGTATGCAGAGTTTTATTCTATACCAATTTTCAGTTTAGTTGGTAAAATTTATTAATTGTTATTAATTATTTGTCGAATCTTTGATCCTGTAAATTGGGATAATGGCTCTGACCTTCTTGTCTCCCTTAATTGGGGGTTACCGGGAGGCGGGGTCGTTACAGATTCCTACCATGCCATAGCTCATAGGAGGTTTTCTTCAAAGATGGATTGGTGATAACCCAGTTTTGCACAAAACATGAAGTATTAACAGCTTCAGCCCAAAACTTCTTTGGAGTGTCATACTCTAAAAGCATGGTCCTAGACATTTCCTGTAGTTACCTATTCTTCCTATGTACAACTCCATTTTTTTAGGTGTTCGAGATGAAGAAAAGTTATGTGCATAGCCTGACTCCTCACAAAAACATTCAAAAATATCATTTTCAAATTCTCCCCCATGATCACTACAGATGGAAACAATGCGGAAAGAAGCTCCATTTTCAACACATTTGAAGAAACTAGAGAAAACATCAAGTGTATCACTCTAAGAAATGAGAAAGAAGGTCTAAGTATATCGAGAGAAATCATCGATAATAACAAGACAAGACTTGGAACCACGACACGATTGAGTTCTCATAGGTCCAAATAGATCAATATGGAGAAGTTTTAGAGCTCTCTTGGTACTAAGGACTCCTTTGAATTTGAAGGAGGACTTGGTTTACTTTCCTTACATACAAGGTTGGCATTCCTCATCCTTTTCAAAATCCAATTTGGGAAGTCCCTTGACCAAGTCCTTTTTACTCAACTTCTTCAATTGATGCATATTTACATGATCCAACTGACGATGCCAAAGAGAAATATCATTCAAATTGAATACAAGACATCTACCAACAATAGGCTTAATAGAGTCAAGCACAATTACATAAAGATTACCATCTCTAGTTCCCTTATATATGGCATTGTAAGTGAGGGAATCTAGGAGCAAGAATTCAAAAGAAGTAAATAGCACAAGGTAACCATTATCACATAATTGACTAACACTTATTAAATTATGATGTAGGCCATCCACAAAGAGAACATTCTTGATACACAAGGGTTCACCTACATCACCCTCACCTTTTACCTTACCTTTCTCATTGTCCCCGAAAGTAACTAATCCTCCTTCTTTGTGAAATTGTTGAAATGTCTTATATCACCTGTCATGTGCTTTGTGCAACCACTATCAACAATCCATTTTCCTTTTTCCTACAAGAAAGGAGAATGTTAGTTCCTGTTATAACCCCAATTTTTGGGTTCAATTGGTGAGAAATATAATTTCCCATATTAAAGATATTTGAACAAATAATGATATAATTTGCTTCAAAATGGATTTCGTTTACAATGCCTTGATGTTTGTGTTGTGGGCTTTATTGGCTATTGGGTCCAATAACAAGGAAATGAAGAAAGGAAAATTCAATTAATAAAATAGTAAATGAAAATTGAATATTCGAGAAAGGAAATATGTAGAAACCTCTAGAAGGCAAATCCAAAGAAGATTTCGTGCCTCTTGGGTTCCTTGGGTACCAAGGAGTCCAAGGTTGCAAAAAGAAAGCAATAAGAGAAGAAAAGATTAATTATGTATTTCTTTATTAAGAAAGAAATTGAAAATAATGATAAAATGTGGAAAATGAATGGAAAGAGGCATAAATGAGATTTCTTGGTGAGATTTCGTATCCATGAGGTTTCTAATAATAAAAGGAAGGTCAATGAGGAAAATAAAAGAGAAATAAAGAGAAAATACTAAAAAGGCAAAATAAGAGGATAATATAATGCATTATTAAGGAATTATGAGGTATTGTTAAAAAAAAAGTAATTTCTATTAAAGGAAATAGAATTTTGTACCAATGGATTAAAAAGCAAGGAAGGGGAGAATAAGTAAGAGGAATTTCGAATTCCTAATTAGTCAAGAAATAGGATATATTAAAGAAGAGAGAAAATTTGTGTTCTAATGAAGGAATTACTTTCCAAGTAGGAAAAGGATTTGTTTTCCCTTGAATGAACACCTTAGGGTGCGAAACCTCTTCCTTATAAAAGGGGTATGACTTTGGACCGAGTTCATAGAGTTCCACGCAGTCACTCTCTCTCTCTCCCTTGTTGGTCTTCTTCATCTTCATCGAGCAAACCCTAGCCATGAAGTGAGTGCTTCCCTGGAGCAATGGTGACCTGATGGGTAGTTTAGATGGTAGCCTGGTTTACCACGGAATCAAGGAGCGACGTAGCCTCTGAAGCCGTGCCCTAGAGTGTGCGCCGCAGCAGAAGATAGGCTGCACAGGCGGCCGCAAAAATGTGGCCCGACGGACAAGCAAATGAGCACCATGGCCAGTCTTTGATGGTGCCCTGTGTGCGCCTGAGAGGGGCGGAGTTAGAGTAGCTTTTCCCGGCATGGATCGTGGTCCTAGGAGAGGAGGAGAAGCCGCGCACAGCGGCTAGGGCGACTGCAGGCCTCCGTCGCGAGGAGGAAGAAGGTGGAGTTGGCGTTGGACGAAAATACCCTCCGGGGTATGAAGCGTCGATCGTTTAAGTTGAGGGCAGATTCGTCTTTTCGTTCTATCTGAAGTTGGGCACGCACGCGAGGTATGTGCATGGTAAGCGCTGACGTGGCGTCGTGTGATTGGTTACTTAAAGTTTTATTTGCAAAAATCATAGTTAAAGATTCGTAGCTCGGATGACAATAGTTTATATATGAATTTTGATCAGAAAAATGCAAGGAATCCAATAAAAATAGTTTTAAAGCCTGAACCTGATCATAGTTCGAAATGTAGTGCAAATTATCATCTTTAATGAATTAAAGATTAAGAAACCCTATTTTGAAATGATTAATGTGTTTAATAGGGTTTAATAGATCTTTAGAGTTGATATTAATTTGTTAAATGTAAAAAGGAACATTGAGTTCAAAAAGGAAGAACTTTGCACATGATTAGTCTAATTTAGGGTTTATGTTTTTAAATATGCATGAAATTTGAAAAGGGCATAAAGTTATCATCTTTAATGATTCAATTAAGGAAAAATCCTTAGATTTGATGATAGATGGATAATTCAAGATGATATTAACCTGTTGTTAATGAAAGAGAAAATAGGATTTAAAAATATGATCTTTTATATATATTTGGTTTAATTTAGGGTTTCGTGCATGATTATGCATTAATGAGCTTAAAACCCCTAATTTAAGAGAATATGTCTTTTAATTGGTTTAATTGTTCAAATCCATGAATAAATAGGGATATGATGATCCTAAGTCAATTTGATACTATTAAAAATGGATAGTTGAGCAATTAAGGTTCATATAAATGGAAAAGAGTGTTTTAGGGTTTGTTAACCTAAAAGGGATAAAGTTTGAGAAATTGATCTAAGAAACCCTAATGAATACTAATGAAACCTTAATGCGGATTAGAAACCTTAGAAAGTGAATCCAAGTCAATAAAGTAGTTTCTTGATGAAGTGTGTAATAAATAGAGTACATATTTATTTCAGGAACTATGTGATGATTGAATTACTTGCTTGGATATGTGGATTGGCTTGATTGTATATACATGAAGTATATGTTCAATAATCTGCATGACTCATCAAATCAGGTATGTGGTTACGATTATGAATAACCGCTTTAGTTTCTCGATGGATTCTCGGATGTTTAATCGCATTGAATGCAACTGAACTGTTGGTGTTTATTTATTTCATGCAACTATAAAGTGATTATGATTATCACCATAAATGTGCATATATAACTGGCTAGATCCGGGTCCACCTCTGTTACTTTGAAAAGGCTAAAAAAAGGGTAATCCTAGAGTAAGGTCTAGGTTACCGTGAGTTAGAAATTGGGCTACCTACGTGTAGTGCCATGAGACTCTTTAGCATATCTCGAGTTAAGGAGTGGTCTACTTACGAGTAGTGCCATGTGACTCAACCCTAGAAACCGGTTCACTTATAGGTGGATCATGAGGGGTTTAATGGGGACAACACAGAGGATAGGGTACTCTTGGATCGCAGAGTTATATCTAAAATTTAATATTGGTTGTTAATTAAGTAATTGAATGATTACATTGTTGTCATAGTTGCATGTTTATTGTTTTCCCCACATACCAGCTACGGCTGACCGACGTTTTATTTGTCGGCGTTTTAGGTACAATGAAAAGAACAAACAGTAAAGTGGCACATGTGATACTAAATGAGAATTAAAGTGCAAAGGAGGATTAGATAGATTAGTATCGGTGTGGATAGAAGATTAGAGATCCAAGTTTTCAAAAGGTATGCAAAAATTTATTTTCTTACAGCTTTCAGTATAGTATGTTAAAATTTGATAATTATTCTTGGTTAATTGTCGAACCTTTGATCCGGAAGTCATGGGTGTGGCTTCGACCTCTCGGTCTCCCTTAATTGGGGGTTATCGGGAGGTGGGGTCGTAACATTTGGTATCAGAGCGTGGTTCCTCAGTTAACCATTAATAATTATTAAATTTTACAAACTCCATAGAACCCAAGGGAGTTATTAGAGGAGTATCTGAAAGATGGAGGTGTCTAGAAAGGGATCACGAATGGGGGCTGGCAAGATTTTCCTCCGCACCGCTAGTCGGAATACGAGGACTCCAGACCCGTGTGACCGCCTGGCCAAAGTCTTAGGGTATGAATCGAAATAAGATACCTTTAGGACTTCTCATCTTATTCATCCCTTCTCATCACAAAATTCTGATATGGACCTAAAGGATTAGGGTTTTCCTTCTTCTCCTCACCCTCTTGAGGTATGGGTAAGGTTAATAAGGTTTAAGGAATCCTCCATCAAATTAATGAAAAGCATGTAAATAAGATGTCATGGACATAATCTTAATAGATTAAGCGCAAGTTAAAGAATAGATACATGCTTAGGTCGTATGACATAAGTTGTCATATCCTCAGAAGGGACCTGAGGCTAGACCTTTTTGTCAGGAGGATAAGTTAGTCTTGGAGATAGAGATCTCCATTGCAAGTAGAGACCTGGCACATCCTCTGATGATGATGCTAACCCTAACCCTACGTGAAGGTTAGAGAGAGATGAGTTGGACTAGGTGTTTGAAAGGACATGCCTTTGGGATGCCATAGGATCCATGGGTGACCTAGCACCTTTGACAACCCAACCCTGGGAAGGGTCGTGCTTGTTAAGGTAAAGGATAGCTCCTTAGATGATGATGTTAGTGAAGGGCCTTAGAAACCCTATGGGCTTGTACAAGTACGGTATAGCTGGAACCTAGGGCACGTCATAGTGCTGACAATAGGATGAAACCCTAGATAAGGAATTATGATGGAGTAGGAAGGGTTATGGATGATCTTGAGCAAACATAAGTTTGAACCTAGGCATCACCCATGTAGGGCATGCTTTTGAGGTTGATCCTTCGTGAAGTGAGGACCTCTAATGGTGAGGTTGGATGTAGGGTTAGCTTTAGAGAGAGAGCAAGAAACCCAGCAAGAAGGTTGGAAGCCTAAAACCCTGAACAATGAATGATAGTGGTTGCCTCATGATCGATCCCTAAAAGTTGATGATATCTTGGTTGCCTTTAGAGGGACCAACCCTAGAGAATGAAGATGAAGCATTTTGTGCCTATGTGCCTACAATATAGGTGTTTACCTTTTGAGGTAGGAAGAAGAGTTCCTTATACCTAGAGAGGTTTAGTGAACAGGATCCGAGGCCTTGTACCTTGTTGGTTGTCCTTAAGGAGGATCCAACTCTAAGTGTTGCTCGAGTTGAAGGATGGCAGGAAGTACACGAGATGCCTTTTGCAAGCTTGATTCATGGTTAAGAGATAGAGCATGCAGTTGGACACCTACAAGTGAACCTAGGGTTCCTAGGCCTAAGAGGGGAAGTGGTGTACCTAATGCTCATGATGAGAAGTTGAGTTCCTTTAGAAGCGAGCATGGCACTCCTCAGGTATAGAGGAAAAAGGAATTCCCTTAAGTTTATGGTATGTGTAATGAATCCCTCATAGCTAGGTTGATGATAAAAGAAGGTATGATCTTGATCCAGCATTGAGGAAAGAGGACAAGTATGACCTAGTATGGTTTAGTAGGTGATCTGCTTGTGCCTTAATAGCTTGCTAGGGTTAAGTAGGCTCATGTGATGTAAACCCAATACCTAAGAGCTTTCATGACCTTGTTATCAAGAGATAGCAGTTTTCCTCCCATCCTGGGAGAGGGACCCCTTTGGTAGGGTGTATATCAGTTTCGCTGGTTTAAGGTAACCTAAAGAGGTCTCATAGGATCTTGAGAAGCTAAGTGAAAAGTACATGGTATGAGAATGAACCTGTAGACCCATAGATATTCATCTCCAATTGCATATGAATGGGTTACCATGGAGGTAACCGGTATGGGGCTTGACCAAAGTAGGCAGGTTGCCATGATCCCTATGAAAGGATGAAAGCCAGCCATGAATGCAGAAAGAGAGATGATGAAGACTTGGGTAAGGTTCTAAGTGAACATGTACTATTATGGTGAATCCTAAGTCTAACCTAGGGTCAGGTAGGGATAAGACCGATGAAAGTAGGAGTTTCCTAATTCCCCAGTTGCACATGACTATAGGGTCGGGAGGTAACAGCTATCATTGTTTGAGGGCCATGGGTTAGGAGATTGATCACCTTCATGAACTCATGGGACCCAAAGGGCAGATGAGTAGGACACTCTCTTGATGCATAAGGGAAGAGGGATGACCCCAAAAGAGTCGGTACCCTATAGACCTAGAGGAGATGCCCAAGGATATAAACCTCAATAGGTTCAAGACTAGTTTGATATCATGATGTTGGTGATGAAGAGACATATGTGGCACGTTGCAACTTAGATGTAAAGTTGTATTGGCAAGGTGGGATGTACCATCTCTACTCTTGGAACAGGAAGAACTCTGTATTTGGACTGCAGCCAAATGCTTATTTCCTCTTATTATGGGGGTGAGAGATAGGACATTATGCATGTCATACACCAAGGATAAGAGATGATGTAGGTTGGAACGTTGTCATGAGAAATGGGGATAGAGAAGATAATCTACCATGGTAAAGTGAATGATACATGGATGGTTTGCAAACACTAAGAGGAATGAGGTAGTCACCTTATGAGGATGTTTTTATCATGAGCTATGTGGAACTTACAAGTTATACCAGGTTGAGTTTGATCACCATGATGATGGAATCAGAGAGTGTTCTTATGAAGATAAACATATAGTTTGAGGTGACATGATAAGTGAAATACATGGAAGTGTAATGCTACCTAATACCTAAGGATGTGAAGTGGTAATGGATGCTCTGGTTGAGATACATCTGACTTGTTTGACCAGAAGCTAGAAAGGGTTGATTGGATAACCTTAAGTTCGAAAAGGAGAGGTGTTTGGATAACACTCAGATGTAACAAGATACATTGAAAAGTTATGGTTAGCCAGTCTAGTCCTGGATGCAATGAAAGGATGGTGGTAAACCTCATATGTACTTCTTTGGAAGAGAAGGTGATGAAACCCCGACTAGAGTGGTTTAGGGTTTTGGAAGAATCGATCTTGAAAGAATCATGACATACAGGAAATCATGATCGAAGATCACCATACATTGTGGATAATGGAAATAGCACTTTGGATGCTTAAGATGAAGTTGCATGTGGTTTATGGCCATGCAAGCCAGGAGGTAAAGGATGAACCCCAGTAACCCAGTGTATCGATATAGAGGACAAAAGAGTCCCTGAGAGGGAACGGGAGCTCAACACTATGGATGTTGTGATAGGTCTTCCTTGGACCGAGGAAGGTCGAGATGCAATATGGGTTATGGTAGATTGCCTTACCTAGATGACATAAGAAAGAAAGAGTTCTGTCAAGGGACAGATCTAGTTGAACTACCCATGAGAGAGATGGTTCAACTACACCATAAAGAAATTTCAAAGGTTCTTGAGTTTGAACTAAAGGTTCCCTTCCAAAAGGTGGAAGTAGGTACATTGAGAACTCAATGTTAGTATAGTTTATCACCCCTAACTATGGTTAGTATGGTCCAAACTAAAGGGTCTGATGAGGGCATGTGTGCTCGTTCAGGGTGATATCTAGAGACAGTTTTTGTCCTATGAAAAATGTGAAGATAACCATCATAGCCAGTATTGGGTTTTATAAGAAGCTCTGTAAGGGAGGTTGTGTCAGTCACCACTTCAGTAAGGTGATGTTGGTGAAAAGGGCCACATGATGGTTAGAAAAGGACCACATGATGGTTAGATAAGGACCACAATGCGTGTAGATGAATTCACTTTGATTGTGCAAGGGCTGGAAGGAGCCTAGAGACGATGAGAGTCGTGAGCAGATGCAAAGTAGACAGACATACAAGTTACTGTGGGAGAAAATGTGACATGAAAATCCGACCCCTCTAAGTTATAACTAAGAGAGCTGAGTCCCTGATGCATGGGTTCTTTTGACATGGCTTGGTGGAGAAGGTTAAGTTTGACCATACCCCTCAGGATAAAGTAATGTGTTATGAGTTCCATGTGTCCAGTTTAGGGCACTATGTGAGGTACCCGACCATGTGCTGAGCAATGAACCTAGTGAGCCCCAAGGGAGGCTGAAATGGCCTGAGTCACCTGTGTAGTTTATAGACGCCAGGATGAAAGAACTCAGAGAAAAGAATATGTGATAATAAAGGTTCTTTGGAAACGCCATGAGTACGGCAAAGCCACATAGGGGCCAATGATGGACATGGAAAAGTCTTATCCTGAATTGTTTGTTTGCTTGTGTGAATTTTGAGGACCAAATTCCTATAAGAGGGGAAGGATGTTATAACCCCAATTTTTGGGTTCAATTGGTGAGAAATATAATTTCCCATATTAAAGATATTTAAATAAATAATGATATAATTTGCTTCAAAATGGATTTCGTTTACAATAGCCTTGATGTTTGTGTTGTGGTCTTTATTGGCTATTGGGCCCAATAACAAGGAAATGAAGAAAGGAAAATTCAATTAATAAAATAGTAAATGAAAATTGAATATTAGAGAAAGGAAATATGTAGAAACCTCTAGAAGGCAAATCCAAAGAGGATTTCATGCCTCTTGGGTTCCTTGGGTACCAAGGAGTCCAAGGTTGCAAAAAGAAAGCAATAAGAGAAGAAAAGATTAATTCTGTATTTCTTTATTAAGAAAGAAATTGAAAATAATGATAAAATGTGGAAAATGAATGGAAATATGCATAAATGAGATTTCTTGGTGAGATTTCGTATCCATGAGGTTTCTAATAATAAAAGGAAGGCCAATGAGGAAAATAAAAGAGAAATAAAGAGAAAATACTAAAAAGGCAAAATAAGAGGATAATATAATGCATTATTAAGGAATTATGAGGTATTGTTAAAAAAAAGAAAGTAATTTCTATTAAAGGAAATAGAATTTCGTACCAATGGATTAAAAAGCAAGGAAGGGGAGAATAAGTAAGAGGAATTTCGAATTCCTAATTAGTCAAGAAATAGGATATATTAAAGAAGAGAGAAAATTTGTGTTCTAATGAAGGAATTACTTTCCAAGTAGGAAAAGGATTTGTTTTCCCTTGAATGAACACCTTAGGGTGTGAAACCTCTTCCTTATAAAAGGGGTATGACTTTGGACCGAGTTCATAGAGTTCCACGCAGTCACTCTCTCTCTCTCCCTTCTTGGTCTTCTTCATCTTCATCGAGCAAACCCTAGCCATGAAGTGAGTGCTTCCCTGGAGCAATGGTGACCTGATGGGTAGTTTAGATGGTAGCCTAGTTTACCACGGAATCAAGGAGCGACGTAGCCTCTGAAGCCGCATCCTAGAGTGTGCACCGTAGCATAAGATAGGCTGCACGGGCGGCCGCAAAAACGTGGCCCGACGGACAAGCAAACAAGCACCATGGCCAGTCTTTGATGGTGCCCTGTGTGCGCCTGAGAGGGGCGGAGTTAGAGCAGCTTTTCTCGACGTGGATCGTGGTCCTAGGAGAGGAGGAGAAGCCGCGCACAGTAGCTAGGGCGACTGCAGGCCTCCGTCGTGAGGAGGAAGAAGGTGGAGTTGGCGTTGGATGAAAATACCCTCCGGGGTATGAAGCGTCGATCGTTTAAGTTGAGGGCAGATTCATCTTTTCGTTCTATCTGAAGTTGGGCGCGCACGCGAGGTATGTGCATGGTAAGCGCTGACGTGGCATCGTGTGATTGGTTACTTAAAGTTTTATTTGCAAAAATCGTAGTTAAAGATTCATAGCTCGGATGACAAAAGTTTATATATGAATTTTGATCAGAAAAATGCAAGGAATCCATTAAAAATAGTTTTAAAGCCTGAATCTGATCATAGTTCGAAATGTAGTGCAAATTATCATCTTTAATGAATTAAAGATTAAGAAACCCTATTTTGATATGATTAAAGTGTTTAATAGGGTTTAATGGACCTTTAGAGTTGATATTAATCTGTTAAATGTAAAAAGGAACATTGAGTTCAAAAAGGAAGAACTTTGCATATGATTAGTCTAATTTAGGGTTTATGTGTTTAAATATGCATGAAATTTGAAAAGGGCATAAAGTTATCATCTTTAATGATTCAATTAAAAAAATCCTTAGATTTGATGATAGAGGGATAATTCAAGCTGATATTAACCTGTTGTTAATGAAAGAGAAAATATGATTTAAAAATATGATCTTATATATATATTTGGTTTAATTTAGGGTTTCGTGCATGATTATGCATTAATGAGCTTAAAAACCCTAATTTAAGAGAATATGTCTTTTAATTGGTTTAATTGTTCAAATCCATGAATAAATAGGGATATGATGATCCTAAGTCAATTTGATACTATTAAAAATGGATAGTTGAGCAATTAAGGTTCATATAAATGGAAAAGAGTATTTTAGGGTTTGTTAACCTAAAGGGATAAAGTTTGAGAAATTGATCTAAGAAACCCTTATGAATACTAATGAAACCTTAATGCGGATTAGAAACCTTAGAAAGAGAATCCAAGTCAATAAAGTAGTTTCTTGATGAAGTGTGTAATAAATAGAGTACATATTTATTTCAAGAACTATGTGATGATTGAATTACTTGCTTGGATATGTTGATTGGCTTGATTGTATATACATGAAGTATATGTTCAATAATCTGCATGACTCATCAAATCAGGTATGTGGTTACGATTATGAATAACCGCTTTAGTTTCCCGATGGATTCTCAGATGTTTAATCGCATTGAATGCAATTGAACTGTTGGATGTTTATTTATTTCATGCAACTATAAAGTGATTATGATTATCACCATAAATGTGCATATATAACTGGCTAGATCCGGGTCCACCTCTGTTACTTTGAAAAGGCTAAAAAAAGGGGTAATCCTAGAGTAAGGTCTAGGTTACCGTGAGTTAGAAACTGGGCTACCTACGTGTAGTGCCATGAGACTCTTTAGCATATCCCGAGTTAAGGAGTGGTCTACTTACGAGTAGTGCCATGTGACTCAACCCTAGAAACTGGTTCACTTATAGGTGGATCATGAGGGTTTTAATGGGGACAACACAGAGGATAGGGTACTCTTGGATCGCGGAGTTATATCTAAAACGTAATATTGGTTGTTAATTAAGTAATTGAATGATTACATTGTTATCATAGTTACATGTTTATTGTTTCCCCCACATACAAGCTACGGCTGACCGACGTTTTATTTGTCGGCGTTTTAGGTACAATGAAAAGAACAAACAGTAAAGTGGCACATGTGATACTAACTGAGAATTAAAGTGCAAAGGAGGATTAGATAGATTAGTATCAGTGTGGATAGAAGATTAGAGATCCAAGTTTTCAAAAGGTATGCAAAAATTTATTTTCTTACAGCTTTCAGTATAGTATGTTAAAATTTGATAATTATTCTTGGTTAATTGCCGAACCTTTGATCCGGAAGTCATGGGTGCGGCTTCGACCTCTCGGTCTCCCTTAATTGGGGGTTATCGGGAGGTGGGGTCGTAACAGTTCCCAACTCAAACTTTGGGATCTTATGTTAGCTTAGGGACCCATTTCATCTATGGGTTGGTCCCCTTAGGCTTGTATGAACAATAAGTAAAATAATGATCATCATTTTTGTAATGACAGAAAATCATAGGGTTCTTAGAGATAGAGGACTCTCCAATGAAAAGAGGAGTTTCCTTACTCTTTTTCTTACCTTTGGCCTTACTCTTGCCCTAAGGAGCTCCCCCTACAAATCCCAAACCACTAGTACCAATTTGTTTGGTAGAATGATCAAGGATTTCATTTAAGGAGTTTTTCCCTTTGAGGAATTCTTATAGAGAGGCTCTAAGTCTATGATTGTCATTAGTGAGAGAGATAATAGTAGAAGACAAACTAGCAAGATCATCTCTAGCATCAAAAGGTTAGCCTCTAAACAGAGGTATTTAGTCAAATAAGAATCCTTTTCAAGAGTAATAGAATCAACATCGTTACTAGGCAAAATAGGTCTAGAAAATAAATCATTAACTTGAGCAATAAGCCTAGAATTTTCAAATTTAAGCAATTTAATTTCTTTGAGATAAACATTTCTCTCATCTATATGAGCATCACTAACAAGCTTAAGTTCAACATTTTCAGTTTTAAATAACTCAAGCTCATTAAGGCACTTTTGGTTATCTTCCTTAAGAGATGTAATATTATTAAGATAGACACCATTCTCTACTTCAACTCCATTGTATTGGAGCTCAAGATCAAGAAATTGGCCTTGAAATAAATCAATTCTCTCAAGATGAATTTTCTTATTTTTCTCAAGAATATCAAGTTTAGCATACAAGTCATCAATGATTTTACCCAACCTCTTCTTTTTAGATTCACATTTAGAATAAGAAGAATGGGTAGTAATAAGCATGTCAATAAAACTTTCTTTAGCTAACTCATGCAAACTTACCTCACATACCTCATCAATGTCTACACTTGTGGAGGCCATGAGTGCAAGGTGGCATTCTCCATCTTCATTGGAGCTTGATCTACTAGAGGATGATCCTTCCCATGCGGCATGGGTTGCATCTTTATGCCTCCTCTCCTTCTTGTCCTTCATCTTGTATTTGCTATCTTTCTTGTACTCTTCCTCCTTCTTGGATCTTCTCTTGTGGTGTGACTTTCTAGCCTTAGGACATTCACTCTTGTAGTGTCCTTTATTACCACAATTGTAGCACCTTCGAGTAGATGAAGAAGATTTCTTTCCTTTGAAGTGCTTTCCCTTGGAGAAGTTGGCTTCATGCTCACTGGGGCCATCATCATCACTAGAGGAGAGGGAGAGGTTCGGCAAGCAAGTTTTTGTTGAAGAATGAGAGCCTCCACTTGAGCTTTGAAGACACTATCTTTGATCTTCCTTTTTTCTTCTTACTTTGCTTTCTCTTCTTGCTTGTCAAGTCTTGGCTCATGACCTTGTAGATTTCCAATAAGCACCATGGTTGGAAGATCACCAAGACTTCTTACTTCTTCAATGGAGGTCACCTTTGACTCCTGACTCTTTTGAAGAGATCTTAGGATCTTTGAGTTGATTTCTCCTCTATCCAAAGTATGTCCCAAACCATCTAGGTCGTTGATGATGATGTTGAGTCTTGAATACATCTCAGAAACTCCTTCTTTCTTCCCCATCTTGAAGTTCTCTAAGAGGTTTTTTAACATGTAGATCTTTGCCTCCTTCACTTATTTTGTGCCTTCATAAGTGACACACAACTTTTCCCATATCTCATAGGTTGCTTCCCATGAGGAGATGAGGTTGAACTCAGATGGAGTGAAGGATGCACAGAGGATGATAATTGCTTTGGCATTGAGCTGTGCATTCTTTAGAGTTGCTTCATACCAAGTAGATACAAGTCTGGTTGGCTCCTTGTAGGGTGCAATCATCACTTTCCACATGTCAAAGTTCATCCCTTGAATGTAAAATTGCATCTGCCGCTTCCAATAGAGGAATTTGGTGTCATCAAAGACCGGGGGAGCATGGAGAAGCCTCCCTCTAGGTTGAGGGAACCAAGTAGGTTATCACCCATCTTGTCATCTCATAGGATATTTTTTGGAGAAGATCCTTGCTCTGATACCACTTGTTGGATGTAGGGCTCTAGAGGGGGTGAATAGATCTTCAAAACTTGCTCAAGAATAGTTAGACCTTCAAATAATATCAATTTAAATCGAATGCTAAAGGTATATTTGAAGTCATATCTGAACAAGCATAGTAAGGATGAGAGAGATTGAAACAAACACTTGGACAAGGTATTTAGAGTGAGTCCAAACTTAAACTAAGAGACCATCAATCTACTAGCTAGAGAGGTCAACCTTTAGGACTTTGCAACCCATGTATACTTATATTCCATTATAAGACATACACAAAGGTTGCCTTACATCCAAGGGCTTACCTATCCAAGAGCTATTCTTCTACCTCACAACAAGTCTTACCCACTTTTGCAAGCAACTCGATTCCTTCTCCTAGGACATCTCCTCCTTGCAATAAGTCTTCAGTCTTGAGGATTTACCCACCAAGCTCCTTGGATCTTCCACCTTGTCTTTCTCCTTCACTTGGAGAAGATATTCACACCTTCTTCATCCTTGAAGAAGAAAAAAATCTCCTCCTCTAGGAGAATATCACTTTAGCCTTTGCTCTTTGTTAAAGGGGATTGGGAAGTGGAAAGATGGAGAGCTTTATAAGGTAACAATGGGGTATCTCTCTTATAGCATGCCTAACTCACTCATAATCATGAAATGTTTTGTAAATGAGAGAGAGAAAGGGGCTCAAAGGGGTTTAGCACACTCAACTGTAGCAAGGACCAAGGATAGCATGAATGAGCAACCTTGTTCACTTGCAAATTGGACAACATAGAAATAGAAGTCATTTTCTAGATCTATCACACTTTAGTGTGTCGTTGGTCTTTAGAGATTCTTAATTCTCATCACCAGAACCTGGTAATGAACTCCAAGAAGTGTTATTTATAGCTGGGGGTGTTCCTTTGAGCGTGGGATCAGTTAAGAATGAAAAATAGTCATTTTACAACTAGTGATGGATCTATTCTCATTTGTAAAAACTCTCCTATTGTTGGAATCACTTTTTTTGCATTTTCCCTATAGTGCATTTGGTTGAATTTCAATAAAGGTAACTCAACCGATCCACTATTTGACAAAGCCAATTTTCAAACTATCGGTCAAGTTTGTCCTGGGGTAACTCGACTGGTCAACCAAAATCATCTTTGGTCAAAAAGTTGGCCAGTTGAGTTCTGTGAGTGTACAACTCGAATGATCCAATCATTTCCAAAAATAAATCACTGATCGATTGAGATTAAAACTTGACCGATTAAGTTGTTGTGACAAATTTTCCAAATAATTTTTAAGTGATCAAACGATAGAACTAACTATCCCTGTTTTTTTCTTATCTTAGTTACAAGTCATATCATCGATACAAATTATTACAAAAATATTCTAATGTGGTTTGCAGTGTTTTCCACAAAAGTGCATTTGCATTGCTTTTAACTTGAACTTGGACAAGCTAGGTCTTGGTGAATTTGATCCTTTTCATGTACCTAATGCTTGAAATCAATCTTAAACAAACATATTAGATACATATGAATGGGATGGTTAATCAGAATTTACATGTCTTGATTGGCCTCTGGGCAAAATTTCACCTAATTTGGATAATGTTTGGACCCTTTATTGAACAAAGAGAAAAAGGAAATTAAAATATCAAATTCACTTTATTAAATCTCCCAATTTGAATGTCATGCATAAAAGTTTCCTTATTTTTCTATTTTCCCAATTTTGCAGTGATTCTGGCCCTTGGATTTCAATTGGACAACTTACAGGTCATCTCCTACCTTGAGTAGGAGGCGCGGACAAGCTACAATGTTCATGACCCTGGTATTTCGTGAATATCTCGGGTGATTCTCTATCTTTTCTCATGATTTTTCTTACTATGAATTCATGGGAAAGTTCCACACACTGTGATCCCTCTCACATGTTCTATTTCTTTGGATCCAAGAAACATCCAAAGTTGGGTTCAGAACTCTCTCACTGCCAAGGTGGTTTCGCACTAGGACTTTCCCATATATATAGGGGACTACACCCCCAGTTCCATAGTGCTCTACCTAGACCTCCTTTTCTCCAAATTGCTTTTCTCATCCTCATTTTTTCAATCAGAAATCTAGTTTTCTTTTGGTGCTTGTGGTGCTAGTTGGGTGGATTCAGAGGAATCAACATCTAAATTGACTCATTCAGTGAGTTCGTAACCTCATGCTCTTCCTTTCAACGCTTCCAGATTCACGGATTGATAGCGCACATTGATTCACCCAATTTTCCTCAAGCTTCAACCTGGCTACATCACAACCATGGTGTGAGTATGAGAGGGGAAGATGATCCCTTGTGTATTCCTAGTTCTATCCCTCACATCACCTACTTTCTTTATTTTCTCACGTATGGGCATAATTGTCATTTCGCCTTTTTCTGTTAAATCCATGCGAACCTGTTGATGGTTGACCAGGACTTCTGACTATTGATGTATATGTTACTAATTGTTCCATGTCAAGTGAAGCTGGCCCGCTTGTTCTCCCTCTCGCAAAATTTTCCCTCAATTATGTGGATTTTTCGAGCTTCCTCATTGGCCAGTTTTCAAAAATTCATAACTAATTATTTACTTAGCCAAAAATTACAAATAAATACTCGTTGGATTCAGAAAAATAATATCTGTGTTTTTATGTTCGTTTGGTTGCCTAAATTCAATCTTGAACATATGTGATTTTCATGAATTCACTTCAATAGATAATAATTTGTAAAATCCATAACTAAATATATGTATGTTAGAAAAATATAATAAAATATGTTTTGGACTCCAAAAAAGGTAACCTAAAATATGATATGTTTTTATAACTTAAATCACATGTAAGAAAAGGGTAATTTTTAGGGTTTGAATAATCAATGTGAAATTGACCTAAAATCTACATATATGTTTAATAGGTTCTTTGGAGGCCTAGGCTTGGACCTAGACTTGGCTTTGGATGGAATAGACTCCGAAGAGAGGTATGATTTCATCCCACTTTATTTCTATATTGAGAAATTTCTAATTCTTCTTTCTAAACGTATGTTTGCATCCCTTATTATTCTTTTTGAGCAATTAACCTATATTATCTCTCTCTTGATCCTATGGACATATAGCCTACACATTATTCTTTTATTTTGAAAATCATGTTTTGTGTGAACTACCTTATTTGTTATTAATCATGTGATTATGGATATTCTCTGGGACTCTACTTTATGCCTTTATGCATGTTTGACTTTATTTGATGATATGTGCTTCTTTTCCCACCATGGTAGTGGATGTGTATATGGCACATTATGTGATGGATATTTTGATGGATGTTCTCATCCTTATTATTCTCTTGTATTCTTGCTTATCTTTTGTTATGCATCATGGGGTGACTGCTAGTATAATGTTACATATTATTTTATGTGGACGTGAAAATTCCCACATATGCATACAAATTTGAAAATTCCTAGATATGAAAATAATTAGGGCAGATGTTCCTAGACAGATGTATACAAGATCCTGCCACCCCACATTTAGGGTGGATGTATACAGTTCCCGCTCACCCCATATTTTAGAGCATATGTATACAAGACCATGCTCACCCCACATTATTTTTTGTAGATGTGTTATTTCCTACCTACTTGTTGTATTATCTAGTATTGTCACAGGTGAAACACATGGATGCCTTGTTTATATACTCTTTTGCATCATTCTTGTTTTTTTTATTCTTTTATACCCAATTAGGTAGTACTTTACTTTTCTATGGGAAGTCTTTTAATTTGACGTCCTTTATTCTTTTAAATTGCTCAATCTCCTATTTAGTATGCACATACCGGCCTTTGCTGATATCTTCTATTTTTTTCTTCTTGCTGGGGTATTCTTCCAACCCTAGGTGAAGGACTTGGATTACATTTCATGAAGACTTGGACTTAACTTAAGGAGTTAAAGCTTGGGGACAAAGTTGTTATGGTTTAGATTTCCATCTACTAGTTCCTTATGATGTACCCTTTATGTAAACCCTTATGGGAGATGATGTTGAGGTACTTTTGTAATCATATAATAAATTGCATATAGTCAATGTTATTATTCCACTGCTAAACTTTGGTGTTATGATACATTTATGTTGAATAAATTAGTTTCATCCCTTTGACAAAAAAAATTATGTTGGTGTTTGGTTTGGGATGTTGCCTTTTTTATTTTAGTAGGGAGTGGTTCCCCACTGGGATCCCACTCCTTACAACATTATATCAGAGCCCATGGTAGTCAGAATCTGACTAATTCAATTTTGCCTCCCTAATTAGAACCCTTTCCTTGCATAGTTTCCCTCTATGTGAGTAGTTCACCCTAGAATTAATCTATGTTAAATATATGATGAGCTTTTAGGAGATCTTACCCCATCATAGATTGATTATTATTTGTATATCTTGATGCTATGAGGTTTGACTTGAGGATGAATTTAGGTCGAGGAGGTAGTAGGATGAACAGTTCTTGTCATGGATATATTGTGACTTGGTTTTCGCATTGAATTTTGGCCAACCTATTGGCTTTACTTTGCAATGTTTCTTATCGACAATAAATAGTTTCATTATACAACTATATGTACAAAATTTTATGAATTTTAATGAATTTTTCTTGAACTAAGTCACAATGAATATGTTGAGAAGTTTTGGTAGTGAAACCCTGAACCTAGTGGTAACCCTAGTTTTGACGAAGTGACTAGGAATATGTGAGATAATGTTAAGGTGTAGTGTACCTACCCTTTGTACCCTATGACTTTTTGGGTCTTAGGGTTGATAAGTTAGAGACATGAGGACCTATAACTCAACCCTTATTGGTAATGGCTTATTAGTTGGAAACATGAATAACATAAATCTCTAAAATATTCACAACTAAAAGATAAGTGGGTAACCCTAAATGATGTTTAGTTTGACTTGTTAAGTTAATACTTTTAAGGGGTGGAGAGTAGTTGGTTTTTGATGTTTGGATCAATAGATTTTGAGGACGAAATCCTTTTAACGGGTGGAATGATGTAGCATACTAGGTCTCAAACCCTACCCTAGAGCTTTGACCTTTTGAGCATAGCCAAACAAGGTTAAGGATAGATTTATATGATGTTTAGTATAACCTTAATGAGTTAATGCATGTAGAAATCACCCTAGTGTAACCTAATGTTCCCACTTTAATCTTAGGCCAATAATAGAAATATAAAATATTTCACATGAGATAATAATGAATTATATATAAAATTCCGTTCAAATGATGAGAAATAATGATAATAGTGAAATAATATGATAATCTAAGTAATAATGTGATATTAATGGCCACAAATAATAATTGTGACATAAGTCATTAAAAGGAATCCCAAAAGTGGAATCTAAGTTAAGAATTGTGTTCCTTGGGTCCCAATTGCCTTGGGAGTCAAGTTTCACATTATTCACATAATAATAATTAATTTAATTCAATTTGGAAAGAGAAGATCTATGTTTTCCCCATAATATCAAATAAAATAGTAAATGACTCAAAAAGTGGAAAAATAATCTTAGATTCATAATCTACACATTAAAAATATCTTTGGGTGAATTTTCATCCAATTTGGAAGATGTTTGAATAAAAACTGAAACCAGGAGAGACAAAGTATGTAAAACCTTTAAAGTATTAAATAAACGTAAAAACAACTCCAACATGTAAAATTGATGGCAAATTTTTATCCAACACATTAAATATGACTTATGGGTGAAGTTTCATCAAATTTGGAGAATCTTAATGTCATTAATGCATGAGGAAAGAGAAACTCAGATTTGATTAATTAATGCATCAAAAGTCTTCAAAAGGAAAATCTACATGTATAATCAGAATCTACATGTCTTAATTGGTCTCTGGGCAAAATTTCACCTAATTTGGATAATGTTTGGACCCTTTATTGAAGAAAGAGAAAAAGGAAATTAAAATATCAATTTCACTTTATTAAATCTCTCGATTTGAATGTCACGCATCAAAATTTCCTTATTTTTCAATTTTCCCAATTTCACAGTGATTTTTGGCCCTTGGATTTCAATCAGACAGCATACAGGTCATCTCCTACCTTGAGTAGGAGACGCAGACATGCTACAATGTTCGCGACCCTGGTATTTCATGAATATCTCGGGCGATTCTTTATCTTTTCTCATGATTTTTCTTGCTATGAATACATGAGAAAGTTCTGCACACTATGATCCCTCTCACATGTTCTATTTCTTCAAATCCAAGAAATACCCAAAGATGGGTTCAGAACTCTCTCACAGCCAAGGTGGTTTCACTTTAGGACTTCCCCATATATATTGGGGACTACACCCCCAAATCTGCAACGCTCTACCTGAACCTCCTCTTCTCCCAATTTCTTTGTTTGTCCTCATTTTTTGGTCAGTGATCTAGTTTTCTTCTAGTGCTTGTGGTGTTTCTTGGGTGGCTTTGGAGGAATCAACATCTAAATTGACTCGTCCGATGAGTTCGTAACCTCATGTTCTTCCTTTCTATGCTTCCAGTTTCACTAATTGTTAGCACACATTGATTCACCCAATTTCCCTCAAGCTTCGACTTGGCTACATTGCAGCCATGGCACAAGTAGGAGAGGGGGAGATGAGCCCTCATGTATTCCCAGTTATGTCCCTTACATCGCCTGCTTTCTTTGTTTTCTCGTGTATGGGCATAATTGACATTTCACCTTTTTCTGTTTAATCCACGCGGACCCGCTGATGGTTGACTAGGACTTCTAACCATTCACATGTTTTCCGTTGATTGGTCCATGTCAGGTGAAGTTGGCTCGCTTGTCCTCCCTCTCGCGAGATTTTCCCTCAATTATGTGGATTTTCCGAGCTTCCTGATTGGCCAATTTTCAAAATTTCATAACTAATTATTTACTGAGCCAAAATTTACAAATAAATACTAATTGGATTTAGAAAAATAAGATCTATCTTTTGATGTTGGATTTGTTTCCTAAATCCAATCTTGAACTTATGTGATTTTCATGAATTCACTTAAATAGATAATAATTTGTAAAATCCATAACTAAATATATGTATGTCAGAAAAATATAATAAATATGTTTTGGAATCATAAAAAGGTGACCTAAATATGGTATGGTTTTGATAACCTAAATCACATGTAAGGAAAAAGGTAATTTTTAGGGTTCGAATAATCAATGTGAAATTGACCTAAAATCTACATATATGTTTAATAGGTTCTTTGGAGGCCTAGACTTGGATTTGGATGGAATAGACTCTAAAGAGAGGTATGATTGCATCCCATATTATTTCTATTGTGAGAAATTTCTAATTCTTCTCTCTAAATGTATGTTTTCATCCCCTATTATTCTTTTTGAGCAATTAACCTATATTATCTTTCTTTTGGTCTTATGGACTTATAGCCTACACATTATTCTTTTCTTTTGAAAATCATGGTTCGTGTGAACTACCTTATTTTTTATTGACCATGTGATCATGGATATTCTCTTGGACTGTACTTTATGCCTTATGCATGTTGGACTTTATTTGATGATATGTGCTTCTTTTCCCACCATGGTAGTGGATGTGTATATGGCACATTATGTGATGGATATTTTGATGGATGTTTCATACTTATTGTTCTCTCGTATTCTTGCTTATCCTTTGTTAGTATAATGTGGTGACTGCTAGTATAATGTTACATTTTTTTTATGTGGACGTGAAAATTCCCACATATGGATGCAGATGTGAAAATTCCTGCATATGAAAATAATTAGGGCAGACGTGCCTAGGAAGATGTATACAAGACCCTTCCACCCCACATTTAGAGTGGATGTATACAGTTCCCACTCACCCCATATTTTAGAGCATATGTATACAAGAACCTACTCACCCCATATTATTTTTGGTAGATTTGTTATTTCCTAACTACTTGTTGTATTATCTAGTACTATCACAGATGAAACACATTGATGCCTTGTTTATATACTCTTTTGCTTCATTCTTATTTTGTTGTTTATATTCTTTTATGATCGATTGGGTAGTACTTTAATTTTCTATGGGAAGCCTTTGAATTTGATGTTTGTTCTTTTAAATTGCTCAATCTCCTATTTAGTATGCACATATCAGCTTTTGTTGATGTCTTCTTTTTTTCTCTTCTTGTTGGGGCATGCTTCCAACCCTAGGTGAAGGACTTGGATGATATGGCATGAAGACTTGGACTTAACTTAAGGAGTTAAAGCTTGGGGACAAAGTTGTTATGGTTTAGATTTCCCTCTACTAGATCCTTATGATGTACCCTTTATGTAAACCCTTATGGGAGATGATGTTGAGGCACTTTTGTAATATTTAATAAATTGAATATAGTCACTATTTTTATTCTGCTGCTAAAATTTGGTGTTATGATACATTTATGTTGAATAAATTGGTTTCATCCCTTTGACAAAAAAATTATGTCGGTGTTTGGTTTGGGATGTTGCCTTTTCATTTTAGTAGGGAGTGGTTCCCCTCTGGGATCCCACTCCTTACACTCTTGGTGATCACTTTCATGCACAGGGTGTCCAGTCAACAATATGACATGCAATCTTACCAGTAATCGCTCCCCACAACTTCTTACATGACATGCACCTTCAACTGCATGTCGTGCCAAGTGCATTTCAAGATCGACCTTGGCAATTTCCTAGATGCATGACATGCATGACCTTGTGCACGAAGTGCAACCTAATGTAGGTGGAAAATATAAGGTGTGAGAATGTCTTTATTGGAGGAGATACCTCACTTTGGTTCCATTCTAACATTAGGGAAAGGGAATGGAGGTGACTCTATCTGCGACCACTACAAAGAGGCTAAAAGTAAGAAGGAGGGAGTTGGAGGCAGATTTCTCTCTCTCCAACCCTTAAAAGAACTATGAGTAGATCCTTTATAGAGGATAACCCCTCTACTATAATTGCATCTCATTTCTATGTTTCTTTATCTCTATTTTCTCTTAGTTACACCACAGATAATGTTATATGTGATGTTCACCTTTGTTGGGGCATCACTCATCATTATGGAGTATCTAACACGTATTTGGTTCTTGAATGACACCTATTACTCATGTGATGAACAACACCTTTTTATATTTTAAACTTCTTCAATTGTTCATTCGATTGTTGTTGATTCCATATGAGGATAAAAGGCCTAGGTTCTCTATATCCCTAAATTTGTATCTTTAGAGATATACATGTTTAGTGGAGGTGATCTTTAACCTCTATTGCATGAATTTAGGTAGAAGTTCCTACATGTTGTAGTCTCATATATTGATAAATGAAGGTGTGTGTATGACTCTCTTGAAGTGATCTAAGAGAGCTTAAATATAATACTAGGGTAATTTGTTGAAAAATAAATAAACCTAGCTGCCTATGCAATTATTAGGTGAAAGCCATTAATTGTAATGCCATGTGAGATGTGGACAAGATATTCATCATACGGTTAATAGATGTATAGGTACCAAATGCATTCTTTGAATTTGAAAATATGAAATATACTTGTGACAATTTTATTTTAATTTTAGGACTTTATCAACCAATCAAACTACTCTTCTTTTAAGTATATGTCTAATTAGACTTTCTTCTCATCAAAATGATTTGTCTCTCTATGGATTCGACTCATTGCTATACTACTTGTGACCTGAACTATTGTGGGTGAAAAGGAGTGGTATTGGTTTTATTATTGATAGCCACATTCTCGATGCATCGACATCAATGAACATAAACTTTCCAGCCTCTTCTGTATCGTTCCATATTTCATCTTGAATGCAAAAATCAAGCTCAACGCACAAATGCTTACATACAAAATATTCATAAACAAATTCAGATAGTAATTACAGAAGGGTATCTTTTGAGATTTCTTGGTGTAGATGTCTAATATTAAATCCAATAGTAATGAATGGATAATGTATATAGAACTGGATGACATGGCTTACTAAGGGAATATGGAATTAGAAAGTAACATTCAAAGAGACATAACTTTATCCAGAATGAAACACATCTTCATATACCCCACATATAACTAGGACCAAGCATCCGTCTAGTAATACCATTTTTTTAGGCGTGTACAAGCACATATTGTCATCCAAGATGTAAGTTAGTTTTCATCCTATAGGAAAGTTTTGGCCCATACCCAACCATGGCAATAATATATATTTTAGGTCAGATTTGGGTAACTCCGTATAGCACATAAAATTGAAGTTTTACAAATAATATATAGTTATGGTAACATTAATATATAGAGAGAAATTGATGGGGTGAATTTCAATGTTTGGTATTAATTTTAGCATTTATAGAGTGGATGATTTATTCTATATTATATACATTGGACGACATGGGATGTAATTTTTGATATTTTTTATAATTGCAAAGATGCCCTCTACTTAATAACAAATTATAGACACATGTGGCGTGTATACATAGGGTGAGCATCTGTCTGAGCTAGTCTTTCGACCCATGTCCAATCCACATAATCAGACCCCAATATTATCCATATGACATACAGGTGGGTCGAGCCAAGAACATTGACACTTATTTCTATATGGGTCATGACTGACTAAAGTTAAACATGCTCCAAAAGATCTCCACTCATATTTATTATACATACAATCATATATGTCCATTAATCTATTCAATATATATATATATATATATATATATATATATATATATATATATATATATATATGTGTGTGTGTGTGTGTGTGTGTGTGTGTGTGTTTTGCGTGCGCGCCCATGGCGTATGTATGTATATATATGTGTATGTGTGTTCTATATGTGACATATATATATGTGTGTTATGTAATCTTTCATAAGATAATATTTTGTATAACATAATTATTTTTTATATAGGATATATCTAGTCGGTTTCATTGAAACATAAATATCTACTTTAAAAATATTCACTTTTATGTGTTGTATGGACGTCTCATTTCTTAATTTTGTTTCAATGGCTAGGCATATGACAACACTTTTTAATATTTTTGGTGCCTAAACCCGACTAGTGAACATTTTAACAATATGGGTTTGAGCACGCGCCCACCAAAATCTGGTATGACCTAGTCTAATGTTGGTAGCTAAGTATGCATAAAGATTATGAAGATGTGTTTCGTTTTAGATATGTTTCACTTATGGAGTTTATCCTTTGGGTCCATGTTCCAAGTTTAGGCCATAACAACCAACTGCATGCATGGACATGTGTCACTCAAAACCTCAAACCTATTGGAATGTATATTTACATATTATGTCTTAGAATACATGTTATTTTTCTTACTATCTATATGATATCATCATAAAAATATTCATCTATGTTATTAGTCACCAAAAACAAGCATTCATGTTATTGTTTAGATCTTTGTATGGAAAATGTTCTCGAAAAGACTAAAAAACACAACCCTCTTCATGTTCATGAATGTTCTGAAGTTTGTGCATTACAGTGTTTTATGCCTAGTATTTTAATAAACCTGGTCGAAGAACCTTATATAGCATATGAATTGATCTTTTTAGGAGATTTTATTGTAGAAATAATTAGATGGATGGTCTCATATGTTAGTACCTGAGTTTTTGCGTCTAAGTCTACTTTGAGATAAGCCCCTCACACAAAAAATTGTGTTAACATCTTTGACCTGATGCACATATATAAGTAACATGGTAAGTTCTGGGTTAGGTTATGTGGGCCAGGACATGGACTAAATCAGTCTGGCCATGTATAACACTCACTCTATGTATATAACCACAGTTCTTCATATTCAATTATATGATAGAAGGAACTACCCGTAATTATAAGTATTATATCATATATAGGGTAGAATGGCCTATTTATAAGTATAAATGTTATTACTATAAATTGCATCATATCCTCTAGATATTATCAAAAGGACCTATGCGTGGTTATAGAAAAATAATTTTATAAATCACACCCCACCCCTTGATAGTTCTTCTTATGTAGTAGATCATCAACAATCTTGGCCCCATCGACATATGTAAATAATATGCTAAGTTCTGGTTTGAGTCATGTATGTCGGCCTCGCCCTGTCTAACACTCATCATATATATGTAATCCTTTATATTTTTTGAAAACCTTTTTTTTTGATCTATGTAAACACAGTCCTTTATATTTAGTTGTATAATAAAAAGAACTATCCATAATTATAATTATTATTTCATATAAAGAGTAGAATAACCTATCTAGTATTATGAAAATTGTCACTATAAATTGCTTTTTTCCCTCTCCATAATACAAAAAGGACATATCCCAAATTCTGAAAAATAATATTATAAGCTGTACCGTTTCGACGGATCTTCTTATGTAGCATCTTCCTTGACGACGTGACTTACTCCCGATTCAGCAAGCATGTTTTTGTTGTGACACACGGATGTGTCCATCCTATAATTATCTTTAGTCTTTACCCTCATAACCTAGCACCGAATGTAAATTTTCATTTTGAAGATTAGAAAACGGAAATTATTGACGTAACGTGACCTACACCCCCGGGCACCGCCCGACCTACACCCTAAATTAGCGCCCCACTTAAGGCTGCGTTTGTTTCTGTGGTAGAACGGCGGCACAATAACTAAAGGGGCAATTTAATAGTTGTTTGTTGTGCTGTCTAGAAGAAAGTTAACTTCACGCAGAGATTAGCTAACCAGAAATTTTTAAGATAATGCGCCGCGTCAAATACTTGCGGCACAAAACTGATTAATTTGCCATGGGTATCAATTTCCAACGGGGCCCTCTAACAGATTTTTTATACATATAACGATAGGGCATAATAGTCTTTGTCTAAACAAAGAAAGATTATTTACTTGTGTACCAAACAATGGATAACTTGCCGCAAGAGTTTATTTGTGATTGTCCCAAACAACATTTATCTCATACAAAGCTAACATACCATTATTTAATTTACCCATGGCAACTAAATTTATTGAAACTGTATACCAAACGCAGCCTTAAGCCCCAAACCGCACCCAGGTGGTCTCCTGCAATTGCTTCTTCTTCCTTGCGGCTGCAACCTCCTCTTTGTCCGGATCCATGAACGGTCCTTGCAACGGCTTACTGGCCAACGGTCACTACAACCTGAAAAGATGTTCCGGATCTCACTCGCTGCCTGAGGGAAAAGACGCCATGGACGCCCGTTAACCGCCGGAAAACTCTTGGCAAACAACGTGTCAAACCTTCTTCCACCGTATCACCCACACGGGCCACACCCCATCGCAACAGCGCTTTAAGTCACAACAGCAATCAGCGCACAAATAGACTGTTGATCTCCTCTTCCAGCCTCCGCCCTCCACCATGCGCTGAAAATCCGTTACTCCTACGCGCCGTGAGACGGGATTTTTTCTTCTGTGCTACCTCGGAAAGGCTACCATGATCTGTCTTGCCATCTCCCGCCACCGATTAAAGAAGATGCAGCGGCCCCGGCAAAAGCGAAGAAGGGTCAGGTTTTTGGTTTTGGTAGGCCTTTCCTCTCTGAACCACTACCAACTACCGCCGCACCGAAGTCCCAACATCCGCTCCTCATCCTATTGTTCCGGAGCACCGCTGGTTGCAGTTGTGAACCTGCCTTCTCAGCCGGTACCTGATGGCAACCCACCGCCCACTCCTGCAGCCACGGGCTCCATGCTACCCGCCGCAGCAGCATGCTCCCACCCCGCCAAATTTGTCGGCGTCAGAGGTGCCCTCGTCGTTTCCGCCGCCTCCACGGCCCTGTCTGTCCCTCCGGCTCGTCCATATATACAATGGCTATACTCCCCCAACGAGAACGTTCAGTGCTGTCGAGTCCTATTTGAGTGGCAAGACGTTCCCCGACTTTGCGTCTACAAGCACATTTCTGACAGCAAGATGCGTGTAACAGTCGACCATGATGAACGTATCTAGGTGGCACCTTGAGGGGAATGCCCTGGCGTTAGTGGCAGTACTGGGCGTGGTTGACGGGGTCGGAGCAGTAAAGGCAAACCGGACAGCCATAACAAATTGAAGGTGTCCGAGTCCCATGTGTCAGGAGGCACTCGTTAAGTATAGTTACTTGCTAAAAAAACCAAAATGACATGTTTGGCATTTTAATTACCAAAATGACATGATTCAGAATTTAATTCTCAAAATGGTACGTTTCTGAGGCAATACATCCCAAAAAGGACATATTATTTCTGATGGGGTCAAAACGTCCCCTCAAGAGATTTAATGTTGCTTTAATTTTCTCCAGCAGCGCAATGCGTCCCTAGTGAGGACGTATTACTTTTTTTTTCTTTTTTTTATTATGATACCATGTATATTATATATACATATATATGTTAAATTGCTAAATGAATATAATCTACATTAACTTATATATAATTAGCCATATATTAGAAATAATACATGAAGATAATAAAATAATATCATAATATTATATTTATTAATACATAATATTTATAAATATAGATAAAAGTATTTAAAATTAATGGATATAATAATAAAATTATATAATAAAGTTTAAAATTGTAGAAATAAAGCAAATATATACATGTATTTATTTGTAAACTTAGAAAAAAAAGAAAACTAATATAGCAATAAAAATAAGAAAACATTAAAATAAAAACTAATAGGGTAGTATATAAGATACGCTGGTGCATATAAAATACACACACATATATTAGTATAGGGCCTAACTTAGTCAAAGGATTGTTTTCTCATTATGAGTCACCTACCCATCATTTTTACCCAACTCTCACAAATAGGATTGAATCGTGCAAAAGGACTCAACTCATCTACTCAGGAGTAACCCAACTTAGGACATAATTTCACATATATCTCAGGGTAGGTCCTACGACCCTCTCCTTGTGGGTCTCACTCTCTCTGGAGTTCACCACATATCTTGTCCTAATACTAGAGGTCCTCCTTTGTAAAAGAGCTTGAGGCTCATGCATATTCAACTTTATCTTAATTTAGCTCATCTTAAGTAAGAAAAGAGTATGTACTTTCATCACCTAGACTTGTCTTAGATTATCCGAAACTAGACTCAGACCACATATACAACTTAGATCTTTATAGAGAACTTAGACCTCAGAGATCGAAGTTATATAAGATCATCCTTACTTATATCATCTATCATTCTATTGTCTATCTATCTATCTATCACATATCCTCATTAGGCTATAGACATCTATTCTAGATATACTCTCTAGTCTAGACTGATGTCACCCCCTTTCACTTAGGTTGCATGAACACTAACTACTCTCCAGTGTGAGGGACACATTTTTATATTTACATATATATAATAAAATATTATATAGTTTTTCTCTAAGAAAGAAGTCATCAGAGAAAACTGTCTAGACTCGAGTCGATTGGAAAACAAAATCAAATCAGCAAAATGAGTGTCCCACACACAGTAGATAGTCTAGTATCATGTAACCTAGTGAAATGGTGAGAACAAAGTGTAGACTAGTGTAGCTACCCCATACATATGAGCTCTATATGGAAAGGGTCTCACACACTTGTCTAAACTTAGTTCTCAAACATCTGGGTTCTAACCTAGAGGCTAAGTCAAAACTTATTCCTATAGAACAACTTACTAAGCTTCTAGGGTTTAAAGTGAAAGGTGAAATTTAATTTTATATCTTGTGGTGAGCAATTTTCAGGTGTAGTTGTTGTTCATACTCTGATACCAACTGTAACGTCCCCAGATTTTCACCTTCTCAAAACCCCATGGATATGAGAAGACAAAATCTAAAAACGTTAGGCAATTGTATCAAAGTGCATTGTGGAAGCAATTTGCGCAGACATGAACATACAACCATAACATTTCTCAACATTCAACTTGTAATTTATTACAAAATGGTTTAGAATTACATGCTGAATGAAAATTCTATAGTCTATGAACATATATGCTAACTAGGATCTACACACAATAGGTACAACATGTACAACTTGCTCACATCCTGTCCTTTTGTCCCATGCTAGCTTTGAACCTAAAACACACATGAAACAATGAATCAACACACAAGGTGTCGAGTACATGGGTAGAAAGATACATATATTTATGGTTTTCATAATTTGAAAAGATTTATAGAAAGAAAGGAAGAAAAATCATAGAAAACATTTCTTGATTAACTTAAATACGCCAATTTTATTCATTTTTCTAGATGAATTGCATTACTAAGGTGGACTAGTACCAAAACATATATATTGGGCCCATCCCCGTGTACCAAGTACTCTAGGGAAACTCCCTGTACACCGTGTGCTCTAGGGAGGTGTACTAGTCAGCATTAATCCATTCCTTCGTAATGGGGATAATGAACACCTTAAATAACTATAAAACATCTATTCGTCATTTATGTTTTCAAGTGATAAAACATCGAAAACTATATAGTGCTACTACATCCAATATTTGCAAATAGAAAAGAGAGCATACATAAATATCATGATTGCAACCAAGAAAACCATAGTCATATACTTAAATAAAACCCACATACCTGAGTTCATAGATTCCTATTTATATTTGGACCATCTACAGCTCTGGTCATCACCTGATTAATAGAAATTAATCATCATTAATACAATGTTCACCATTATTACTGATATTTAAGTCCAAAGTGGGGTTTTTACCAAACCTAGTTTTTACTTACCTACAACATGTCTATGATATTTTTCTACTCATCAAGAGGTCATAATAGGGGTTTGGTCCAAATTTCATAATTTTTTGATGATTTGTCTATTTTCTAGCAATAATAAGAGAATAAAATCCTCAAATTATTAATTAATCAGGAAAGATCTAACATTTTGGCATAATTTCGAGATTAGTGTCCATATTTTGTTTCTTTATAATACTAGGGTTCAATATTATTTTTCTCAAATTTAATCTCAATCGTTTTCTGATTAAACCATTTAAATGAAGCATTCTCATCTAAATTAAATATCACCAATATCAGTGTCTCAAAAGTATGATCAAAGGGTTTCATAATAAAAAGGATATTATTCTGATTCTAGGGATATTTTTCGGACATTTATTTGCCATGGGAGCTATTTATTAATGCCATTTCTGGTGTTCAGGTTTTTTTTTTTTTGAAAATATGAAAATGATTTACCTTTTGGGCTTACTAGGGTCTTTGGATCTTGAGGCCAACATCTTGATCCACTATGAGTCGGTTGGCCCTAGGAAATGACCAACCGGTCTCTAGGACCCGATAACATGCTCCTCCTCTGTTCCTTCATGCAATGACACTCCGTCGTGCAGGATGGCAGGAGCATCGCAGAAGCCAGGTTCCCTAATGTCAACTCGAGGTGACGAATGTCTCTACATGTTGAGGTAGATCTGACTCTGAGAACCTGCGTAGTGGTATTCCATTGGATCTCATGGCCAAGGCTTGACCTTGTAGTGGAGTTGTGGTTTCTCCAGTTGGGTGCCACCCTAGTGCATGTCAGAAGGGGGAAAAAGGTTCTCCTCTCCTCGCGATCATTGGATTGTGATCCCTCTTCTACTACTCAGACTCATGATAGAGTACATTGTTGCAACCAAAAATCACAGGATACCATGGCCTCCTTGCTTCTAGGTTAGGCTTCCTCAACTTGTGACGCCCTTGGCACTGTATCATGGTTAGAGAGGTCGATGTTGATGAATGAACGAGCTCTGTAGTTGGGCGCCGCCACGATCATGATAGATGGCGAGGGATCACGCCATCTCACGCTCCTCTATCAACCCTCACAACAGGTGGGTGTAAAGGAGAGTGGAAGTTGGTCTTCAAGGTATCGGGTGCTCTGTTTTGCAGATCCCTTGCAAGCGTCCCCGCATAAGGAGCTCTCAAGGCAAGATTGCAGGAGCCATTGTCTCCATCACGAACTGGATATGATGCTCTGATCTCAGTTCACACCTACAGATCTCTACCTCTCTGGGAAACTCTGTTGCTCCAACACGATGATGGAATCAACAAGTTTAGATGGGGTGTCAGAGGGAAATGGGTAGGCTAGAAGACGGATGCCACCATCTTGGTTCTGATCTCTAGCCACCTGATCAGACTCTCCATGACATTGCATGGATGTTGGGTTGAATCTCCACAACCTAAACCTCGCCACAAGCTCCTCTACCCTTGAACTTGCCTTGGTCTACCCATCTGCTGTAGGCGGTGGAGAGGTTGGGAAGTGAGGAATTCTTTCTCTCTAGATATTTCATACTGCACCCTCCCCCACTCATGGGTTAATGAGATTCGGCAGTCGAGGATAACAACTCCAGCCAGAACTCTCATAAACTCGCACTAGAATCCTTCCTTAGCGGTAGGATCATAACAGCATCCTCCTCACTTTTAGGATCTAGGAGATAATGGGGGTGCCCATATGATCCCCATCTATATCAAAGCCATCCATGATATATTAAACCATCCATGCATAAGACTTGTCCACAAGCCAACCAACAAATGCAACATTACCTATGTTTCAATTGATATGTGAATGTGAGTCATATCATCCTACACCGAAAGTGTAACCTTAGGTTACAAATCATGGAACTCCTAAGTCTGTGCTCCAAATCCGGTGAAATTTATCCACAGCTACATCATTAAATAAAAACTAATATTCTAAAAAAAAGAGTTTCCAAAAGTGTTTGACCAATCACATATATTCCTCAAAAAGGCTAAATCCAAGGATTATATAATCCAAGATAATTTTGGAGATAGCCATGAAAACTCATTACAAACCTCAAGTATATTTGGAGTTTCATATACTCTAAATGTGATATGTATTGTTTTTGGATCCCCATTATTAATTATTAATCCATCTATATCGAAGATGATTGTAAAACTCTAGAAATCTAGGATATCACAGTATCATAATTAAAAAAAAGTAAAAAATAAAATAAAATAAGCAATACGGCCTCATTGGAGATGCATTACTCTGCTGGAGGCAATGCATCTCCACTGGGGACGTATTGCTTTTTTAAAGTAGTAATACGTCTTCCGAGGGGATGTATTGGTCCCACCAGGAGCAATACGTCCTCTTCGGGGACGTATTGTCTCATAAACATGCTATTTTAGAAATTAAGTTTTAAATCGTGCCATTTTGGTAATTAAAATACCCAAACATGTCATTTTGGTTTTTTGTCCTAGTTACTGACCACTTCATGCGCTCAACAACAACCTCTGATGCCTAGCTAGGACGACCGTCATCTCACCTATTCTCAAAGATGATAACATGCATGGTTGAGCACCCAAGAATCACCTAGAACTCTGGAAGTCTCTCGTCAATCATAGCAGTGCGCCAGAGTTGGGGCCCTTTGGGAGATTCCTATGATACCATCTGTACATATGAATATATTCATGTACATTGATTCATAATTATAAATAGAATTAAATGGATATTAATCGATGATCTATGGATTCAAATTGAATGGAATATTTCTACAGTTTGTGCATGTGAGATTTGAGTCTATTTAATGCAGTAGTTTCTAACTTTATAATTAAAATCATAATTAACTAGTGAGTATTTGATTTAAATATTTGATGTGGTAGATCCACGATGTGGAAAAATGGAATTACTAGTTGGTTACGAGCTTACTGCTTTTTGAATTCCACTAACCACGGATAGAACTACACATTCATTTGATGAAGTGGTGAGATCAAAGTAGTTGATGTATTGGGCATGTGTCAAGACTAGGATACACATTGCAATACACATGTTTACGAAATTGTACACAAGTGTACAAAATAGTACACATGACAGGACACATGTAAACATAAAAGTACACATTGCAATGTCATATATACAGAATGGCAGTTCACATGTGTACAAGATTGTATGGTCTTATACAAGATTATATGGTCTTGTACAAGACTGTATACCATAATATGCATGCTAATACATATGTGTACACAATGCACATCATGTTACACAAGTGTACACAATGATAAACATGGTCGTATATATTTGTACATGATGCAATCTTATTTTAGAGTTTCAACTTTTTTCATATTGCATTTCCATGACATCATTACCTATTAGATTACATGTTATTTCCCTAATATTTGATTACATATATAATGCACTTATGGACATTATTAGCATATTTTTCAGGCATTTAGACCATACTAGACTGGAAGAGAGAGAGAAGGAGTGATCCTAGAGTTTCTCTACCCTTGTAGATATCCAAAGTGAGGTCCAAAGCTCCCTCAATACCAACAAACATGTACAAGACGATACACAACAGTACACATGGAAACACACATTGTGTACAATAGTACACGTGGCAATACAAATGTGTACATAATAGTACACATTGTAATGTACATGTGTATACAACGATACACAATAGTACACATTGCAAAACACACATGTACAAGACTATACACAACAGTACACATGGCAACACACATTGTGTACAACAGTACATGTGGCAGTACAAATTTGTACACAATAGTACACATTGTAATGTACATGTGTATAGAACAATACACAATAGTACACATTGCAACACACATACGTACAAAACTATCCACAACAATACGCATGGCAACACACATTGTGTACAAAGTACACATGCTAGTACAAATGTATACACAACAGTACACATTGAAATGTACATGTGTACACAACAATACACAATAGTACACATTGCAACACACATGTGTATAAGACTATACACAACAGTATGCTTGGAAACACACATTGTGTACAATAGTTCACATGGTAGTACAAATGTGTACACAACTGTACACATTGTAATATACATGTGTACACAAAAATACACATTGCAATAGGACAAATGTGTACACAACAATACAAAGGTGTACAGAGCAGTACACATTAAAAAATGTACACAACAATACACATAGCAGTATACATAGAAGTACATCTGTGTAAAAAATTGTACATGTAGCAATACAAATGATGATACACACACAAGTGAAAAATAATACACATGGAAGTAAATATGTGTACAAAACTTTGGATAATGGTACACGTAGAAGTACATACAAGACTATACACAACAGTACACATGGCAACACACATGTGTACAACAGTACATGTGGCAATACAAATGTGTACTCAATAGTACACATTGTGTTACAATCCCAATTTGTGTGTTCATATGGCTGGAAATGCAATTTCTCCAATAAATCTATGATTATGGGAATTATATGATTTATGTATTTACTTTGCATGTGATTTCGTGGATCATAATATGTTAATGAGTCCAATATGATTAAAATAAAAAGAAGAAATCAAATAATGCATTTTAAGAAGGCAATTTGAGTTAATGATGAAAATATGAGAAATATGTGGAAACATGTATGATTGAATCATCATGAATGAGATTTTGAATCCACAAGGTTTGTAAAAGGAATCTAAATAAAGAGAATAAAAGAGTAAGAGAGAGAGAATATGCATAAAATATGCCTTCTTAAGTAATAACTTGCATATGAAGAAAAGTCTCTCGTACTTTCAAATTTGAGTCTCAAATTGTTACACAAGTAGCTTAAGTCATCATGGAATTTCCTCTAAAATTTGGGATTAAAAGGATAAATGGATTAAGAGATGTGAATTTTGTAAATTTTCCTAAAGTGAAAAGGATAACATTAAATGTCACAATTCAATTCTAACTTATGTTCTTATACGAGGCCTGACAGCCATTGGATCATTGATCCAATGGTGGTTGCACTTCGTTTAAGATTAGGTATTGTGAACAATAACCCCGGTCTAATTCCTCGCATATCTCCATCTCTGATCCACGAGGAGTTCTGGAAGCTCTCCCATTGGATTCGGGAGTTCGAATCGAACCAGGATGACCCCCTGGTTCTGCAGTTTTGGCACAGGGATTGGAGTTTCCCAAAGAGCCACCAGAGTTGCACTCCAATGAGGATTGACTGAATAATCACATCTAAATAAGACCCATCCTTTTTGCAAAATCAGAACAAACCAAGAGGTTGCCAACCCCCCCCCCTGCAAAACCCAACTCTTCCCCACAACAGTAAGTTCACTTTCTCACCCCCTATTCTGACCACCGCCCTGGCTTCCAATGCCTCTTGTCGTGGTCATTTCCTGACGGCTCCCAAGGATTAGCATGTTGTTGGAGAGCAGTGGTGGACTAAACGGTCAATTCCGAGCACCATAGCAAGATGCAGCCCGCGATAGCCTTGCCCGATGGTGATGCTCTATTTCCTCATGGAAACAGGGCTCGCATCATAGGACCTACATCACAATGGGGAAGAGGCCACTCGGGTTCGGGTTCTTAGATACACAGACCACGTGGGAGATCCATGAGCTGAGTCAACCATTGGAGATGATAAGAGGCTTAAAAGCTGACATGGTAGCCAGTGATTGGCTGAAGGGTAAGTTCGTTTGTGAAAATCCTAATTAATTATTTGTAACTCTGATGATAGAAGTAATATATGAAAAATGACCAAGAGAATGCAAGGAATTCAATAAAAATAGTTTTGAGGCCTGAATCTTATCATAGTTTGAAAAGTACCCAAAGTTACTATCCTTAATGCTTTTATAACTAAGAAAACCCTAATTTGATGTTCTATGAAATTGAAAAGATTAATATGGATGTTCCATGAGAATATTAACATGTTGTTAATAAGAAAGATGTTTTGATGTCTAAATAGAGGATCCATATGCTTAATAGGCTAATTTAGGGTTTGATATGTTTAATGTGCATTAATGGGCTTAGAAACCCTAATCTAGGTGTTAATGTTTTCAAATGAGATATAATTTGAGATTCTTTGTATAATATGATATTAAGTTAATCCTAAGTCATTTTGATGAAAAGAAGGCTTTAATATGAATGTGTATAATTAGGGTTTTGAACCCGGTACTGTTGTTTTAGGTTTTTGTGGACATAAAAAAGGAAAGTGGTAAATAGATCAAAAGAACCCTAATAAAACCCTAATTTGGATTAGAACCCATATAAAGTAATTCCAAGTCAACAAAGTAAGTTATTGATGAGTATGTAGTAAATAGGTTGTACATGCTTTTCAGGATTCTGTTCTTTTGTGTGATTGGCTTGTTTGCTTGTATGGGATTGCCTGAGTGGATTGGACTGTGCTTATTTCTTCTTAAATCTCCAAATCATGTATGTGGTTATTTATGAGTACACGCTTTAGTTTCCCGATGTTTTTCAGATGGTTTACCGATTGCATGGAAATAAACTGTTTGGGTGCTTTTATTTCTGCAATCTTTAAAGTGAATATGATTATCATAATTAAAGTATATATATGACTTTCCCTAACCTACATGCCATCTCTATATGTATGATGAAAGACCAAGCCCTAGAGGGAAGGTCAGAGGTGGTCAAGCCCCAGAGGGAAGACCACTGGGCACCCAGAGAGGTGACCCCAGGTACCAAGATCAGGATGGAGAAGGTAGCTTTAAAGTCCCTTGAAAGGACTAAACCCTAAGAGAGGGTATCCCGGAGTATGAGTAAAAGCGGTTGAGGAGTCATATTGAAAATGCAATCTTGCATTGTTAACAACTATTTGATGTGATTAAGTTGTTAGAACATATGTGCAATATTTTGATTGTCACCACATACCAGTATATTCATTTATACTGACCAATGTTTGTTTTTTGGCATTTTAGGAATATCTGAAATTGGACAAATAGTAAAGTGGAACTTGTAAACATTAAAGTTAATTCATAAAGGAGGATAGATAGAACTCTACTGTGGGTAGAAGTTTCAGATTCCTATTTTTGAAAGGTATGTGAAAAGTAAAAAAAATTATCATGTTTTAAGCTTAGTCTTTGATAGAATTTATTAATTATTTTTTATTACTTGCAAAACCATTGATCTTGTTTTTGGGATAATACCTTTGACTTCTTGGTCTTCCTTAATTGGGGGTTACCGGGAAGCGGGATCATTACAATTGGTATCAGAGCAAGGTTTTCCATTTAATCTCTAATAATTATTAAATTTACAAACTCTTTAGAACCCAAGGGAGTTATTAGAGGATTTTCCAATAATGGAGGTGTCTAGAAAAGGATCAAAATTTGGGGGCTAGCAAGATTTTCCTCTGCCCCGCTAGTTGGTCTACGAGGACTCTCGCATATTGTGTGACTTCCTGGCTAAAATCGGAGGTTTTGACTCAAAGTAAGATACCTCTAGGACTCTCTCATTTGTCTTCTTCCCTTCTCAACCCTAATTCATGTATAACTATATGAGATTAGGGTTTCTCTCTCTCCACCACCCTCCTAAGTTTTGGGGTTAAGAATGATAAGGATTAAGGAATCCTCCACCAGATAATAAAAAGCATGTAAGAAAGATGTCATGGACATAAGTTTTGATAAGTAGAAACTCAGACTAAGTTACATGCTTAGGTTGCATGGCCTATGTTGTTGTGCCCTTGGTCACCTCTCAGGAGAATGCTGAGGTTAGACCATCTTGTAGGAAGATGGGGAGAGAGTTAGCCTTGGAGTAAGAAGCCTCCAGGGAGAGGAGAGACATGATGCATCTTCTGAGGATGATGCTCAACTCAATATCGTGGATAGAGAAAGAGAAGAAACAAAGAGTTGGATACCTTAGTTATCCGTGCATGTGAGTACGTGGGTTGGACATGCATACTTTACGTAAAGGTTTTGAGTACACATGAGAAGCATGAACTATGTGTGGTTGTTTGACCCTAGTGTCTTTTTGTGACCTGACCTTGGGTGGTCGTTCCTGTGGAGGGTGAAGGATTGCTCCCTCATTGAGGGGGATAGTGATGACCGTATAGGAACCCTAACAGATATATATGAGTAGAAAAGAGGCACGTACCTACATAGAAGAGAGTGGCAGAAAGGTTGGCAATAGGTTTTAGACCTAAGCCAGATAGGTTATGCCTGATGTTATGTGATGAGCATGCAAGAACTTTGGATGATCTTGACCGGATATAAGTTTGGTTAGTACATTTCACCATGGTAGGCTTAGACGTGTATTCTTAAGAGCTTGACCCATCTTTAGAGAGAGAACCTCCAGTGGTAAGATTAGTTGTAAGGTTAGCTCTAGAGAGAGAACAAGACCCTGAGGAAGAAGGTTTGAAACCTAGACTCTGAGACACGAGGAATCATGAGAAGTTGGGTATGATATGGCCTAGGATGGATGAACCTAAGTAGATGTGTGTGGTTGCCTCATGCATGATCCTTGGAGGCTTGTTGTACCTTGGTTTCCTTTAGAGGAACCAAATCTTAGAAAGAGAAAGAGGCTTCTTGAACCGATGTACAAATGTTATGAGTGCCTACCTCTTAGGTGTAGGAAGGAGAGTTCCGTAGACCCTGAAGAAGTATGGTAACAAGTTGGGAGGCCTCGCACCCAATTGGATGTCCTCGTGTAGGGCTCGAAAGGTTGCTTACGTGGAAGAGTGTTAGGATGTATATGCCCTATATGGTATAGGTTCAGTTCATGGTTGAACAACTAAGCATGCAGTTAGACAACTGATGCATAAGAGGTGAACTTGGGGTTCCTAGACCTAAGAGGGGAAGTAGTAGTACCTGGTGTACATGATGCTCACGAGGCTGATTGAGTTCATAGGAATTAAGCTTGGCACCCCTTCCCATGTATTAGAAGCAAACCCCGGTTGAGATGAGATATATGTTTGTTGGAGACATATGCATGTATGATATTGGTCCAACTTTGAGGAATAAGGAACAAGTATGACATACCAAAGAACTTAGCATGGTTTTGTAGGTTGTCTTCTTGCTAGATATGTGCATAAGTATCATGTTAGGAGTTAAACATATACATGATGATGTAAACCTTGGAGGTAAGAACATTTTGTGACATTTGTTACTATCAAGTGATAGTTTTCTCCCATCTTGGGGAGGGACCCTTCATGTTAGGGTGAGCACCAACTTTTGATTAGGTTTAAGGTAACCTGAAGAGGTCACTAATAAGATCTTGATGAGCTAAGTGTAAGAGAACATAATATGAGCAAGAATCTATAGACCCATATACGACCATCTTAAGGGGCATAAAGATTTTTTGCCATGAAAGGTAACCTATATGGGGCCAAACCAGGTTAGGTAGGTCACCATGATCACTATGAAGGGATGCAAGGTTAACCACGAGTGCCCAGAGGGATGATGGAGATTCGGGTAAGAATCCAAAAATGAGATGTGTTATGATGGAATTCTAAGTCGATACTAAGGTCAGGAAGGAATAAGATCGATGGAAGTAGGAGTTGTTTGTTCCCTGGATGCACGAGACCATGGGGTCGGGAGGTAACAACTACCTTTTCTAGAGGACCATGGGTTAGGAGGTTGGCCACCTTCATGATTTCATGGGGCCTAAGGGGTAAATGTGAGAGGCACTCTCTAGATGCATAAGGGTCAGATCACCCCAAAAGTACCGTCACCCTAGAGACCTTGAGGTAATGACTAAGGATTGTATATAAGAGAGATGTTAAGACCCAAAAGTGATGGGAAAAGTCTTCCCATGGGTGTAGACACAGAGATGAGAAGTTCATGGTGTGGAGTGAGGAGAAGTATGTTTCAACTTAAACTGGAAAGTGTAATGGCGATGTCTGGTGCACCATCTCTACTCTTGGAATGGGATGAACTCTACATTTGGACTGTAACCAAATGCTTATTTCATCTTGTTATGGGTGTGAGAGATAGCACACAACGCATGCCATGTACTAAAGATAGAGGTGATATGAGTTGAAACCCTTCTATGATGTTTGAGGATTGAAGGAAGTACCACACCCTTTGGAGAATATATTGGATAGGTTATTTGAGAGCATGAGAAGAACAAGGGTAATATGAGAATGTACCTATCCAGAGTAGTTTGGAATCTTTGAGTTACCAGTTTGGGTTTGATAACCGAGATGATGGGAGTAACAACTCGAAGTTCTCTTGACGTTGATAGACCTAAACCCGAGACAAGGATGATGTGTGGAGTATATGAAGGTTTATGTTTTCACCATCACCTAGCACATAAGGGAACTAATGTGGTAGAAGATACTCTTAGCTGAGACACAACTCAGGTATATAGCTGTCTTTTTTGGCCAATAGAGAGGCTGGCAGAGGTTGCTAGGTGAATCCTACCATCGTTAGAAGATGAGACCTATTTGGATAACATCTAGAAGATACAATCAGACATGTTTGTCAAGTTAGTGGTTGCCTAGTTAGCCAGTCCAGAGGTTGACAAGATTGTTATAAGAACCTCAGATATACCTCCCAAGAAAAGAAGGTGGTGAGACCCATGACTAGAGCATTTTAGGGTTTCTGAGGAGTCACCCTTGAGGAATCATGTCATGCAAGAAGCTCATGATTTTAAGTACACCATACACCATGGTACTGTCAAGATGGTTGAGATGTATAGTGATACCTTGAAGGCTTGGAATGAGGAAGGATATAGTGGTTCATGTGGCCAGTTGCCATACACGCCAGAGGGTGAAAGACAAACACCTATAACCAAGTGAGTTGTTACATATAATGAGGAGTCCCTGAGAGGGAATGGGAGCATATCACCATGGACATTGTAGTGGGTCTCCCCTGGAACAAGAGAGGTCATGAAGCAATATGGGTTACAATAGATCGCCTCACCAAGTTGACCTTATATATATATACATATATATATATATAGAGAGAGAGAGAGAGAGAGTCAGGCTAGAATACACTCGAGTGTACGGATCACACGAATACACTCAAGTGTGTTTGCATATCAAGACTATTTTTTTCAAAATGTAAACTGTTGATCTTCACCGTCATACTATAACTAGGCTACGTACAAATTTTGAGCCCATTTGGATGAGTGTAAGTCACTCATCCAAGGGCAACAAAATTGACGTGTGAAACTAATTTGAAATGCATAATTTTTGCGGTCTTCATAACATGAGCTATACATATCCAAATGTGCTCAAATTTTGCGTATCAGTTGTTCATGAGATGTTTAAGAAGATAAATGGATTATATTTTCAAAAAAAATATTGCATCATGAAAAACTACTTGAGTGTATTCTGCTCCGGATACACTCGAGTGTATTCTAGCCTGACTCTCTCTCTCTCTCTCTCTATATATATATATATATATATATATATATATGAGAGAGAGAGGTAGTTCAACTACATAGTGATTCGAGTTCAATATCTTGAGCATAACCTTTAGTTCATTTCCATGTTGTGGAAGTAGGTACATGAAGAACTCGATACTAGATTAAAGTTTCGTGCAACATATCCCCCTAACTGATGGGAAGTCAAGATAGTATGAGACAAACTCTAGAATGTCTGATGAGAGCATATGTGCTCGTTCAGAGTGATTCATGGGAGCAGTTCCTATCCCTAGTAGAGTTTTCTTGTTATGATAGCCACCATAGCCAGTATCGGGATGTAAGAAGCTCTGTAAGGGAGGTTGTGTCGGTCACCTCTTCATTAGGATGATGTCGGTAAGAGGACCTTGTAAAGGTTAGAGAAACCACAATGTATGCAGATGAAGTCTCTTTGATCGAGAAATGGCTAAGAAAGCCCAGGATCAATAAGAGTCATGTGTTGATGTGAAGCAGACTGACATACAGTTCACTGTGGGTGAGCATGCATTTTGAAAATCTGACCCCTCTGAGCTATAGCTAAGAAGTTGAGTCTCCGATACATGGGTCCATTTGAGATGGATTGGTGGAGCTGCTTATGTTTAGCCTTACCCCTCAGGATAACATGATGTATGGTGTGGTTCATATGTCCTATCTAGAGAAATATGTGATGTACCCGAGCCATGAGTTGAGCACCGAACCTATTGAGCTCTCCTGGGGAGGCTGACATATCATGAGTCACATGTGAGGATTCTAGATACCAAGGTGAAAGAACTCAGATGTTAGAATATAAGATGATAAAGGTTCTTTGGAAGCACCATGGAGAGGATGGAGCCACACAGGAGCTAATGATGGACATGGAAGAGTCTTATCCTGAACTGTTTGTATGTTTGTTGGAATTTTGAGGGCAAAATTCCTATATGAGGGGAAGGATGTTACAACCCCAATTTTTAGGTTCATATGGTTGGAAATGCAGTTTCCCCAATTAATGTATGATTATGGGAATTGTATGATTTATGTATTTACTTTGCATGTGATTTTGTGGATCATAATATGTTAATGAGTCCAATATGATTAAAAGAAAAAGAAGAAATCAAATAATGCATTTTAAGAAGGCAATTTGAGTTAATGATGAAAATATGACAAATATGTGGAAATATGTGTGATTGAATCATCATGAATGATATTTTGAATCCACAAGGTTTCTAATGGTAAAAGGAATCCAAATAAAGAGAATAAAAGAGTAAGAGAGAGAGAATAGGTATAAAATATGCCTTTTTAAGTAATAACTTGCATATGTAGAAAAGTCTCTCATACTTTTGAATTTGAGTCCCAAACTTGGCACACAAGTATTTTAAGTCATCATGGACTTTCCTCTAAAATTTGGGATTAAAAGGATAAATGTATTAAGAGATGTGAATTTTGTAAGTTTTCCTAAAGTGAAAAGGATAACATTAAATGTCACAATTCAATTCTAACTTGTGTTCTTATACGAGGCCTGACAGTTGTTGGATCATTGATCCAATGGTGGTTGCACTTCATTTAAGATTAGGATTTGTGAATAGTAACCCCAATATAGTTCCTCACATATCTCCATCTTTGATCTACGAGGAGTTCTGGAAGCTCTCCCATTGGATTCGAGAGTTCGAATCGGACCAGGATGACCCCCTGGTTCCGCAGTTTTGGCACATGGACTGGAGTTTCCCAAAGAGCTGTCGGAGTTGCACTCCATTGATGATTGACTGAACAATCACATCTATACGAGACCCATCATTTTCACAGAATCAAAACAAACTAAGAGGTTGCTAACCCCCCCCCCCCCGCGAAACCCAGCTCTTCCCCACAGCAACAAGTTCACTTTCTCGCCCCCTATTCTAACTGCCTCCCTGGCTTCCAATGCCTCTTGCCGACGTTGTTTCCTGGTGGCTCCCAAGGATTAGCTTGTTGTTGGAGAGAAGTGGTGGACTAGATGGTTAATTCCGAGAGCCATAGCAAGATGCAGCCAGTGGTAGCCTTGCTCGACGACGATGCTTTGTTTCCTCACAGAAATAGGGGCTCACGTCGCAGGAGCTGCAGCGAAAGGGGGAAGAGGCCACTCGAGTCTGGATTCTTGGATACATAGGTTGTGTGGGAGATCCACGAGTCGAGTTGACCGTTGGAGATGATAAGAGGCTTAAAAGATGACATGGCATCCAATGACTGGCTGAAGGGTAAGTTAGTTTGTGAAAATCCTAATTAATTATTTGCAACTCTGATGATAGTAACTAATATATGAAAAGTGATCAAGAGAATGCAAGGAATTCAATAAAAAAAATAGTTTTGAGGCTTGAATCTAATCATAGTTTGAAAATTACCTAAATTTTCCATCCTTAATGCTTTTATAACTAAGAAAACCCTAATTTGATGTTTTATGAAATTGAGAAGATTAATATGGATGTTCCATGAGCATATTAACCTGTTGTTAATAAGAAAGACATTTTGATGTCTAGATAGAGGATCCATATGCATACTAGGCTAATTTAGGGATTTATATGTTTAATGTGCATTAATAGGCTTAGAAACCCTAATCCAGGTGTTAATGTTTTCTAGTGAGATATATTGTGCGATTCTTTGTATAATATGATATCAAGTTAATCCTAAGTCATTTTGATGAAAAGAAGGCTTTAATATGAATAAGTGTATAATTAGGGTTTTGAACCTAGAACTGTTGTTTTAGGGTTTTGTGGACATAAAAGAGGAAAGTGGTAAATAGATCAAAAGAAACCTAATGAAACCCTAATATGGATTAGAAACCCTAGAAAGTAATTCCAAGTCAATAAAGTAAGTTCTTGATGAGTATGTAGTAAACAGGTTGTACATGCTTTTCAGGATTATGTTCTTTTGTGTGATTGGCTTGCTTGCTTGTTTGGATTGCCTGAGTGGATTGTACTATGCTTATTTCTTGTGAAATCTCCAAATCATGTATGTGGTTATTTATGAGTACACGCTTTAGTTTCCCGGAATTTTTCTGATGGTTTACTGATTGCATGGAAATAAATTGTTTGGATGATTTTATTCATGCAGTCTTTAAAGTGAATATGATTATCATAATTTAAGTATATATATGACTTGCCCTAACCTACATACCATCTCTAGATGTATGATGAGAGACCAAGCCCTAGAGGGAAGGTCAGAGGTGGTCAAGCCCAAAGGGAAGACCACTGGGCACCCAGAGAGGTGACCCCAGGTACCAAGCTCAAGATGGAGAAGGTCACCTTAAAGCCCCTTGCAAGGACTAAACCCTAAGAGAGGGTATCCCAAAGTATGAGTAAAAGCATTTGGGGAGTCATATTGAAAACATAATCTTACATTGTTAATAACTATTTGATGTGATTAAGTTGTTAGAACATATGTGCAATATTTTGATTGTCACCAGATACCATTATATTCATTTATACTGGCCAACGTTTTGTTTGTCAGCGTTTTAGGAATATCTAAAATTGGACAAACAGTAAAGTGGAACTTGTGAACATTAAGTTATATCATAAAGGAGGATAGATAGAACTCTATTGTAGGTAGAAGTTCCAGATTCCTATTTTTGAAAGGTATGTGAAAAGTAAAAAAAATATCATGTTTTAAGCTTAGTCTTTAGTAGAATTTATTAATTATTTTTTATTACTTGCAAAACCATTGATCCTATTTTTGGGATAACGCCTTTGACTTCTTGGTCTTCCTTAATTGGGGGTTATTGGGAAGCGGGGTCGTTACACATTGTAATATACATGTGTACAAAACAATACACAACTACCACATTGAAACACACATGTGTATAAGACTATACACAACAATACACATGGCTATATACGTGTGTACAACAGTACATGTGGAAGTACAAATGTGTGCACAACAGTACACATTGCAATGTACATGTGTACACAACAATACACAATAGTACACATAGCAACACACATGTGTACAAGACTATACACAACATTACGCATGGTAACACACATTTGTATAACAGTACATGTGGCACTACAAATGTGTACACAACAATACACATTGCAATATACATGTGTACACAACAATACACAACAGTACACATTACAAGACATGTGTACAAGACTATACACAACAATACACATGGCAACACACATGCGGAGAACATTACATGTGGCAGTACAAATGTATACACAACATTGCACATTACAATATACATGTGTACACAGCAATACACAACAATACACATTGCAACATAGATGTGTACAAGATTATATACAACAATACTCATGGCAACACACATGTGTACAACAGTACACGTAGCAGTACAAATGTGTACATAACAGTACACATTGCAATATACATGTGTACAAAACAATACACCACAATCTGTATTGCAACACACATGTGTACAAGACTATACACAACAATACACATGGAAATATACATGTGTACAATAGTACATGTGGCAGTACAAATGTGTACACAATAATACACATTGCAATATACATGTGTACACAACAATACACATTGCAACACACATGTGTAGAAGACTATACACAATAGTACACATGGCAACACACGTTGTGTACAAAAGTTCACGTGGTAGTACAAATGTGTACACAATAGTACACATTGCAATATACATGTGTACACAACAATACACATTGCAACAGTACAAATGTGTACACAACAATATAAATGTGTACAAAGTAGTATACATCACAAAATTGTACACAACAGTACACATATCAGTATACATAGAAGTACATGTGTGTAAAAAATTGTACACGTACCAATACAAATGAAGATACACACACAAGTGAAAAATAATACACATGGAAGTAAATATGGGTACAAAACTTTGGACAATGGTACATATAGAATTATATATGTGTACAAGACTATACACAACAAGACTATACACAATAGTATGCATGGAAACACACGTGTGTACAATAGTACACGTGGCAATACAAATGTGTACACAACAGTACACATTGCAATATACATGTGTACAAAACAATACACAACAGTACATATTACAACACACATGTGTACAAGACTATACATGACAATACACAAGGCAATATACGTGTGTACAAGAGTACATGTGGTAGTACAAATGTGTACACAATAGTACACATTGTAATGTACATGTGTACACAACAATACACAACAGTACACATTGCAACACACATGTGTACAAGACTATACACAACAGTACGCATGGCAATACACATTTGTATAATTGTACATGTGGCAGTACAAATGTGTACACAATAGTACACAATGCAACATACATGTGCACACAACAATACACAACAATACACATTGCAATACACATGTGTATAAGACTATACACAACAATACGCATGGCAACACACGTGTGTAGAACAATACATGTGGCAATGTGTACAAGGTTATACACAACAATATGCATGGCAACACATGTGTGTAGAACAGTATACGTAGAAGTACAAATGTGTACGCAACAGTACACATTGCAATATACATGTGTACACAGCAATATACAACAGTACACATTGCAACACACATGTGTACAAGACTATACACAACAGTATACATGGCAACACATGTGTGTACAACAGTACATGTGGTAGTATAAATGTGTACACAGTAGTACACTTTGCAAAATACATGTGTGCAAAACAATACACAACCGTACATATTGCAATACACATGTGTACAAGACTATACACGACAATACACATGACAATATACGTGTGTACAACAGTACATGTGGTAGTACAAATGTGTAAACAACAATACACATTGCAATGTATATGTGTACACAACAATACATAACAGTACACATTGCAACACATGTGCACAAGACTATACACAATAGTACGCATGGCAAAACACGTTTGTATAATAGTACATGTGGCAGTACAAATGTGTACACAATAATACACATTACAATATACATGTGTACACAACAATACATAACAATACACATTGCAACACATATGTGTACAAGACCATACACAATAATACACATGGCAACACATGTGTGTAGAATAGTGCACGTGGCTGTACAAATGTGTACTCAACAATACACATTGCAATATACATGTGTACACGACAATAAACAACAGTACACATTGCAACACACATGTGTACAAGACTATATACAACAGTATACAGGGAAACACATGTGTGTACATAGTACACATGGCAATACAAATGTGTACACAACAGTACACATTGCAATATACATGTGTACAAAACAATACACAACATTACATATTGCAAAACACATGTGTACAAGACTATACACGACAATACACAAGGAAATATATGTGTGTACAAGAGTACATGTGGCAGAACAAATGTGTACACAACAATACACATTGCAATATACATGTGTACACAACAATACACAACAGTTCACATTGCAACACACATGTGTACAAGACTATGCACAATAGTACGCATGGTAACACACATTTGTATAACAGTACACGTGGCAGTACAAATGTGTACACAACAATACACATTGCAATATATATGTGTACACAACAATACACAACAATACACATTGCAATACACATGTGTACAAGACTATACACAAAAATACGCATGGCACCACATGTGTGTAGCATAGTACACGTGGCAGTACAAATGTGTACACAACAATACACATTGCAATACACATGTGTACACATCATACACAACAATACACATTGCAACACACATGTGTACAAGACTATACATAATAGTACACATGGCAACACACGTGTATACAACAATACACGTGGCAATACAAATGTGTACACAACAGTACACATTGCAATATACATGTGTACAAAACAATACACAACAGTACATATTGCAACACATGTGTACAAGACTATACACAACAATACACATGGCAATATACATGTGTACAACATTACATGTGGCAGTATCAATGTGTACACAACAGTACACATTGCAATGTACATGTGTACACAACAATAGACAACACTACACATGGCAACACACATGTGTACAAAACTATACACAATAGTACGCATGGCAACACACGTTTGTATAACATTTCACGTGGCAGTACAAATGTGTACATAACAGTACATATTGCAATATACATATGTACACAACAATACACAGCAGCACACATTGTAATGCACATGTGTACAAGACTATACACAACAGTAAGCATCGCAACACACGTGTCTAGAACAATACTCGTGGTAGTACAAATGTGTACACAATAGTACACATTGCAATATACATGTGTACATAGGAATACATAACAGTACACATTGCAACACATATGTGTACAAGACTATACACAACAGTATGCATTGCAACACATCTTGTCTATAACAGTACACATGGTAGTATAAATGTGTACACAATAATACACATTGCAAGTATATGTGTACACAACAATACACAACAGTACACATTGTAACACACATGTGTACAAGACTATACACAACAATACGCATGACAACACAAGTGTGTACAACAATACACGTGGCAATACAAAATGTATACACAATAGTACACATTGCAATACACATGTGTACAAAATAATACACAACAGTACACATTGCAACAAACATATGCACAAGACTATACACAACCGTAGGCATGGCAACAGACATCTGTACAACAGTACACGTGGCAATATAAATGTGTACACAATGGTACACATTGCAATATACATGTGTACAAAACAATACACAACAGTACACATTGCAACAACTTTATGTACAAGACTATATACAACAATACGCATGGCAATACATGTGTGTACAATAGTACACGTGGCAGTACAAATGTTTACACAACAGTACATGTTGCAATGTACGTGTGTACACAATGATATGCAACAATACACATTGTAGCACACATGTGTACAACACTATCCACAACAGTATGTATGGCAACACACATTGTATACAACAGTACATGTGGCAGTACTAATGTACACTACTACAGAAATGGCTTATAAAGTCGGTTTTCAAGGTGTCGGTTGTATACAAAAACCGACACATAAACCCTATTGTGTCGGTTTTTAACAGAAATCGACATCCAACCCATGAAGGTTGACCAGACACGGGTACCACTTTTATTAAGTGTCGGTTAATTAATAAACAACTGACACCTAAACTCAACCGCCAAACCCAAAATTCCCGCGAAAAAATTGGCTCCAATATTTTACATATTGCATCGGTTCGTAACTAAATAACCGACGACTAAATGGTATTCGTGAGATAGGAATAGTTGTCGGTTGTTGTTTAATCAAAAACCGACAACTATAATATAGTATAGGTGTCGGTTGTTGCAAACGAACCGACACTGTTGGTTTAGTTGTCAGTTTTTTAAATAACCGACACGTATTTTCAACTTAATAGCTCACCCTGCCCGAACGATTCTTCCCATTTCCCTATTTCGTTCCCGATTTCCCTAGCTCCGGCGATTTCTTTCTCCCTGCCGCCGCCGCTCCCTGCCGTTCGTGCTCCGCCGTCGTGCTCCGTCTCCGCCGCTCCTTCCTCCGTGCTCGCCGCTCGTCACTGTCGAGCGAGAAGCAGTCAGTTCCCGCCCGCCCACCGGCCTCCCTCTCCGCCCGCCAGCCTCCCTCTCCGCCGTCGCCGGTAGCAGCTAGGTCTCCTAGCCTCACCGCCCTCTCCGCCGCTCCTCTCTTTGCCGCCGGAAGCTGCTAGGACCTGCTTCGGCCGCTGCTCCTCTTCCCTCAAGGTGCCCGCCCTGCCTTCTTCTTCTTCCTCTGCTCGTCTTCCCTCAAGGTGCTGCCCTGCTGCTGGGCATTTTTTTTTAAATTTATTTACTTCCTATGAGAATCAGTTTTAATTAGGGCTCATACACATATTGATGTCTAACACCTAAATGAATATCTAGTTAGTGTATTTTCCTAGTATCGTGAAAGATTCTCAATCGTGTGTATCAAATGGGATTCTTATATATATTCAGATCTTAATGTTATAAATGGAAGACTCGAATGTTATAAAATCCCATCAAAGTAGGTAGAAACAACTTATATATATTCAGATCTTAATAATTCCATGAAGTGCACATTATCTTACTCAGGAAAAGTATGTGTATAATGTAGGATTAGTTCCATATAATGGTTCTATTTTAGTAAGCACCTAGAAACCCGTCCAAGATTTACTCATTAGGAGCATTTCCTCATTTGTTCTCTAAGTACATTTGTAGACTTCTTTTCAAGCTATCATGTCTACCACAATAAAGTTGGTTATGACAAGCAATAAAAGGTTAACTGATGTTATACAACTTTTTCTGAAAATATATAACATCGTTATATGTACTTACACTTTGTTAATACTAATATTGTGCAGTCTCTGTCCACCCATAACAGTCACTATGAACTGGACCTCTATGTCAATGTTAACGTTCCCTATTGAAGAACAATTGGACATCATCCTATATGATCGTTCCTTAAACCAATTGGTCATACCCAAACATTGGCGTTTTCTAAAAGGAAGACACTACATGCCTGCTAAAGTGACCATAACTTTTGGCAATTATTCACATGTTATCGAGGTTGAGTATGATTTGGTGGGAAATCTTGTATCAAAATCCAGTTGGCGTGATTGGATTGGAGAGATGCATGTGGTCTGTTGTAACAGGCTTTTTCTCCGTCCAGTTGGCCATAATTCCATCAAAGTTTGGATAACCAACAACAACTGCGAGACCCCCGATCATCTACTGCGGTATGAGCGCACGGCGTCGGATATCATCTATGAGGAATCTAAATTTGAGGCCCCTGTTAGTTCAGATTTGTCTAAATACAGTGAGGAGCTTTGTGACACAGCTTCATCATCAAAAAGAAGTTATTGATGCAGGACCATGTTGGTGTAGTATTTAGTTGTCTATCTATCTTGACTTGTTTGTATTAATAGTTTTTTTAATTATGCACATGTTTAGGGGTACACCAACCCCTTTGTTTAGTTATTGTTTAGGGGTACACCCCTGTGTGTGGATGTAAAAAGAGATTAATGAATGGAACTGAAAGTTGCTACATGAATGCTTATAACTGAAGTGTGTGTTCCCATGAATGTTCCCATTTGCATGATTACACTACTATTTTCTCATATTGTTTAGTCTATTTTAATATGACATACTTGCTTATATCTTGCTTAATGATGAACTGTAATGCACACATGTGACATGCTTGGAATGTAAATGATGAACTTTTCCCTAAATTGCCAATCATGCTTTTAAAGACATCAATAATCACCCTAACTTGAAGAACTAGGATTTTAGGTATAAGAATGACAATACATTATTTGTTGGCCTAGAAACCCGTCCAAGATTTACTCATTAGGAGTAAATCTTGGATAGTCCCCGGTTTGGGACTGTTCTTGAACACCTAATCTCGCTTAGGATGTAAGTGTATAATGTGTATTGGGTTCTCAAGAAAATTTTGGCAGCATTTCCCCGTTTGTTCTCTAAGTACATATGTACTTGGAGAACAGCGGGGAAATGCTGCCGAAATTTTCTTGAAAACCCAATACACATTATACACTTACTAGTGAGATTAGGTGTTCAAGAATGGATAGGTGGTACACATTTATTATATATAATAATGACATCACATGTATTTGTTAACCCTAGACCCTAATCTTGTCCTAATATATACTTGTTTTCTCTTTGATCATAGAATGGATAGATCATGGATGTCCATTCGCAATCGCTGCACCCCCAGAGTTTATTTCTGGTCTTCACCAGTTCATTAAATTTGCCGAGGAACATAGGAAACAACCTGGAGATAGGTTCTACTGTCCATGTAGACATTGCGGTAACAACTTGAAAGTCAACACTGGTGACGAAATCAAAACTCATGTCATGTGCAACGGGATTATACAAGGCTATACAGAATGGCACTGGCATGGAGAGATTTCAAACTCGAAACCAGTGGATGTCGATAGTAGTGCTTGTGTGGAAGAAGAAATTGCCTACGATGACGTAGATGTGAATGAACCAGTTCCAGTAGACATCGTTGATGCGATGCTGGATAGTTGTGGGGTAGAGCACATCGATCCACCTCCCATTTTTAGAAACATTGTGCATGATGCTGAGATGCCGTTATACACAGGTTGTACTAAGTTTACGAAGCTTAACGCTGTGTTGAGATTGTATAAGTTGAAAGCTAACAATAGATGGAGCGACAAAAGCTTCACGTCATTGCTGTCTTTGTTGAAAGAAATGCTTCCTGAAGGAAACGAGCTGCCAATCTCAACATACCAGGTAAAGAAATTGTTGTGCCCAATGGGAATGGATGCCAAGAAGATACACGCATGCCCTAATGATTGTGTATTATTTCAAAAGGACTATGAAGATTTGAAAGATTGTCCAAAATGTGGTGCATCACGGTATAAATTGACGACTTCGGGGGAGTCCAAAACTGGTTCTCCTGCCAAGGTGATGTGGTATCTACCTATAATATCACGGTTTCAACGCTTGTTTGCCAATCCGATAGATGCGAAGAATTTGAGGTGGCATGCAGATGTTAAGAAAAATAATGATGGGATCCTACGACATGCGTCTGATTCACCACAGTGGAAGAAGATTGATGTATTGTACCCTGAATTTGGTGAAGAATTCAGGAATCTAAGACTTGAGCTTTGTACATACGGGATGAATCCGTACGGGACATTGAGTAGCCAACATAGCACTTGGCCAGTCATGCTTGTTATATACAATCTTCCTCCCTGGCTGTGTATGAAAAATAAGTATGTAATGCTGTCGTTGTTGATATCGGGCCCTAAACAACCTGGAAATGACATCGATATTTATCTTGAACCTCTAATGGATGACTTAAAGAAACTCTGGGGTGAAGGTGTGATGACCTATGATGTTTCACGAAGAGAGACATTTCGTTTGCATGCTATGTTGTTTTGAAATTTGGTAAGAATAAAAGACGGTGTGAACCTATACCAGGGGAGGTTGTTTATGAAAGAATAAAAGACTTTGTCAATGAATTTGGTAAGAGATCACAATGTACTACACGGAGTGACAATTCTTCATTCAATAAGAAGTCAATATTTTGGGATCTTCCTTATTGGAGTTCTTTGACAGTCAGACATTGTATCGATGTAATGCACGTTGAGAAAAATGTCTATGATAGCATCATTGGTACTCTGTTAAATATACCAGGTAAGACTAAAGATGGGATAATATCCAGACTGGACCTACGTGAAATGGGAATAAGGTCAGAATTAACAGAAATACGTGAAATGGGTAGTAAAAGAACATACTTACCTCCCGCATGTTTCACGTTGTCTAGAAAAGAAAGAAAGCTTTTTGTGAATGCTTTATAAATGTTAAGGTGCCACATGGTTACTCATCCAACATCCGTAGATTGGTATCAATGAAAGATCTGAAGTTGATAGGACTTAAATATCATGATTGTCACACTCTAATGCAACAAATATTGCCCGTGGCAATTCGATCTATATTGCCGAAGCATGTAAGGTTTGCAATCACCAGACTTTGTTTCTTTTTCAACAGTCTCTGCAGCAAAGTTATTGACCCTGAGACTCTCGATAATTTGCAAAGAGAAGTGGTTGTTACCCTATGTCAGCTTGAGATGTATTTCCCTCCTTCATTCTTTGATATCATGGTACATCTTGTTGTCCACTTGACTAGGGAAGTGAAAATCTTGGGCCCGGTTTTCTTGCATTGGATGTATCCCTTTGAACGATACATGAGCATTTTTAAAGGTGATGTTCGAAACCGTTATCGGCCTGAAGGGAGTATTATTGAAGGTTATGTGGCGAGAGAGGTTATGGATTTCTGCAATAACTTTCTCAGTGGTAATGACACTCCTGATAATGACAAGAATATTGACGAGCTATTTGGCAAAGGAATTTTGGGATCACGTGTGAAAGTAATCAGCCGTGAGTAGTTGGAACAAGGTCATTTGTATATTTTACACAACATGGACGAAGTGAACGTTTATATCGAGGAACATACCAATTTCATCAAAAGACAATATCCATAAGCCAATACAATGTGGCTTGCTAGAGAGCATAACAAGACTTTTATTAAGTGGTTTGAAGATAAAGTCTTACATCAACTATCTCAAACACCAGATGATATTACTGAAACTATCAAATGCCTCGCCTTTAAACCAAAGTTGACTGTTATGTCTTATGAAGGGTATGACATTAATGGATTCACATATTACACAAAGCGCCAAGATGATAAGAGTGTCGTCCAAAACAGTGGGGTCACCCTTCAAGCATCGACTATGTTTTTTGCAAGTGCAAAGGATAAGAGTCCACGTGAAGCTAAAATGTCATATTACGGTGTCATTGAAGAGATATGGGAATTTGACTACATAGATTTCAGAATTCCGCTCTTCAAATGTAATTGGGTTGATAACACCAAAGGAGTTATAGTGGATGAATTGGGTTTCACTTTAGTGAACTTTGAAAAGATTGGCGAGAAGGCTGAACCATTCATATTGGCATCACAGGCGAAACAAGTATTTTATATCGATGATCCTGCAAATGATAAATGGTCGGTTGTTCTTCATGGTAAAAGACAGTTCATTGAAGATCCTATAGATGAAGAAGAGTACTATAATAAATATGATGACTCCAGTCCATTCTCAGTTGGGTTGCCAACTCCAGAAAATATTGAAGCTAATGATGACTTATATGTGCGCGGAGATCACAATGAAGGATTGTTAATTGATAAAAGATCACAATTTTAGAGGCATGCATGTTTATATTTTTTTATTGAAGCTAAATGTTTACTTTTTTAATATCAATATCATTTTATGATTTGATTTTTCATTATCTTCTAGTTAATACAAATGCTAAACATTGTGGGAGGGTGCTAAAGAACTATAGGACCAATCTCACCCGAGATTACATACGCGATGCTGAGAGTAGGTTCTTGATCTATTCCAATTCTAGACATTGATCAGTATTTCACTAACTCTACACTAATAATTTTTGTTTGTATTCTCTTTGAAAAATAAATATAGGAAGAAGGCTATGCAGGACAGACATGACATAGCTATGCAGGATATGCAGGATATGTAGGAAGAAGCCCCAATGAAGAGAAGCAGGATACAGATACAATACATAAAGTGCAGCACACACAAGTGGTTCATATTCATATAACAACATGACAGACTAACACATATATAGTGCATAACAACAGCAGTGCCGAATTTACATACAACACTAACTTAGTACATATATAGTGGGACTAAGGTGACGATACCACCTGCTAAAATAGGTTACCGACTACATGTTACGACTGGGAGGTCGTGATTCAGCAACGTATGCATTAGCAGGAGGACAAACAGATCACCATATGAGGACAAACATATGGTGATCTGTTTGTCCTCCTGCTAATGCATACTGTTGCTGAATCACGACCTCCCAGTCGTAACATGTAGTTGTCGGTAACCTATTTTACCAGGTGGGATCGTCACCTTATAAGTCCCACTATATATGTACTAAGCTAGTGTTGTATGTAAATTCGACGCTGCTGTTGTTATGTACTATATATGTGTTAGTCTGTCATGTTGTATGGACATCGATTGTATTGCTCAGGTATTATATAGTCTCATTAGATAATATGAAATATATCAATCTTATTTATAGCTCATTCTCTTTACAGGTGTTTAAAGCTAACCCCACTACAGGAACGGACTTACCACATGTACATGCTCCCTATATGATGGGAGAATTAAATGAAGTATGAGAAGAATGGGCAACAACCATACAAATAGTGGGGATTTTGTAAATGAATTTCTAAATTATAATATGTGTGAATATTTCTACATGTCTAGATGTTTCTACATGTGTCTGAGTGAAAATGAATGAAAGTGTTGGTTACTATATGAATGTTTCTACATGTGTGAATGTGAATGAATGGAACTACAGATTGATAGCTACATGAATGTTTCTAAATGTGTGAAAATAAAATGGAACTGTAGGTTGTATTGCTAAATGCATGTGTGAATATTTTTGTTGTTAAATTTGCAGGTTTGTGGCCTGTTGTTGGCTGATATCAATGGATGTCGTAAAACATATAGTTATGTTAACTGAACTGCAGGTTTCTCATCCTGCGACCAGCCACAGCAGGTCTGCAGACTGACAAAAAAAAAACAATAGGCGTCGGTTATTTGTAAAAAACCGACACACAATGATATAATGTCGGTTTTTTAGATATAACCGGTGCCTATTTCCTGTGGCGCGAACATATATGGTGTTGGTTTCTTACTAAAAACTGACACTGATAGTGCCCAAGCTGGCGCCAGTAACAGGCGTCGGTAATTGTAAACAACCGACACATAACGTTACAGTGTCGGTTATTTAAATGTAACTGACACATATTCTTTTGGCGCGAAGACATATTGCGTCGGTTTTTGGCTTATAACCAACACTGATAGCGCCCATGATGGCGCCCTTTCTGTGGCGCGAAGGGTTTGGGCATCGGTTTCTTATCTAATAACCGACGCCTATAGTCCCCTGATGGCGCGTTTTCGGTCGCGCGCGAAGAGTTTGGGTGTCGGTTCTGGAACCGACGCGTAATGGGTGACCTTTTAGTGTCGCCCACATAGGCGTCGCTCAGAAACCGACACTAAAGGCCTTAAATAACTGACACTAAAGGTAGGTGTTGTAGTAGTGGTAATGACCCCACCTCCCTGTAACCCCCAATTAAGGGAGACCAAGAGGTTAGAGCCATTATCCCAGTTAACATGATCAAAGGTTTGACAAATAATCAATAAAAATTATCAAAATTTACCAACTAAACTGAAAATTGGTATAAAATAAAACTTTGTATACCTTTCCAAAAGTAGGGATATCTACTTCTATCCACATCAGGAGTCCATTCTAACTAATCCTCCTTTGTAAATTTAATTCTTATTTAATTCCACATGTGCCACTTTACTTTTGTCCTTTTCAATCTTGTAACTAAAACACCGACAAACAAAACATCGGTCAGCATATCGGAATATGCTGGTATGTGGGGACAACCGAAATTTTTGCAAATATGGATAAAAATCTAATTATCAAAATCAAGTTAATAAACAAGCCAATTTATGCTTTTCAGTATGACATTCTCCACCGCTTTTGCCCTAACCCTGGCATACCCCCTTTCAGGTTTCTCTTTTGCCATTGACTTAAGGCCACTTTCTCAATCCCGAGCTTGGTGCCTGGGGTCACCCTTCATGGTGCCCTTTAGTCATGCAATATCATAGGCCACCTTCTCAATCCCAAGATTGGTGCCTGGGGTCACCACTCATGGTACCCATATGTCTTCCCTCCTGGGCTTGACCTCTTTGCATCATCCATCAAGGTGGCATGTAGGTGCGAGAATACACACTTATTTATAATTGTGATAACCAGAGTGACTTTATAATTTTGCAAGTATGAACATCCAACTGTTTAGGTTGCATTCAATGCGAGGAAACATTCAAAAAACCCTCAGGAAACTAATGTGATTAACCATAATTAACCACATACATGTTAGGCTGATTTGAGATAGAATAATCCAATCAATCCAGACATCCAATCAAGCAAGCACAAGAATCCTGAAATCACATCCAATTCCTTTTTATCAAAAACTATCCAAACCATCTTGCTACTTAAGGTTTCTATTCATTTTTAGGGTTTCTTTCTCTTTTAAGGGTTTACTTTGCATTTAGGATTTTACTTCATCTTACTCTTTTAAACCCTAATTTTCTCACCTATCCTTCACAAAAGTTATTGAGGTTACCTTTTAACAACACATAACCTTATCTTTAGATTAAAGCACAATTAATCATCAATTAATTCCATTAAACCTCTTTTTCATTAAAGCTACCATTTTTATCCTTTTAATCCATGACAAAGTCATTATGCTCATTTATCCTCAATTCAAAGTTCATTATGGTCTAATTCACATATGAACTCGATTTGCCACAGACTCTATCTTTTATTCATTAGAAAACCCTAATTACTACATTAAGGGTATTTATCTACAATTAGGAACTTTTATACTCGAAATAGCTTAAAATTATCATATCTCAACTTTAATCATGAAATTGAGCAATTAAAGCCATTAAGAGTCACAATTACTAACATTAGGGTTTCAACGCCCATTAAAGCATATTTGTGCACATGAAACTCTAAATTAATCAAACTATGCATAAGGATCACCCTTTTAGATCTAATGTGCCCTTTTTTATATTCAACATGTTAATATTGATAAAAAACATACTCAAGATTCATCATGATTGTTTTTATCTCTTTCTAGAGTTTTTCTACCTTTTTAATGCATTGAAAAGATGTAAAACCCTATACTTTTTTAATATCATCTACAATCAAATTCTAATATTATTTTTATCATGTTCTACGCATTTTTCTAATCAAAAAGCACTACTCATTTGTATTTTTCGGCCAAAGGTGTGATTTTTAACGAATTATAAAAGATTCTTCAATTTTCTTGTATTTCGACTAGAGAGGCGACTAACCTGAGATTTTCTAGAAAATCTTCGACCATCATATCGCGATCCATGGTTGACTGAGCCGAATCACGTGGCTCTCGGCGCTCACCCCCACTCATCACTATCCAAAACGCAACGTGCCCAGGGCCGTTGGATTTCCTCACGCGTCCATCGTGGATTTCCATCGGATGGTTGTTGTTGTTTCTCTCTTTCTTCCTCAACTGCTGGACCTACGGCGGCATTGTAGCCTGAGCTCACTGGAGCAGATGCAATCCATGAATCCAGGGTATGAGAGAACAACCTAAGTGGCCGATTGTGTTCGTCAGGGCGTAAGGGATCTAGAGGGGTACTATTTATAGGTTGTAGGGGGTTCTTCTAGGGTCCCCCACCTCACCGCCACCCTTGTTCTCTACCCAATTGGGCGTTTCTTATAGAAACCTTGGGAGCTCCACAAAATAGGGTCGGGGAGGCGTAGAATTCTCTCCTGAACTCGATGGAACTGTCTTCATGAGCGCACATGTACCGGATAAAGAAGAAATCACGAGGGAAAGTCCCTCCTGTGACACGGCAGAGTCCATGTCCTTATGGGACTAATGATAAGGGACAAGCATTGGATCCAGATCCAACGGCTCTCCTTGCACGTGATTAACCAAAAGGAAAGAGTTATTCCTATTCACAAAAGAATTTCATATTTTGAGAGATAATTTGAGAAATTCATATCTCCTAAACCATAGCTCATTTTTATCCCACATTTTGAGGGAAAGTGTGTATTTACATTATCTAGCTATGTACGAAATTTGGGAAACAAATTACAATGGATGAGAAGGTTTCCTTCTCTCCCAAGTTATCCATTAATTAATTAATTAGTAATTCTTTTCCCTTTGCCATTATCTTGTTATCTTGGGTCCCTTGGACCTCAAGAAATCCTAAAGGCATGGATTCCCATATTGGGGAATATCTATTTGCCTTTATCCTTTTATTTATGTCTATTTCACATATTCTCCTTATCTTTTTATTTCTTCATTAAAATATCTCTTTTTGAGGATTTCTCTTTGTCTTTCTTTTTATTTTCCTCATTGGTATCCCTTTTAGCATTAGGAATCCTTGGGATATGAAATTCCATCAAGGATAACTCAATTATACCTCTTTTCACTTATTTTCCATATTTTATCATTGTTTTCAATTTCTTTCTTAATAAAGAAATATTTAATTGATCTTTTCTTTTCTTATTGCTTTCTTTTTGCAACTTTGGACTCCTTGGAACCCAAGGAACCCAAGAGGCACAAAATCCACCTTTGGATTATATATTTCTACCTTCTATATGTTTCTACATTTTTATTTTCTCCATTTCTTATTAATAATGGAGTTCCTTTTGTCTCTTCCTTGTTATTGGGCCCAATAGCCAATAAAGCCCACAAAACAATCATCAAGGCTATTGTAAACGAAATCCATTTATTCAAAACAAATCATATCTTTATTTGTTCAAATATATTTAATATGAGAAATCACATTTCCTACCAAATGAACCCAAAACTGAGGTTGTAACATACTTCCCCTCTTATAGGATTTTTGTCCTCAAAATTCCATCAAACAAACAATTCAGGATAAGACTTTCTTATGTCCATCAAGGCTCTCATGTGGCTTCACCATTTCCATGGTGCTTTCCAAGAACCTTCATCATCTCATATTCTTCCATTTGAGTTCTTTCTTACCTTGGTATATCGTACCCTCATAGGTGACTCGGGACATTTCAGCCTCCCAAAAGCTGAATAGGTTCAGGGCTCCGCACATGGCTTGGGTACCTCACATGGTGCTCTAGATAGGACTCATGGAACACATTATACATCATGTTATCCTGATGGGTAAGGCTAAACACAACCATCTCCACCATCCATCTCACATGGACCCATGTATCGGGAACTCAGCTTCCTCAGTTGTAACTTAGAGGGGTCGGATTTTCACATCACATACTTTCCCACAGTGAACTACATGTCAGTCTGCTTTGCATCAGCTCTCGACTCATGTCACCCCTGGGCTCTCTTTAGCCATTGCACGATCAAAGCGACGTCATCTGCACACACTATGGTCCTTTCTTGACCTTCGTGAGGTCCCTTCACCAACATCATCTTAATGAAGTGGTGACTAACACAACCTCCCTTGTAGAGCTTCTTTACATCCTAATACTGGATATGGTGGTTATCATCACATCTTACTGAAGACAAAAATTGTCTCCATGTATCACCCTGAATGAGCACACATGCTCTCATCAGACCCTCTAGTCTGGCCATTAGCTAGGGTGATAAACTGTACTAACATCACGTTCTTCATGTATCTACTTCCTCCTTATAGAAGTGTATCTTTAGGTTATACTCAAGAACTTTTGAACTCGCATGGTGTAGTTGAACCATCTCTCTCATATGTGGTTCAACCAGATTTGTCCCTTGACAGAACTCTTTCTTTCTCATGTCATATAGGTAAGGCGATCTACCATAACCCATATTGCATCTTGACCTTCCTTGGTCTAGGGGAGACTTACAATATCCATAATGATGATCTCCCATTCCTTCTCAGGGATTCTTTATCCTCTATGTCAAAACATTGGGTTACTGGTGTTCGTCCTTCACCTCCTGGTTTGCATGGCAACACACCACATGCAACTTTATCTTAGGCATCCAAAGTACTATTGTCACTTATTATCTTGGTAGTACCACAATATTGGTGATCTTAAATCATGATCTCCAGTATTGTCATGATTCCTTAAGATCGATTCCTCAAAAACCCTAAACCATTCTAAACGGGGTTTCCACACCTTCCTTTTTAGTGAAGTGCATATGAGGTTCTACAACCATCCTTTCATTGTATCAAGGACTAGGCTGGCTAACCAAACAACCACTAACTTGTTCAACAGATCGTGTTCCATCTGAGTGTTAGCCAAACTTATCTCTTTTCCAACTTAGGGTTAACCTAACAATCCCTTCTAGCCTCTAGTTAAACTAGGCAGTTGCATCTCATCCAGAGCATCCATTACCACTGCACATCCTTAGGTGTTAGGTAAAGTTGAAGACATACACCTCCATGTATTCCACTTATTATCTCATCTCAGCTCTAGGTCTATCTTCATCAAGAAAACTCTAAGCTTATTCTCTTGGTTTTTCGTACTCAACCTTGTATGACTCATATCTCATGATAAAACATCCTCATAAGATGACTACCTTGTTTGTAAACCATCCATGTATCATTCACTCCACAAGAGCATGTTATGCTCTCTATCCACATACCTCATAGTAACGTTCCAACTCACATCATCTTTTATCCTTGGCGTATGGCATGCATATTGTCCTATCTCTCACTCCCATAACAAGAGGAAATAAGCATTTGGCTGCAGTCCAAATACAGAGTTCTTCCTATTCCAAGAGTAGAGATGGTACATCCCACCCTGCCAGTACACCTTTAAATCTTAGTTGAAATGTGCATCTTATGTCTCAACATCATTCTCGATATCAAAGTTACTTCCATGGGAAAACTGGTCTCGAACCTACTTGGGTCACCATACAATCCTTGGTCATATCCTCTAGGTCTATAGGGTGTCGGCACTTTTGGGGTCATCCCTCTTCCTTTATGCATCCAAAGAGTGCCCTATTCATCCACCCTTTGGGTCCCATGAGTTCATGAAGGTGATCAATCTCCTAACCCATGGCCCTCAGACAATGATAGTTGTTACCTCCCAACCCTATGGTCATGTGCAACTAGGGAATTAGGAAACTCCTACTTCCATCAGTCTTATCCCTACCTGACCCTAGGATAGACTTAGGATTCTATTATAGTACATGTCCAACTCAGAATCTACCCAAGTCTCCATCATCTCTTTCTACATTCCCGAGCTGACTTTCATCCTTTCACAGGGTCATGGCGACCTGCCTACCTAGGTCAGGCCCCACACTGGTAACACATCCACATGCACATAGAGATGGTTAACTATGGGTCTACAGGTTCATTCTCATACCATGTACTTTTCACTTAGCTTCTCAAGATCTTATGAGACCTCTTAAGGTTACCTCCAAAACCAACAAAACTGGTATACACCCTACCTAAGGGTCCCTCTCCCATGATGGGAGGAAACTACAACTCTTGACAACAAGGTCACAAAACATCCTTAGGGTTTATATTCACATGAGCATGCTTAACCCAGCAACTACTAAGGCATAATCAGACCACCTACTAAACCATTCTAGGTCATACTTGTTCTCATCCTCAACATTAGATCAAGATCATACCTTCTCATGTCATCAACTTAGTTGTGAGGGGTTCATCAAACATACCTTAACTCAAGGGGTTCCTTCTCCTCTAACCATGAGGAATACCATGCTCGAATCTATAGAAACTCAAATCTCATCATGATCATCAGGTACACCACTTCCCCTCTTAGGCCTAAGAACCCTAGGTTCATTTCTTTATGCCACAGCTGTCCAACTGCATGCTCACCCTTTAACCACAAACCAAGCATGTCCAAGGTATGTCATGCGCTTCCCATGATCCTTTTATTCAAGCAACACTTCATATTTGAGTCCTCCTCAAGGGCATTCAACAAGGTACAAGGCCTCACAACCTGTTACCAAACCTCTTCATGGTTAAAGGAACTCTTCTTCTCATCTATACCTTAGGTACAGAGGTACCAGCAGTCTCATCCTCACTCTAGGATTTGATTCCTCTAATTGCAACCAAGATATCGTCAGCATGAGGCAACCATTATTATCCACTTAGGTCATATCATCCTCAACTCCCAACTTTTTCTCATATCTCGGTGTCTAGGCTTCCAACTTTCTTGCTTGGGTCCTACTCTCTCTCTCTAGAGCAAACTCCACAACCAGCCTTATACTAAAGGTCCTCTCTCCATGAAGATGGATCAAGCTCACAAGCATACCTCTACGTGGGTGAAGCCTAGGTTCAACTTATGTTTGCTCAAGGTTTATCTTTATGCTTATCTCATAAGCTATCTATCATACTCTCCTGGCTAGGGTTTCCACCTACAGCTTGCACTAATGACGTATATTGGGTGCCTATTATGCCATGCTCATATAAGCTCATGGGGTTTCTATAGGTTCTTCTCTGAACTCATCAATGAAGGAGCTATCCTTCATGCACGACCGTTCTCAGGGTTGGGTCGCCAAAGGTACTCGGTCATCCAACCTCTCATGGCTCATATGACATCTAAGGAATGTCTATCCAAACACCTGGTCTACCATGACGTCTGACTCATCATGTCATCTCTCTCTAACCAACACTTAGGGTTAGGGTTAACATCATCTAGAGGATGTGCCAGGTCTCTACTTGAAATGGAGATCTCTACCTCCAAGACTTACTCTCTCATTACTTATCCTCCTGACAAGAAGGTCTAGCCTCAAGTTTCTCCTGAGAGCATGACAACTTATGTCATACGACCTAAGCATGTATCTATTCTTTTGCGCTTAATCTATTAAGCTTATGTCCATGACATCTTATTTACATGCCTTTTATTAATTTGGTGGAGGATTCTTTACACCTTATCAACCTTACCCATACCTCAAGAGGGTGAGGAAAAGAGAGAAAACCCTAATCCTTATAATCCTTAACATCATTTGAGTTGAGAAGGGATGAACAAGATGAGAGAGTCCTAAAGGCATCTTATTTCGAGTCAAATCCTGAGACTTTGGCCAGGAAGTCACACAGATCCAGGAGTCCTCATATTCCGACTAGCGGTGCGGAGGAAAATCTTGCCAGCCCCCGGATGTGATCCTTTTCTAGACACCTTTGTCTTTTGAAAAATCCTCTAATAACTCCCTTGGGTTCTACAGAGTTTATAAATTTTAATAATTATTAAAGATTAAATGAGGAACCTATGCTCTGATACCAAATGTAACGACCCCGCCTCCCGGTAACCCCCAATTAAGGGAGACCAAGAGGTCAGAGCCATTATCCCAATTAACAGGATCAAAGGTTCAACAAATAATCAATAACAATTATCAAATTTTACCAACTAAACTGAAAACTGGTATAAAATAAAACTTTGCATACCTTTCCAAAAGTAGGGATATCTACTTCTATCCACATCAGGAGACCATTCTAACTAATCCTCCTTTGTAAATTTAATTCTTATTTAATTCCACATGTGCCACTTTATTGTTTGTCCTTTTCAATCTTGTACCTAAAATGCTGATAAAAAAAATGTCGGTCAGCATATCGGACTATGCTGGTATGTGGGGACAACCTAAAATTTTGCAAATATGGATAACAATCTAATTATCACAATCAAGTTAGCTAACAAGCCAATTTACGCTTTTCAGTATAACATTCTCCACTGTTTTTTCCCTAACCCTGGCATACCCCCTTTTGGGTTTCTCTTTTGCCATTGACTTAAGGCCACCTTCTCAAACCCGAGCTTGGTGCCTGGGGTCACCCTTCATGGTGCCCTTTAGTCATGCAATATCATAGGCCACCTTCTCAATCCCGAGCTTGGTACCTGGGGTCACCACTCATGGTGCCCATAGGTCTTCCCTCTTGGGCTTGACCTCTTTGCATCATCCATCAGGGTGGCATGTAGGTGCGAGAATACACACTTATTTATAATTATGATAACCATAGTGACTTTATAATTTTGTAAGAATGAACATCCAATTGTTTAGGTTGTATTCAATGCGAGGAAACATTCAGAATACCCTCGGGAAACTAATGCGATTAACCATAATTAACCACATACCTGTTAGGCTGATTTGAGATAGAATAATCCAATCAATCCAGACATCCAATCAAGCAAGCACAAGAATCCTAAAATCACATCCAATTCTTTTTTATCAAAACTATCCAAACCATCTTGCTACTTAAGGTTTCTATTCCTTTTTAGGGTTTCTTTCTCTTTTTAGGGTTTACTTTGCATTTAGGATTTTACTTCATCTTACTCTTTTAAACCCTAATTTTCTCACCTATCCTTCACGAAAGTTATTAAGGTTACCTTTTAACAACACATAACCTTATCTTTGGATTAAATAACAATTAATCATCAATTAAGTCCATTAAGCCTCTTTTTCATTAAAGCTACCATTTTTATCCTTTTAATCCATGACAAAGTCATTATGCTCATTTATCCTCAATTCAAAGTTCATTATGGTCTAATTCACATATGAACTCGATTTGCCATAGATTCTATCTATTTTTCATTAGAAAACCCTAATTACTACATTAAGGGTATTTATCCACAATTAGGAACTTTTATACTCAAAATAGCTTAAAATTATCATATCTCAACTTTAATCATGAAATTGAACAATTAAAGCCATTAAGAGTCACAATTACTAACATTAGGGTTTCAAGGCCCATTAAAGCATATTTGTGCACATGAAACTCTAAATTAATCAAACTACGCATAAGGATCACCCTTTTAGATCTAATGTGCCCTTTTTATATTCAACATGTTAATATTGATCAAAAACATACTCAAGATTCATCATGATTGTTTTTATCTCTTTCTAGGGTTTTTCTACCCTTTTAATGCATTGAAAAGATGTAAACCCTATACTTTTTTAATATCATCTACAATTAGATTCTAATATTATTTTTATCATGTTCTACACATTTTTTTGATAAAAAAGCACTACTCATTTGTATTTTTCGGCCAAAGGTGAGATTTTTAACGAATTATGCAAGATTCTTCAATTTTCTTGTAGTTTGACTAGAGAGGCGACTAACCTGAGATTTTCTAGAAAATCTCTGACCGTCAGATCACAAGCCGTGGTTGACTGAGCCCAATCGTGCGGCTCTCGGTGCTCACCCCCACTCATCGCTATCCAAAACGCGACGCGCCCAGGGCCATTGGATTTCCTCACGCGTCCATCATGGATTTCCATCAGACGGTCACTGATGTTTCTCTCTTTCTTCCTCAACTGTTGGACCTGCGGCGGTGCCACAGCCTGAGCTCACCGGAGCAGATGCAATCCATGAATCTAGGATACGAGAGAACAACCTAAGTGGTCGATTGTGTTCGTCAGGGCGTAAGGGATCTAGAGTGGTACTATTTATAGGTTGTAGGGGGTTCTTCTAGGGTTCCCCCACCTCGCCGCCACCCTTGTTCTCTGCCCAATTGGGCGTTTCTTATAGAAACCTCGGGAGCTCCACAAAATAGGGTCGGGGAGGCGCAGAATTCTCTCCTGAACTCGATGGAATTGTCTTCATGAGCACACATGTACTGGATAAAGAAGAAATCAAGAGGGAAAGTCCCTCTTATGACACGACAGAGTCCATGTACAACGGCTCTCCTTGCCTGTGATTAACCAAAAGGAAAGAGTTATTCCTATTCGCAAAAGAATTTCATATTTTGAGAGATAATTTGAGAAATTCATATCTCCTAAACCATAGCTCCTTTTTATCCCAAATTTTGAGGGAAAGTTTGTCTTTACATTATCTAGCTATGTACGAAATTTGGGAAACAAATTACAATGGATGAGAAGGTTTCCTTCTCTCCCAAGTTATCCATTAATTAATTCAAAATTAATTAGTAATTCTTTTCCCTTTGCCATTATCTTGTTATCGTGTGTCCCTTGAACCTCAAGAAATCCTAAAGGCATGGATTCCCATATTGGGGAATATCTATTTGCCTTTATCCTTTTATTTATGTCTATTTCACATATTCTCCATATCTTTTTATTTCCTCGTTAAAATATCTCTTTTTGAGGATTTCTCTTTGTCTTTATTTTTATTTTCCTCATTGGTATCCCTTTTAGCATTAGGAATCCTTGGGATATGAAATTCCATCAAGGATAACTCAATTATACCTCTTTTCACTTATTTTCCACATTTTATCATTGTTTTCAATTTCTTTCTTAATAAAGAAATATTTAATTGATATTTTCTTTTCTTATTGATTTTGTTTTGCAACTTTGGACTCCTTGGAACCCAAGGAACCCAAGAGGCACGAAATCCACCTTTGGATTATATATTTCTGCCTTCTAGAGGTTTCTACATTTTTATTTTCTCCATTTCTTATTAATAATGGAGTTCCTTTTGTCTCTTCCTTGTTATTGGGCCCAATAGCCAATAAAGCCCACAAAACAGTCATCTAGGCTATTGTAAATGAAATCCATTTATTCAAAAAAAATCATATCTTTATTTTTTCAAATATCTTTAATATGAGAAATCACATTTCCATCCAAATGAACCCAAAACTGGGGTTGTAACAACTAATGTGTATACAATAGTACACACTGCAATGTACATGAGTACATTATAATACACAACAGTAAACATTGCAATAAATGTGTACAAGACTATACACAACATTACACATGGCAACACACATTGTGTACAACAACACACAGACAGTACGAATGTGTACACAACAATACACATTGCAATGTACATGTGTACAAAACAATACACAATAGTACACATTGCAACAAACATATGTATAAGACTATACACAATAGTACACATGGCAATACACGTGTGTACAACAGTGCACGTGGCAGTACAAATGTTTACACAAGAGTGCACATTGCAATGCACATGTGTATAGAACAATACACAACAATACACATTGTAACACATGTGTACAAGACTATCCACAACAGTATGTATGGGAACACACATTATGTACAACAGTACATGTGGCAGTGCAAATGTGTACACAACATAACACACTACAATGTACATGTGTACACAATAATACACAACTGTACATATTGTAACAAATATGTGTACAAGACTATACACAACAGTACGCATGATAACACACATTGTGTACAATAGCACACATGGAAGTACAAATGTGTACACAACATTATGCATTGCAATATACATGTGTATACAACAATACACAATATTACACATGCAACACACATGTGTACAAGACTATCCACACTAGTTCGTATGGAAACACACATTGTCTACAACAGTACATGTGGCAATACAAATGTGTACACAACAGAACACACTGCAATGTACACGTGTACAAAGTAATACACAACAATACACATTACAACAAACATGTGTACAAGACTATACACAACAGTATGCATGTACACGTGGCGGTACAAATGTGTACACAACAGAACACATTGCAATGTACATGTGTACACAACAATACACATTTACCATAATTTTCCAAAAAAAAAAAAACAATACACAACACTACACATTGCAACAAACATGTGTACAAGACTATACACAACAGTACACATGGCAACACACATTGTGTACAACAGCACACATGGCAGTACAAATGTGTACACAACACTATACATTGCAATATGCGTGTGTACACAACAATACACAATATTACACATGCAACACACATGTGTACAAGACTATCCACAATTGTACATATGGCAACACACAGTATGTACAACAGTACATGTGGCAGTACAAATGTGTACACAACCATACACATTGCAATGTACATGTGTACACAACGATACACAACAGTATACATTGCAACACACATGTGTACAAGACTATCCACAATAGTACGCATGGCAACACACATTGTGTACAACAATACACGTGGCAGTACAAATTTGTACACAACAGTACACGTGGCAGTACAAAGGTCTATACAACAGTGCACATGGCAGTACATATGTGTAAAAGATTGTACACCTCATTACGCATGGAAACACACATGTGTACAACAATACATGTACACATGTATACATAGCAGTACACAGAGCAGAAGACATGGGTACAAATATGTACACAACAGTTGATATTGTAGTTGGCATGTGTATAAAATAATACCAATGACAGAACACATGTGCATAAAATTGTATATAATTGTACACATGGTAGTATACATGTGTACTATTCTGTACAGTTTTGTACACATGTGTACTGTTTATGTACACATGTATATTTTCATGTGTACCGTTGTGTCCAGTTTTGTACACATGTGTATTGGCATGTATAATGTTCACTAGTACATAACCGACCTTTAGTGTCGGTTATTTAAGGCCTTTAGTGTCGATTTCTAAGCGACACCTATGTGGGCGACGCTAAAAGCCCAGCCGTTACGCGTCAGTTCAAAAATTGACGCCAAACTCTTCGTGCGCCACTGAAAATGCGCCAGCAGGGGACTATCGGCGTCGGTTATTAGATAAGAAACTGACGCCATATACCTTCGCGCCACAGAAAGGGCGTCATCTTGGGCACTATAGGCGTCGGTTATTAGATAAGCAACCGACGTCATATCACTCCCAACACGGCCGTGCTGGTCAGCACGGCCGTGGTGTTAAGGAAATAGATGTCGGTTACAAGTAGAAACCGACACTGTAACCGACGCCATATCACTCCCAGTACGGCCGTGCTAGGCAGCACGGCCGTGGTGTCTAGTCCGCTGCCACGGCCGTGCTGGCCAGCACAGCCGTGGTGTTAAGGAAATAGACGTCGATTATGTGTAGAGACTGACACTGTAACTATGTGGCGTCGGTTTTATACAAATAACCGACGCCTATTTTTTGTTTTTCTTTCTATCAGTCTGCAGACCTGCTGTATGGCTGGTCGCAGGATGAGAAACCTGCAGTTCAGTTATGAACTGCAGGTTTTACGACATTCATTGATATCAGCCAACAACAGGCCACAAACCTGTAAAATTAACCACAAAAATATTCACACATTTAGCAATGCAACCTGCAGTTCCATTTGATTTTCACACATTTAGAAACATTCATGTAGCTAGCAATTTGTAGTTCCATTCATTTTCACATTCACACATGTAGAAACACTCATATAGCAACCAACAGTTTCATTCATTTCCACTCAAACACATGTAGAAACATCCAGACATGTAGAAACATTCACACATAAATTATAATTCAGAAATTCATTTACAAAATATCATTCTTTAGTCATTATTCGCTATCAACATCCCAATTATATGTTAAAACCCACACTACTTGTATGGTTGTTGCCCATTCTTCTCTTACTTCGTTTAATTCTCCCATCGTATAGGGAGCATGTACATCTGGTAAGGCATTTCCTGTAGTGTGGTTAGTTTTAAACACCTGTAAAGAGAATGATGTATATATATAATTAATGAGCTATAAATAAGATTGATATATTTCATATTATCTAATGAGACTATATAATACCTCATGAATAGTATCGATGTCCACTGTGGCATATTTGATAATCATGTGTATAAATCACATCACATAGTATCCACATACCCATTCGTTGTCTTGTGTAGTACACTATAAATTCAAACATACAAAATATTAAAAAATACAACTAATTAAGCATTGTTCACATAAATAATATATACATATATTGCAGTCGGGAACTTACTTTCACGTTCTTCCAAATTATTGGCTAGTTCTTTATCGTGGGGACCTTTCCTCCAGCCTTTTTGATCTCATGTAAACCCCTACATGTTAATGTAACACAGTACATTGCATAATTAAATAGTAATGTAATAACATATGTTAACGGATATGAAAATGAAATATTTCTCACTAGAATAATGCCATTTTCATTCTGTGTCCATATTTTGAATTCAATTTACTCCCCTTAGGATCTAGATAATAGACAGTGAACGTCTCGGGTAAAATAACTAGTAACTCCCAATGCATACCACTAGAGGTAAAAAAGTTAAAAATTAATAACTCAAAATCCACAATAAAAATGTAATTTTTTAAGTCCAAATTATAATAAGCAAAGTAAACTTACTCTACATTGAATGGAGCTATTATCACCGTCTTCTTATTTTGAGCAAAATTTGTAAAAGCCTCACAGCAGTATTGTTGAACTGACGGAGGGTTTTTAGCTACTAGACTAATCAAAGATGGAATCAAAAATCCTACATGTTCGAATGCAAAATATGCACATATCTTATCTAAGTAGCTGCAAAATATGTATTAATTACGCATGCATTAATAAATAAGAAACCAGATCACCAGATCCTACACAAGGTATATGGATGTATAAAGAAGATCTCACCTTATCTATAGCTCTATCACAGATATATTTAGCCAATCATATCAAAACAACTCCAAAATATCTTGTATAAATAGTTTGCTTGCGTATGATTGACCTGCAACATCTGAATCTATAGAAACAAGTATAGGGCAATTTATATCATGTTCGCCTAACTATATTGCCATACCCCTACAGTTAGGACCTAACGGGACAAGTAGGTCCTGTGGAACCCAACTGGGTAATGTAGGAGGTGGAGGTGGAGGCCTAGATGTTGTGGGTGTCTTCTTTTTAACCTGTATATATATATAATTTCAGATCAACTGACATCATATACACACACTAACAATTTAATGTAATGTAAATTTACCATACAGTTTCAGTAAAGAGGACATCCGCTTTTGGCCACAATATCACTCTACCTTCTGCCTCACCAAGTGTTTCACAATATGGGTGGGCATATGGCAATGGAAGATCTATCCACTTGGAGAATATATGTACCGGGCTCACACGAATCCAACTAGATGGTAATGGAGACCCGTGAAACATTTTCCCGGTAGGGATGGGTAAGCCGACGCCTCTCCAACGACATATTCTTTACTTTTTAGACGGCATGGCTTCAACCCCAAAGAATGTTATATACATATATACATATCATCTTTTTTTGAAACGACTACAATTTCATATATACATATCATCTTGAATTAAAAAACTAGTTACTATGTCATAAAAATACTTACAGCGGATGTGCTAGGTGGTGGGTCTACGGGATTACTCCCAACCTCTACAGTAGGAGTAGAGCGGGATGCTATAATAGGTACTGTCTGCTGAGTGGCAGTCTGAGATGCCTACCACTTTTTCAGTGCTTCTTCGAGTTTCCTATCAACTAGCTTATCTACCTATACATGGATAAAAGAAATGTTAGCTTCTAATTATTGAATTCTCTTTTTACAGTAACATTATAAAGAAAGAATATGTTACCTCTTCTTGTGAAAGTCCCACTTTTGGGACATGTTTGTGCTGGGATGGCCCAAAAAAAGATTTGATGCCCACACCAGTGCTTACAGCCCTAACACGTCCAGGATGCTCTGGGTTACCCAGAGCAACTGTCAATTCATCCCTTGTGCCCTCAGGGATGAACTTGCCTTGTTTCCTCAGCTCGTGCAGCTCCCGCTAATCGCCAAAACAAAAATTTGTAATTAAGTAAACACCACAAATAATCAATATTCGAACGATTGTTGTAAGAGTTGTATTTTACCATTTTTGCAGCCGCCTCAGCAGTTGCGGGCTTCCTTATTTCTCCCTTCTTATTTTGCCTCCCAGCTATCCAGACATCATGGAGAGGCAGAGGTGTGCTACCTATAGTAGAGGACTCCTGAGTAGCAGCAGACTGAGCAGTAGACTCAGACTGTATTCTTTGGCGAATGCCTGCATACCCCTTTGGACCCATTGTGTGGTCATGCACATTCAGTGCACGCCTTGATTTTTGTGCCTCACTGAGGGCCTAGTTAGTATGCACATTAATGATTTGGTTAGTAAAAGTAAATGTCAATCTTGAATAGGTGAATACAACATATATTAATGAGATTGGGACTGACGCCTAATACCTTGAATTCATCATTTTGTCTTGAAGCAACAAACGCGTCCCATTCTTCTTTGTCCAGGAAGTTCCACTGTTCAGTGGTTGTCTTCTTCCTCTTGTCAGCTTCTTTTATGTATTCTCGGGTGAGATTTGTCCTATAGTTCCTTAGGACTCTCCCACAGCGTTGCATCACGCATTTACGATGCAACTTTTCATCCAATTCAAATATACTCTGCAAAATAGAATTGCTATTAACTAGTATCCAAAAAAGTAGTAATCTACAAAATAGAATTGCAAATTAATAATAACTCACACATAAATCCTTCCATATTATGTCTTTCTTCTCCTTAGAAACTTTATGCCAAGAATCTATCTTACAACCGCAATGGCTACGAGTAACATACCCAAGATATGAAACAAACGAATTGCGATTCACACCAGATGCATTTCCTGCATTATCAAAATCCACAACAAGTTTGGGTCCATTGCCCTTTTGTGCTATTAACTTCTTCATCATAGTGATGCCCCTTCTCTTGTCAACTTTTTGGTGCTGCTGATCAAGTGCCTCAAGTGCTTCAGATGGTACATGTGCATCATCAACCTAAAATTTGACAAAATAAACACATTTACAAGATATAACTATAAATGGACATATAGATATAAATATATGATATATTTTTAAAACTTACATTGTGAGGCGGCGCATTGATGTCCTCACCCTCACGGTAATCATCAGCACGGTCATCAGGAGAATGCTCAGCCATCTGAAAATTCACATTCACATTGTAAAGTTCACATTGTAAAGTAATTCAAATTGTAAAGCTCACATTGTAAAGTTCACATTCACATTGTAAAGTAATTCACATTGTAAAGTTCACATTATAAAGTAATTCACATTGTAAAGTTCACATTCACATTATAAAGTTCACATTGTAAAGTAATTCAAATTGTAAAGCTCACATTGTAAAGTTCACATTCACATTGTAAAGTAATTCACATTGTAAAGTTCACATTATAAAGTAATTCATATTGTAAAATTCACATTGTAAAGTTCACATTCATATTGTAAAGTTCACATTCAGAAAAATAAAACATATAAAAAAATATAAACATGCCTCTAATATTGTGATTTTTTTATCAAATAACAATCCTTCATTGTGATCTCCGCGCACATACAAGTCATCATTAGCTTCAATATTTGCTGGTGTTGGCAACCCAACTGAGAATGGACTGGAGTCATCATACTTATCATAGTGTCATTATCAGGAGTGTCATTACCACTGAGAAAGTCATTGCAAAAATCCATAACCTCTCTCGCCACATAACCCTCGACAATACTCCCTTCAGGCCGATAACGGTTTCGAACATCACTTTTAAAAATGCTCATGTATCGTTCAAAGGGATACATCCAATGCAAGAAAACTGGTCCCAACATTTTCGCTTCCCTAGTCAAGTGGACAACAAGATGTACCATGATATCAAAGAACGAAGGAGCAAAATACATCTCAAGCTGACATTGGGTAACAACCACTTCTCTTTGCAATTTATCGAGAGTATCAGGAGCAATAACTTTGCTGCACAGACTGTTGAAAAAAAAACAAAGTCTGGTGATTACAAACCTTACATGCTTCAACAATATAGATCTAATTGCCACAAGCAATATTTGTTGCATTAGAGTGTGACAATCATGAGATTTAAGACCTATCAACTTTAGATCTTTCATTGATACCAATCTACAGATGTTGGATGAGTAACCCTGTGGCACCTTAACATTTACCAAACATTCACAAAAAGCTTTCTTCTCCTTTCTAGACAATGTGTAACAAGCGGGAGGTAAGTATGTTCTCCGATTTTCCATTTCACAAAATTCTGTTAATTCTGACCTTATTCCCATTTCACGTAGGTCCAGTCTGGATTTTATCCCATCTTTAGTCTTACCTGGTATATTCAACAAAGTACCAATGACACTATCACAGACATTTTTCTCAACGTGCATGACATTGATACAATGCCTGACTGTCAAAGAACTCCAATAAGGAAGATCCCAAAATATTGACTTCTTCTTGAATAAAGATTTGTCACTCCGTGTGGCCATAGTACATTGTGATCTCTTACCAAATTCATTGACAAAGTCTTTTACTCTTTCATAAACAACCTCCCACGGTATAGATTTAGGTGCACTCCGTTCCTCATTCAATCCATTGAATGCTTTGCGCTTCCTACGATACGGATGAAATTTTGGAAGAAACCTTCGATGACCGAGATATACAGTCTTACCGCCATGTTTTAGTCTTGTTGAATCAGTGTTCTCTTCACATATAGGACACACTTTAGCTCCTTTGACACTATATCCAGACAAATTCCCATATGCTGGAAAGTCATTAATAGTGCAAAACAACATAGCATGAAAACGAAATGTCTCTCTTCGTGAAGCATCATAGGTCATCACACCTTCACCCCAGAGTTTCTTTAAGTCATCAATCAGAGGTTCAAGATAAACATCGATGTCATTTCCAGGTTTTTTAGGGCCCGATAACAACAATGACAGCATTACATACTTATTTTTCATACACAGCCAGGGAGGAAGATTGTATATAACAAGCATGACTGGCCAAGTGCTATGTTGGTTGCTCAATGTCCCGTACGGATTCATACCATATGTACAAAGCCCAAGTCTTAGATTCCTGACTTCTTCACCAAATTCAGGGTACAATAGATCAATCTTCTTCCACTGTAGGGAATCAAACGCATGTCGTAGGATCCCATCATTATTTTTCTTAACATCTGCATGCCACCTCAAATTCTTCGCATCTATTGGATTGGCAAACAAGTGTTGAAACCGTAATATTATAGGTAGATACCACATCACCTTGGCAAGAGAACCAGTTTCGGACTCCCCCAAAGTCATCAATTTATACCGTGACGCACCACATTTTGGACAATTTTTCAAATCCACATAGTCTATTTGAAATAATAAACAATCATTCGAGCATGCGTGTATCTTCTTGGCATCCATTCCCATTGGGCACAACAATTTCTTTACCTGGTATGTTGAGATTGGTAGCTCGTTTCCTTCAGGAAGCATTTCTCTCAACAAAGACAACAATGACGTGAAGCTCTTGTCGCTCCATCTATTGTTAGCTTACAGCTTATACAATCTCAACACAGCGCTAAGCTTCGTAAACTTACAACCTGTGTATAATGGTATCTCAGCATCATGCACAATGTTTCTAAACATGGGAGGTGGATCGGTGTGCTCTACCCCACAACTATCCATCATCGCATCAACGATGTCTACTGGAACTGGTTCATTCACATCTACGTCATCGTAGGCAATTTCTTCTTCCACACAAGCACTGCTATCGACATCCACTGGTTTCAGGTTTGAAATCTCTCCATGCCAGTGCCATTCTGTATAGCCTTGTATAATCCCGTTGCACATGACATGACTTTTGATTTTGTCACCAGTGCTGACTTTCAAGTTTCTACCGCAATGCCTACATGGACAGTAGAACCTATCTCCAGGTTGTTTCCTATGTTCCTTGGCAAATCTAATAAACTGGTCAAGACCAGAAATAAACTCTGGGGTGCAGCGATTGCGAATGGACATCCATGATCTATCCATTCTATGATCAAAGAGAAATCAAATATACATTACAACAAGATTAGGGTCTAGGGTTAACAAATACATGTGATGTCATTCTTATATATAATAAATGTGTACCACCTATCCCATTCTTGAACACCTAATCTCACTAGTAAGTGTATAATGTGTATTGGGTTTTCAAGAAAAATTTCGGCAGCATTTCCCCGCTGTTCTCCAAGAACATATGTACTTAGAGAACAAACAGGGAAATGCTGCCGAAATTTTCTTGAAAACCCATTACACATTATACACTTACATCCTAAGCGAGATCAGGTGTTCAAGAACAGTCCCAAACCAGGGACTATCCAAGATTTACTCCTAATGAGTAAATCTTGGACGAGTTTCTAGGCCAACAAATACATGTGTTGTCATTCTTATACCTAAAATCCTAGTTCTTCAAGTTAGGGTGATTATTGATGTCTTTAAAAGCATGATTGGCAATTTAGGGAAAAGTTCATCATTTACATTCCAAGCATGACACATGTGTGCATTACAGTTCATCATTAAGCAAGAAGGGTGATTAGGATTCTCAATATACTCAACAATGAAACAAGTTACCAATTTCATAGTTAGGATGGTAGAGATACCCTAATTAAGATCCAGATCTAATGGTTCATAATGAGCTTGTGATAAAGTTACATCACTAGATGATTATATAATTTCAAAAGTAGTACACAAATAAATTCAAATGATTAGATAACTAAATATAAACAGTAGACAAAAAAATACAAATAAGTAGATGAATAAATACAAATCTATTGATAAACTAATATAAATCAGTAGATGATGATCAATTAATTACTGAATCAGTACATAAATAAATACAAAAATTAGATGAATACATACAGATCAATTGAAAAATAAAGTTAAATCAGTTGATAAATAAATTTCATTAAGTAGATGATTAAATCATAACAAAATCAGTACATAAATAAACACAAATAAGTAAATAACTTTAAAAAATTTTAAAAAATGCCCAGCAGCAGCCTAGGCGTGCCTTGGCACCGCCCAAGTAGCCGCCGGAGCAGAGGAAGAAGGAAGAAGGCAGGGCGGGCATACCTTGAGGGCAGAGGAGAGCAGCGGCCGGAGCAAGACCTAGCAACAGCTGACAGCCGGCGCCGGCGGCAAGGAGAGGAGAGGAGCGGTGGCGAGGGTGGCGAGGAGAGGACAGCTAGCAGCCATCGGAGGGGGCGGCGGCGAGGAGAGGAGCGGCGCTGGCGAGGAGCAGTGGCATAAGGGAGAGCAACAGGAGTGGTGGAGAGGGTGTCGACCAGGAGTGGTGGCGGCGCGGGGGAGCAACGGCGGCGGGGGCAACGACGGCGCGCGGGGAGCACCGGCGGCAAGAATCGCCAGACCTAGTAGAGAATTCGCAATGGAACAGAGACAATGGGGAAAAGTCTGTTTCACATGGCTATTAATTAACTGTACCATAGGCGTCGGTTATTCATAAAAACCGACACATAAAATTAAAGGTGTCGGTTCTTCACAAAAACCGACACCTATTCTGAACATAGTCGTCGGTGTCTTCTGAAAACCGACGATTAAAGGGTGTGAAAAATTCCCCGCGGACAGTGCGGGAAAACTCATAAGCGTCGGTCAATGTAATAAAACTGACAACCAAAAGGTGTCCAATTTCTGTCTCGCGAATAACCTTTAGTCGTCGGTTTAATTTTTATCAACCGACGCCATATGTTAAATTTTGGAGGTAATTTTTTTTGCTGGAAATTTTGGATTTGGCGGTTAGTTTTAGGCGTCAGTTTTTTATTAAATAACCGACACTGAATAAAAGCGGTACCCGTGTCTGGTCGCCCTTCATAGATTGGATGTCGGTTTATGTTATCAACCGATGATGTAGAGTTTAGGTGTCAGTGTATTTATACAACCGACACCTTTAAAAGTGACGTTACAAGCCATTTCTGTAGTAGTGGTTGTATGCAATTTTGTACACATGTGTACTGCCATGTGTACTGTTGTATACAATTTTACACACATGTGTACTCTTGTATATAAACGTGTACATCCATGTGTATTGTTGGATATTATTATGTATATATGTGTACAAAATAATATAAAGCAATGTGTTATGTATACATGTGTGCGCATATGTAGTGCTTGTATATACATGTGTACTGTTGTGTATAATTTTGTACACATGCGTACTATTGTATGCAATTTTGTACACATGTGTATTGCATGTGTATTATTGTGTACGAGATTTTAATCTTGATTGCTTTATTACAAGTTTACATGAAAGCAGGGAATGGCCACAAGCTATTATGACTGACTACATGTTTGTAATAATACATAACAATGTATAAATGTGTATAGATCTATATATAAGAGTATACATGGTAGTACACATGTACAAAACTATACACAATAGTTCGCATAGAAGTACATGTGTGTATAACTTTGCATAACAATACACAAAGCAATATACAATAGTACACATGATCATACAATTGTGTATAATTTTGTATATATGACAACAATGTACATGGTAGTGTACTCCAACAGTACACACAACAATATATATGTGTACAAAATTGTGTACAACAATACACATTGTATCACACATGTGTACAAAACTATATGCATAACAATACATTTGTATCCTGACATTACACATCAGACTAGCTGATGTGGATATCATGATTCCAAGTTGTACATATTTTTCTAAAGATATGGATATCTTGTTTGTAATTTTTGGACATTGTATGAATTTACTACAAATGATCTAATATCTGCATCTTTTACTGAGATTTTTACCTTTATGGCCAATCAGATATCGCCACACGTCCACTAGGTGGCGCTCGGTTCACTAGGAACTCAGGCCTTGAACTGCCAGTTCGGTTGGGTCAACCGAGCAGTCCATTGCCCGTGGACCTCTCACTTCCTTCTTTCCCTAACGGTCTACAGACTGTGTCTGTGTTCCCCTTTTGCCACACGAAGCTGCCACTGTGGTTGGGAAATATCAGTGAGAAAATCGGACGTGCAGTTCTTATCCTAGTTCTATGCTTCTTATCCAATCATCTTCACCGCCACCATGGCATCCCCTTTTGTTCTCAGTTTGGTGTGAGAACGTAGTTCTCCACAGTGAGAAACACCACCGTGCTGTTGGAAGATGTAGTGACCTCGGTTGACTCCTCCTCATCTTCTGACATTGCCAACAAGTCCAAGTACCTTGGAGGTGTGATGCAGCATGACCATCACTTTCAACCTCATCGACTTGTGGCAACACCTCGACATGACCTGGGGAGAGGGCCGACATGGGAAACATGCCAGGCGACCTCCTCACACTCTCCAAGCAAAACTACCACCGCCACCACTGGCGCCGCACCTACCTCATGTTAGATTGTTTAGGTGTAAACATCGTTACATGCAACAACAAATAGTTGCAAATAATTAACAATTGCAGGTAGATCAAGATAAGATATACAAGAATAAAACATTGTAGGATAACATAAATAAATGAGTAAGAAACTCCTGACCGGATCATCCCGTTGAGAAACAAGACATGTATATTTATTTACGTATATACTTAAAGAAATCATTGCCTTACAATCCTTTGGATAAGCGATGTTCTTCCAATCCATCCAGTCATTAAGAATGCAGCAAAGTCTATATCCTTGGATCGTCTTGCTAACGCTTGACGCCAAGTCATTTGTCTAATCCCACTGTTATTAGACGTCGATAGCCTTGCTTATTACATTGACACCTAACACCACGTCATTTGGTTGTCATCTAACAGATGACTTCACGTCCTTCGGCTCGTCTGGCTAATGCTAGACACCGAGTTGCTCCGCATGTCTGCTTGCATTTAACATCGCTTTTTCAGCATGTCAATTTGATGTCAAAACATTTGCACCACCAGTGTAGCCCAGCGATCACATGTACCACCACCCAGACAGATTGTGTAAAAGGAATAGAAGGACGACATTGTTCGTCTCATTCAGGAGAATGATCTCTATGAGACAACTTTTATGAATGCTCAATTCATTCCGAAGACAAGTCTCCACAAAGCAACAATTCAGATGAGCGAAGGGAAAGAAGAGAAACATTCTGTTAAAGGGACACATCTCTCGTCTCTTGCAAACGGCATATGACGGCTGTGCGTTATGTGGAGAGAGGCTGAATTCATTGTGTGTTCAACCCTAATAACATGTTTCCCTTTTTATAACCCTTTCACGCCCCACGTCCTAATCCTAGATGGACACGATCACTCAATTTCTCTTGTATACATAATGTACATGTCTGTACTGTTAAGGAAAGGAGACCATTAACTATATAAATAATTAACTTCATCTCTTATTCACATAACATAAAGTTGATAAACTATTTCGGAAAGATACAATTAATTAAATCAATAATTAATAACGTAGTTATCCTTTTATACAAAAGGAGTAACTTACATTCCTTTCCATTATGTACTGGTTGCACTACATTGGGCTAAACCCATGCTAAATAATAGCTACAAAAGCTATATATCCAACAATCCCCCACAAAGTCTAATGTGCAGTGCCCTGCCAAACAGTCCTCCATACTATGCTTTCAGTAGATACCTTTCGATTTGAATCTACCTGAGTTATCTTACGTAGACTCCCACATGAACTAGGTGAACTAAAGTCTTGAACCTGAACCTTGGTTGCAAGAGTATCGGTTGGTAACAACATAATAAAGACATGGCAGTAAAGAAGTAAAACTATCGTGCACCGTTTGTACAAAGCGTCATTGACTAAGTGGAAGCGATCATTAACAACGGATTACTGAAAATTACCAAAAATTAAAACCATTTATAAAGAGATCCAAACATAGGAAAACTCTTTTATCAAGAACCAAAGTATTTTATTTACATCCTGGTTCATAATTACATATCATGTACCGTCTCTTCTCGAGGATTACAAGTGTCAACTGCCTTGTTAAAACTATAAACAGACAGCATAAGAACCTCGAGGCATCAAACCAAAACCTCAGATTGATTCATTAAAAGTACTAACTACTAACTCTGAGGACCTAAGAGTACAAAGACAACACATAGGACTCTCTATACAAAACATGACAGCCAGTGCCTCCACCTGAGATATCACTGTTGTCCCTGTTGCTATTGCTGCTACTGCTCTTCCCTTGCTATAGGGTTTTTGCCTCTTCTTCTACATTTACCTAAAAAGTTGGATCCCACGGGGGTGAGACAATTGAAATTGTCCCAGCGAGAGATATAACTCTCTGCCAGAAATATTATTATTGCAAATTAATAGAATAAAACTGAGCAGAGGAATCATATATATTCAACAGCAGATAAATCAATGTCTAAATAGATTAGAGCAATATTCTTATTTAAAGCATTTCAACTATGACTTGATAAAGCATCATGTCACTTATCCCGTAAGGAAATGAAGAACATGTATAACATTTATCCGTCTAAGATATGCTAAGCAAGGTAACATCAACCAGTGATTCTCGTATTTCAACCTTAAGCAATTACGCTACACAGTTGATTACATTTTACAATCATATTTAAGCCTTGAGGAGATGAGGTATACCGCTCATACTCCAACCGACCATTGCAAAGTCGAAATCGGTGCCATAGATAGGTCAAGGAAGAGTCGGATTTCCATGACCTCATCTTCCTCAGTCAGTGTGAGAACAAAATGCATGACATCTTGTGTCTCTGCTAAATAGCTTTCCAGGGTATACTGGCAACTTCACTATAGAGTTACAACATCAACTGTACTCCTTCGACATCGAGAGATTTAATGTTTATCTCACATCGATCCGGCATTAACATTATTGAGAGATTCATGATACATCCATCCCAACATATATAATGAAGGATTGAGAGATTTAATGTTTATCTCACATCAATTCCTCCATTAGGGCGTAAGGATATTCGCGCCCATAACCCCCACATACTCAACACTATGCCCTCCAGAAGATCCCATAGGAAAACTTGTTTCACCATCACCAACTACTAACGATGATGGATCTATGGCCAGGGCTCTACATCATAAGATTTCACTTGATTAATTAAGTACATTACCATATTCTTTTAGCATCAGTCAGGTTTTCAAACATAAATTATTATAAGAAATGCTACAAAGAATGGGTAATACTTCTATCATGTACTTTTCAAAGCTTTATAAAACATTGGGATCTCAATCCCTTGTCACATCAGGGGCATTCTCATCCCTTAACATCTCATCATCATGATTATGGAATATGGGTATTCAAACCCTCAGTTTATTAGAGAACACTTGTTACCACTTATCAGGTAACTAATACCTTCAGGTCATCTGACCAAGGTAAACATGATACTTGCTACATAAGCATCTCACATGGCTCTCAAAGCCCATTTAATTTCTTGTTACCTCTCACTAGGCAACAAAGCATATTATGGCTCACAAGGCCCATAGAACAATTTCAATAATAAAACATCATAGCTCATACTTGGCTATGTCCAACATCTCGTGATACTTGCATGATTAGTACACATGATAACGGTTATATCAATTACATATCAGCACTATGCAATGTAATGGTAGCATCACTATTCACTCATTAGGGTTAGGGTTTCCCAAATTCATGTCAATTAGGGATACTCCTCCCATTACCCAAAATTAGGGTTATGGTTTATCATCATATTGCCCAAGATTAGGATTATATGTGCTATAACTCAAAATTAGGGTTTCACATACCTTCACCCTATATTAGGGCAGGGTTTCATATAGCATTACATAGCATCACCCTGGATTAGAGTTTCACATCACATCACTGCATTAGGGTTTCACATGACATCACCCTTGATTAGGGTTTCACATCACATCACCCTAGATTAGGGTTTCACATTGCATCATCCTTGATTAGGGTTTCACATCACATCACTGCATTAGGGTTTCACATGACATCACCCTTGATTAGGGTTTCACATCACATCACTGCATTAAGGTTTCACATGACATCACCCTTGATTAGGGTTTCACATCACATCACCCTAGATTAGGGTTTCACATCACATCACTACATTAGGGTTTTACATGACATCACATCACCCTAGATTAGGGTTTCACATGACATCATCCTTGATTAGGGTTTCACATCACATCTCTGCATTAGGGTTTCACATGACATCACCCTTGATTAGGGTTTCACATCACATCACCCTAGATTAGGGTTTCACATCACATCATTGCATTATGGTTTCACATGACATCACCCTTGATTAGGGTTTCACATCACATCACTGCATTAGGGTTTCACATGACATCACCCTTCTCAATTAGGGTTTCATGATCTCTTTATCAAGGATCATACCCTAATTACATATTTTATTCATGTTGAAAGTGTTGAGGATTAACCACTACATGATTATTATACATGTATGAATTCCTCTCTCTCTCATCCTCTCTAGGATGTTGATTACTTCAAACTTGATTTGATTAGGTCAACCCTTCATTCAAGTACATATTGCTTCCATAAGCATCAAAGGTTAACCCCTCAAAGGGTACTAATCACCCTAGTACCTTAAAGGTACAACCATTGTAATTATCTTTGATAAACATCATTAACAAACATAGGTTTAATTGATCTTTCATAGCTTTGAGACTATTAGGTCTCCAAATGGTTTTAATACTTTTGAACCTTCAAACGGTTTTGACCTCCTTGGCCTTCAAACGGTTTTGAGACCGTTTGCCGTCCAAACGGTCTTGAGACCGTTTGCCCTCCAAACGGTCTTGAGACTGTTTGGGCATCTAGGGTTGAGACCATTTGCTCTTAAACGGTTTTGAAACCGTTTGGTGCTTTTAACCTTTGAAACCGTTTGATCAAAATAAACTTGAGACCGAATGAACAACCCATCATTGAAACCGATTGAACATTAAACAGTTTGGGACCATTTGGCCTCTAAACGGTCTTGAAGACCGTTTGATCTCAAATGGACTCAAGACCGTTTGGACTCAAATGGTCTCAAGACCGTTTGGTCCAAACTACCTTGAAACTGAATGGATCAATTAGGGTTTCTTAATCAACTGATTTAGGGTTTCCACTCATTGAACCATCCAACATTAGGACCATTAAAAGTAGATCAACTTGTAACACTTGGACCTCCATCCATCCATGAATCCTCTTGACCTCAAACGGTCTTGAGACCATTTGCCCTCAAACGGTCTTGAGACCGTTTGAGCCATTCAACATAGAAATTGACTCAATCAATTTAGGGTTTCAACCAATCAATCTGATTAGGGTTTGTAATCAATGGATCATCCATTCTTGAAACCATTATAATTAGATCAATTAGAACCATTGGATCTTCATCCAACTACATCAACAATTGACCCCAAATGGTCTTGAGACCGTTTAACCTCAAATGATCTTGAGACCATTTGTCCCCAAACGGTCTTGAGACCATTTGATCTCAAACGGTCTTGAGACCGTTTGGTCAACAAGTTGAAACCGTTTGCACATGATTTTATTGATGTGTGTGGTAAGATGGCATCATCATCTTCAAGCTACAAACCATCGAAATTTTCTGTGATCTTTGTGGTGATTTCAACAATTAATCAAAAGGAAAATTCTGGAAAGAAAAGAAATCAACATATGATGAAGAAATGAGATCAATAATGATATTTAAGGGTTTAAGTTATATAACCCACCTTCAAAGTTGAATAAAAGCTTCAAGTTCACGTCCTCAATGGTGAATGAAGCTTACTCAACTTCCCAAGGTCCATCCTCAAGTCTATGAGTGAAAAGATTGGCTAAAGTTGAAGATTGAATGGAGAAAGGAAGAAAATAAGCATTGCATTTCGATTTCCACCATGAAATCAAGGTTGAAGATGATTAAGGAGCTAACCTACAGGTTAGGGTACGTCCTCCTATTTATTCTAAGCTCCCTTGTTCACGGAAAAATAAAGGAAAGAAAGAAGAGTCGAAAAAGCCTTTCATGTGGGTGAAACATGGAGTGTATATAAGGGAATTTCAAGAGAGAGAAAGTGTTATAAAAATCCTTTAATTCCCAAAATTAGTGCCACTTATCCCACTCACTTCCTTGCATACGAAGCCATCATCCTATCCTTCAAAATCCTCTTCTTTATCCATGAATTAAAGAAAACAAATTAAGCACCTTAATTAATATTATAATAATAATATCAAAAAATGAGTGCATATTACTTTTTCTTTAACTAATGTGAGTGGGCTCTCCACTCACTTTAGATATTTCGGTGCCATTGCAAGGCACAAGGACGTCCCTACTTATACAAATTCAACCATCACATTTTTGGTTTAAGGGCACTTCCATTAATATATTTATTTTTGTATTAATTTGAATTAGGGTTTCAATTATGCTTAAATCTTGATTATTTTAATATCAAGATTCTCTCTCCCCCAAAGAGATTCAAATGAGACGCCCCTCTGATTTTCTTATCTCTAATTGATACCAAGAAATATTAGGGACTCTCAAGAAGTGGTATTTTGCATATTGAACCCTAGGTTTTGGGTAAATTGCACATTACACCAAAACTAGGTTTTAATGCACACACATTGCTCAATAAGCTCTTTCTTGGTGCTCAGGCTGCCACAAGCCATACCTCTGCATCATTTTCATTCTTATGATGCTTCAAAACTTGAGGAACATTTATCATGTAACATTTTCAAGTTAACCCCTCAACTTGGGTAATTTGCACTTTAGTCCAAAACAAGCAAAACATTGTTTTCAACATTATTCAAAAAGGACTAAAATTGAAACATAAGTTCCTATTGAGCCTTAATTACTTTTCAAAAGATAAGAGCAAGTATATAATTATCTTTCTTAAACAAAACATCTAGGGTTAAAGCATAACCCAGGTCAGGGATGTTACAAAAACGATGCATTAAAGGCCATGCATCCTAATCAGGGAATCATGATTGATATAGGAAACAACCCTATTCCATGTTGTGGCCCACACAACATCAATCACTTAGTTGAAGTCTCCAAGGATGTACTACTAGCATCCTATCCTAGGACTTGACTCCATTCAGAGACTAATCTCTTACTAACTTGCAGCTTATGGCACTAAAATGGGTTTTTAGGGGAGAGACACACACATGCTTGAAGCATCAAAGATAAATTTACATAGTGTCATCAATTCACCCGACAACTTTTTATTACCACATTGAACCCAATTTGTGGGATCTCCACTCTTTTGGGTTGGGTTGCTACTGCCTATGAATAAGAATCGGTTTCAATCCCATCCCCAACCTGAATTTCTCAACTAATTCCATATTAAGACATATAGTCAAAGGATTGGCTTTATAAGAAGAAAAAAATACCTACGTATTCAAGCCTTAACCCCACAAGACACTAACTCCCTTACAGACATAAGTCTGACTTGGATGTGTCAATGCTGTTTTAATTATACTTGACAATCTTTATACCTTTTATAGTTGTATTGTTATTAATATGAAATGAAATTGTAGGAATCATATTTATTTTCAATAGCTAACTAAGATTAAAATCTATGTAGCCATTCAACTTCCAATTCAATTTCATGTATAAAACACCCAACTAAGCTTCAGAAGAAGACCAAGACAATCCATAAAACAACATATTTTCTTATTAGGAAAATATATCACAAGACACAATGACTCCTAGAGTTCATGACAAACCGACATGCATTATTGTACCCTTCAACTACCAAAGGATATTTGTCATAATGAAGTCAAAGTAACACGTTCCCTTTATAGACCTCAATACTCTATCAAGAGATTTCTAAATGGGTCTTAGTAGGATCATTGGTGTATCTACTCAACTTGCACATAACAAACATAATGTATGTACATGTGTGGTTCTTAAGATACATCAAACTTCCAATATCCAAAAAGTATCGCAATTAATTCATTAGAACTTTAGTCACATTCTTATACAAGACATTTTGATGAGTTCATATAGAGTCTTAACATAGTTGCATGATGTGTACTCAAACTTCTCTAATATCCTCTCAACATAATGAGACTTTTGGAGAGTTATACCATCAGTAAACCTCATGATTTTAGGCCTTAAAATCACATAATCGACTCTTATACATCATCTATGTATAACAACATGAATCAACCATTGATGATTTTTACAGTAGATACATTTATCAAAATTATTAGAAATGAAGCATTTCATTCATATCATTGCTTAGGAGCTTGTTTCAAGCCATGCAATAGCTTTAATAAATTTACACACTTTTATGCTCATTCCTACAGTGCACAAATCCATCAGGCCGTTCCACATATATATATCTTCTCGTGAATATTACCGTGTAAGAATATAGAATTCTCATTCATTTATTGAATATGAGATTATATGTGACAACCAATGCCTTAAGCATTCAGATTGTGTTCATGTAGGAAACATAGAATATGCATCGAAATACTTTATTCCTTCGGAGTGTAAAACCCTTAGCAATTAGCCTAGCACAGTACATTATTGATTATCCAGTCTGAATTTATTTTCATCTTAAGGATCCATTTACTAACAACTTTAGAACAACTAGAAGACAAATCTATAAATTCCCACAATTGATTTGAGAGAATTCATAAGATTTCTTTGTTAACAAATTCTTTCCAAAACTAAGCTTCTAGAGAATCCATAGCATGTTTTGAAAGGAACAAGATCATCTTTGATATTATAAGTGAGAAACTCACTTCTATCATCCTTGAAAATCTTAGTACGTTAACTTCTCATTTGTTCAGTCATTTCATCAGAATCAATAAATTCAGAAATAACAAATTCTAAGTTGCCCCCCACATTTCTCATCCTTTCTAAGTACTCGAGAAAAGACCATGTGTATAATGAATCTTTTATGAGATATTTCTTTAGATACACCCATTTTTCATGGGAAACACATTATCACATAATGTCGTACGTAATATCACAATTGTATAAACCTTATAGCCTAAGATTTCAAGTTTTACAATCATAAATATAAAGGCGTAACTTGTCTTTACATGACCCAGTAAAATGGCATCAACCATTTTTTAATCTAATTTCTTTTCTTTTGTGTTCAGAGACATATACCTTAGTAAAAATGCCCCCACATTTGAAAATATTAGAGGAACAATTCTTTCTCAATCAATGACTCAATCAGGTTACTCTTATTATGTCTACGAAAAACTTTATTCAAAATTTGGCAAGCCATAGTCAAAGTTTCTTCCACACATGTATGAGTAAACTTGAGGTCTCGAGAAAGTTATTAGCCATTTAAATAAGGAGTTAGATTTTACGTTCTATATTCCCAATAAACCATGGTGTATACAAAGCAACAACCTTCATGAACTACACAGTGGAGTTGTTAAAATTCCAACAAACAAGTTCAAGGTATGTTTTTCTCTCCATCAGACCTTAATCATTTAAGTACCTTACTAGTTTGAGTTTTAGCTTCCATCTAGAATATTTTGAATTTTCTAATGTCTCAATTTTACTTTTAAGTAAAATGGCATAACAATATCTACAAAAATCATCCACATATGTTATGAAATAACAATTTCCAGATCCTATTAGTAACTTCATTAAATTCACAGATGTTATGGTGAACTAAATCTAGAATTTCAAAAATTCTATTATAAAAAGAAATTTCTTCTAGGCAATTTAGTTTACATATATATTTTACATCTTTCAGAATTAATGTCAGATTTTGGAACCATTTCATCATTCATCATTTGTTTCATTTAAACAATTAAATATGTCTCAAATAATAATGTTATATATTAGATGAAACAAGATTCATGCATACAGAACTATATTCATTCAAATATTAAATTGCAATTTGAAATATGTTCAACAAGAATCTTAAACTAGTTCTCCATGTTTCACAAATATCACTTGCTAAAGAACATAGTATCATGAAGGTATGTAATAATAACTTATTACATTTTACAGTCTATTACGAAACCATCTCATTTAATAATCAAAATTTTAGGTTTTAAACACATACCCATCATTAAGGTTTAAAGAAATAATTATCTAATTATAATCTCCTTAATTTCAGATGTGGCAACCTTCTATTATTTATATATAAAGGACATACTTTGTTCTTAGCCATAGATATATGTACTATCTTTAATTTCTTATCTTTAGTCTTAGCACTAAAATTAACTACCGGGTAAGAACTAACATGTAAGTTGACATTTGTATCTTTCAGGTGTACGTCTTGTTTATTAATGTCTAACATGAGACCGTTCATTGACATTCTCCTTTATATATGAGATATATGTCCAATGACTTCCTAAAATAGTAGGAATATCTCAACTATAGACATAACAATAAAATTTTCAAGCAATTAATGCATGCATCCAGAATTTTGTACACCAAGAATTGAAACATCAATTACTTGTTCAAGAATAGATTTATCTCTACTAAATAAAATGTTTAGAAATATTATAAACTTTGAAATGCAACACTGTTTAGTACCCTTATTCTCAATTTTATATTTTATTTCTACCATCTCTATACAATGTCATGGAAATAAGCAATACCTGCTAAGAGTATAAATTATATAGTTTGTATTTTTAACATAAACAAAATTAAATCTTTGCATCTCGTATCGGCCTTTTTCCAACTAGAAATAATATTCACGTTGTTGGGATCATTTTATTTAGTTCTGATTGTTTCTATTCTTCATACCCATATATTACCCAATTATATATTCAACATTGCTAATATACACCGTTCGAAATAATAAATTTTCAGGCATATGTTTATTGTTAATTCTAGCACACATACCATGATCTCTATTGTTAATTAACGACGAAGAGTGATTTTTTTAAGATTGTTAGATTGTTTAGGTGTAAACGTCGTTACATGCAACAACAAATAGTTAAAAATAATTAACAATTGCTGGTAGGTCAAGATAAGATATACAAGAATAAAATATTGTAGGAGAACATAAATAAACGAGTAAGAAACTCCTGACCGGATCGTCCATGCAACAACAAATAGTTAAAAATAATTAACAATTGCTGGTAGGTCAAGATAAGATATATAAGAATAAAACATTGTAGGAGAACATAAATAAATGAGTAAGAAACTCCTGATCGGATCGTCCCGTTGATAAACAAGACATGTATATTTATATATGTATATACTTACAGAAATTATTGCCTTATAATCCTTCGGATAAGCGATGTTCTTCCAGTCCATCCAGTCATTAAGAATGCAGCAAAGTCTATATCCTTGGCTCATCTCGCTAATGATTGACGCCAAGTCGTTTGTCTAATCCCATTGTTGTTAGACGTCGATAGTCTTGCTTGTTACATTGACGCCTAACACCACATCGTTTGGCTGTCATGTAACAGATGACTTCACGTCGTTCGGCTCGTCTAGCTAACGCTAGACGCTGAGTTTCTCTGCATGTCTATTTGCATTTAATGTCGCTCTTTCGGCACGTCAATTTGATGCCGAAACATTTGCACCACCAGTACAGCCCAGCGATCGCATGTACCACCACCTAGATAGATTGTGTCAAAAGAATAGAAGGATGACGTTGTTCGTCTCATTCAGGAGAAGAATCTCTATGAGATAACTTTTCTGAATGCTCAATTCGTTCTGAAGACAAGTCTTCATGAAGCAACAATTCAGATCGGCGAAGGGAAAGAAGAGAAACAATCCGTCAAATGGACACATCTCTTGTCTCTTGCAAATGGCAGCTGACGGCTGTGCGTTATGCAGAGAGAGGCTGAATTCATTGTGTGTTCAACCCTAATGATATGTTTTCCTTTTTATAACTCTTTCACGCCCCACGTCCTAATCCTAGATGAACACGGTCACTCGAACACTCTTGTACACGTAACGTACATGTCTGTACCGTTAAGGAAATGAGACCATTAATTATATAAATAATTAACTTCATCTCTTATTCACATAACAGAAAGTTGTTGAACCATTTTGGAAAGATACAATTAATTAAATTAATAATTAATAACGTAGTTATCCTTTTATATAAAAGGAGTAACTTACGTTACTTTCCATTATGTACTGGCTGCACTACATTGAGCTTAACCCATACTAAATAATAGCTGCAAAAGCTATATATCCAACACCTCATCCTGATGCTCCTCGTCAGCTGTCATCCTCTCTCTTCCACACCCTCTTCAAGCCGAAAAACCCAACATCCACGACAAGATGTGCCTAGGTTAGGACCAAGTCTTTGAAGGAGTACATGTGACCATGCTCATCCTGTCCACGGGGGAGAATGTCGGTGCCTAAGATCGAAGGCATGGACGGGTTTAAGAAGTCGAGGCACGTCATGATCATAGCTGCTACAGCGACGTCATGGGCCTTGGGATAGCAAAAGACATGACGGAGACCAATCGGGGTAACAGGGTCCTTGTTTTCACCACAGATACTACGATCCTCGACTTCTTCCCCTAGCGCCGCGCTACTGTACAACCTCACTGACCGAAGACGGAGCGGCAGCTGCAATCGTCAGGATCTATCCGATCGTTAGAAAGGAGACGATGTTTCTGGAGCAGGACTAATGCTCGAATAAGGTGGGAGCCCTGGAGATTGCCAAGTACAGACGATACGACCGTTTGTTCCCGATCGGAATGGTGAATTAATAAGACCAAAAAACCAAAATGGCATGTTTGGCCATTTAAATTTCCAAAATAGCACATTCTTGAACTTAATTCCCAAAATGACACATTTTGGGAGCAATGCGTCCCACCTTAAGACACATTGCTCTCTCGCAGAGCAATGCATCCTGACCTGGGACACATTGGCCCAACAGAAGGGTAATGTGTCCTGGATCAGGACGCATTGCTCTGTGACAGAGCAATGCGTCTCGAGGCGGCACACATTGGTCCCACCACAGAATAATGCGTCCTCATCCGGGACGCATTGTCCTTCTGTGGGGCCAATGCGTCCTGAAGTCGGACACATTGTCCTACTGTGAGACCAATGTGTCCTATCCCGAGACGTCCCAATGGCTCTTTGGGGCAATGCATCTCGGTTGGGGATACATTACTCCCCCGATCGTTGCAACATAGCCGTTGCGGGCCGTGGGTGGTGCCACGTGGGGGCAATGCTCTCATATATAAAGGAGCTGAGATCAGCCCCCAAACCCACACCATTCATCATTTTCTTCAACTTCTCCTCTACTCCCACTGCTCTGGAGTTCCCTGCTAGGATTTCTATTGTTTGGAGGTGATTTTGGGCAATCTGGGAGCTGACTTCGGGCGATCGTGGACCTATATTCTTCTTATCTTCTTCTTTCATTGTCTGGCCAGGATTCTGCTTCTATTCTTTCTCTTCTCAGATATTCTAATTGCAAGGGAGATCTCGCCATTTGAGTTATTTTTTCTACTATATTTTTAGATTAAAAAATGTGGACCTAAAATTCCTATGCAATATTAAAAATGAAATAATTGTATTGCTACTATTTCATTCCACATTGCCAAAATAATGTTATAGAAAAAAAACACTTGAAGGTTAATTACTGTTCAAAAAAGTATTGTTCCAAATTCCAAAATTATTGTTCTAAAATGTTAATGTTATAGAAAAAATATTGTTCCAAATTTAATTCCAAATTCCAAAATTATTGTTCTAAAATGTTAATGTTATAGAAAAATATTGTTCCAAATTTAATTCCAAATTCAAAATTATTGTTCTAAAATCTTAACTACACTTCTAAAAATGATGTCAATGTTTAAAAATATTAATTCATGCTATAAAATATTAATTCATGTTCTACAATATTAATTATTGTTCCAAAGTTAAATTACTATTCTAAAATCTGAATTACTATTTTACAATGATAGGAACATGGCATCTAGTTCACATTCACGAATTGTCAAGCTTCGATATAATGGTCAATTTCTCTCTGATGGGTCTTATTCTAGTCGACCTGTTAAACCCATAAATATTTCACTTATCAATACCCTATCCGAACTAAAATCATATATCCATACAATACTTGACATCAATCCTAACCACTTCTCTATCAATATATCCTATCTTTTCCCTAGAGAAGATCATATGCTCATACAAGTTGATGATGATGATGCATACAAAACCTTGTTCTGACTTTCATCTGATGCCTATATTGATGTGTTTCTTGAAAAAACATATTTCCACCAACATTCTAGTTTCATTAGTCTGTTGAATCAATTTGAATCCCAACCATGTAACAGTAATGTAATTGCTGAATGGAATCAACCACCTGAATTCTCTCAAAATCCTACTATTGAGAACATTGGTGTTGAGATTGAGGAGGGAGAACAAAATATTGAACAAGAAGGTGATGATAATAGTGATCATGAAGGTGATAATGATAGTGATCAGGAAGGTGATAATAATAGTGATCATGATGATGAGTCATTGACTGAAACTGATGATGAGCATGAACATCCATAGCACTGACTCTATTACAACATTGAGTTCCGTTCCATCTATATTTGATAAACAATGGCCCCGACATGAACACATTGATACCAACTATGAAGCTTTTCAAGATGAAGAATGGGTGGAAGATTTTCGTCACGAATTATGTCTCAATTACAACCCTTCTAGCACTGAAATATATGAGGGTGCTTTATTTGCATCCAAAGATGTAATGGTTGAGACGATCCAAAAATGGTCGGTATAAAAGAATGTCCAATATCGTACACAACGCTCAAATAATCGACATCTTAAATTTATTTGTATCCATGACCAATGATGTCCTTGGAGTTTGACCGCTTGCCAGTCCAAAAGAGAAGGTGGCATGTGGAAGGTAAAATTTTATAGTACAAGCCACAATTGTCAACTAACTATTTTGAATCAAGATCATCGCCAAATCACATCATCTTATATTGCTCGTATGATAATGCCAATCCTAGTATCACAATTGGATATGTCCACACGAGAAATTTGTGAAAAGGTGAATGCTGAACTAAGGCTCCATATATCTTACAAGAAGGCATTTCTAGCGAGGAGGAAGGTTGTCTGTAAAATATTTGGAGATTGGGAATTATTATATCATACTTTGTTGTCGTTCATGATTTCTCTGTCACAATATGTTTCAAGAACTATATATTCCCACCCTGTGGATGATTATACCCTTCAAACTGAAAGCAATCATAGATTCAAGCGGGTGTTCTGGGCATTTGGTCCAGCTGTGAGGGGTTGGGCCTATTGCAGGCCTGCTCTTACTGTTGATGACACATTTCTAATAGGAAAATATTTTGGCACACTTCTCATTGCATGTGGCATAAATGCTGATAATGGTCTATTTCCACTTGCTTTTGCTGTTGTCGAGACAGAAAATAAGGACTTATGGGAGTGGTTATTTGGTTCTTTACAAACTTGTATTCCAATCATTCCACTCCATACAGATCTGTGTATTATTTTTGATCGAACGAGTGGAATTTTTCCAACACTTAGGTTACAATTTAACTGGGCTCAACATCGCTATTGTCTTTGACATCTTCGTGAGAACTTCCATCAAAAGTTCAAATCATACGAGTTGAAGGAACTTTTGTGGAAGGTGGGATCCACAACTGATACACTTGAATTTGATCATCTAATGGATGATATAGAAACCATAGAACCAGCTGCTAAGGAGTATTTGATAACCCAAAATCTAGTACAGTGGTCTCTCACATATGACAAAGGTTACAGGTATGGGTCATTGACTAGCAATCATGTTGAAGGGTTAAATGGAGTCTTAAAAGGTGTTAGACATTTACCAATATATGCACTAATTGTTGCCACATACTATCTCTCTGTTACAATGTGGTTGGAGAGGCGTAACGAAGCATATGGTCGTGCATAAAAGGGACATAAATGGCCCTTTAGGTTTCATGATAAGCTTTTTAATGTATCATAGGATGCAGAAAAACTAGCAGTAAACATCCACGTGAACAATGATGAATGGCTTGTTGATGACATGGACGGACATAAATTTCAAGTCATAGTGCGTCCAAATGGTGCAAGTGAATGCAGTTGTGGTTTTCCACAACAATGGCATTTTCCAAGTTCTCATGTTTGGGTTGCTGCAAGATCTGTCAATTATGATACTGATGCACTTGTGAGCCCATATTTCACAAATGATGCTTATTTAAATGCATATAGAACTGAATATCGTGGTATTCCCGACAAGAGGCATTGGCCTCAATTTAATGAAAGCAGAGGTATTTATCCCTTATTACCCCCAAGGAAACGAAGGCATGCTAGAAGACCAAAGAAAAAAAGAAGGCCTTCAACTATGGATGTTGATCCAAATCAATATACATATCATTGTCATAAGTGTGGCAGAAGAGGCCATAATACACACACTTGTCCTAATGTAATATGATGTTTGGTCATGTAATGTTTGCAATTTCAATTTACTCAAGTCATGTAATGTTTGCAATTTCAATTTACTCAAGTCATGTAATGTTTGCAATTTCACTAATTAATTGTTAAATAATTGATAAGAATGAATTAATAATGGGTTACATTTAACTAATTTAGGACTTTTATTTGTAAATTATTATTTGTTATTTTTTATAGATGGCTCATTGAAGGACATGGACATTTCACATGTCCGTAGAGTTAATCCAAATAATAGCTACAAAGTGCCTATAGGGAAAAATGGCTCATCAAACTCTATTGGACGATGACTGGAATGACGTACCAGATTTGTTGTACAACAAGCTAGGCTTTATGGTGACAAAAGAACAAGCAAAATTTCATTGGCAATTTTTAAAGTAAATGTTTCACATATATGAAGAGCTTCTTGAGCTACCTGGTTGGTATTGGGATCACACAAAATAGAAAGCAATGCCAATAATGTATAAGTTAAAAACCAATTAGTTGTATCACATCCAGAGATATATCGAGTTGTACATCAAATGTGGCCATTTTATGAACCTCTTGATGAGATATTGAATCAAATGCAATAACTAATATATTGTAATATTTCTCTTTTAGTAGTTCATGTTGTAATTTTAATATTGTTTGGTAGTTCATGTATTTGAATTAATTTCATCTTGTCTAATGAAGAATCTTATCTCAAGGAATTTGTTTTATGGTGAGAAAAAATTATGAGAAAATATAATTTGTCCTGCTCTCCCATAATATTTACAAACTTATATGTTATACAATATTTGCACTTTTCATTTAATGTAATATTTGCACTTTTCATAGATATGGCTCCTAGACAAGCATCCTTCCGACTCTCCAAACACCACTTCATGTTGTCACAGTGGCCTATTACTGACCCGGGTGTTTTCAAAAATATTTCTTTGGCTAGTTTTGGGCTTGTTCATAGGCCACAACCTATCCACCTTGATCCCAATTTAATCACTGCCTTAGTTAACCGGTGGGACAACTCTAGCAATACTTTTAGGTTTCTCCCCTTTTGAGATGAGTGTAACCCTTCAGGATGTTGTAGTTCTTTTAGGCCTTAGGATTGATGGCCCACATGTTATAGCTTCATATCCTTTAGGCGTAGATGAGGGGCAATTTTCTTCATGGTCTCACCTTTGTGAGAGCTTCTTAGGAGATGCACCAAATGGGATGTCTAAGGGGCATATCTCCTTGATATAGTTGCGTGAGACCTTTAGGGATATAGATTTCACTTTGGGAGATGAAGAACAACAAAGACAAATGAGGATAAGGTATACTAGAGCATATCTCCTATACTTTTTAGGTTGTTACCTTATTCTTGATAGTACCGGGGACAAAGTTCATGTACAGTACCTCCCGCTTGTGTCTGACTTTACAAGTTGTAGCACTCTATCTTGGGGTGCTGCAACTCTAGCATACTTGTATATAGAGTTGTACAAGGCTACCACCCTTTCTAGGAAAACTGCCCACCTGTCTGGTTGTGTATGTCTACTACAGATGTGGTGTTGGGAGAGGTTAGGAATTGGACGCCCATGTTCACTGGTTATGAACTGGGGGGAGTGGCCAGAACATGTTCCCTTGGGTTATAGGTAAATATTTACACAATTTATTTATACATTTGTCCAAACATTTTGTAATGTTTATCTAAATTTAGTTTGTCAATTTAATAGGTGGCCTACATTTATTCAAAGGAGTGATACTATGAGAGGATCGGTCTAGTTTTATGATTCAGCATTTGACCAAATTTTGCCCTCTAAGGTATAACTTACTTACTTCTACTAACATGTTGTATGATATATGTTGTATTTTTTATAAAATTTACTCCGTTTTATATGATACATGTTGTATCTATTTGAATAACAGATATAATTAACTCCTTACACTGCTGATGTTCTAGAGAGACTTCCAGCCTTGTGTCGAGAGGGTCGTGATATTTGATTGGCACGAGTGCCTTTACTGTGCTACAAAATAGTAGAGTGGCACTTCCCTGACAGAGTACTTGGACAATTTGGATTTGTTCAAGTACAACCTACTCTGGAGTTGCCACACCGGAATAGGATAGATGGAAGGGGTCATGCGGCTAAGGACTGGTTGCATCATTATAGGCGGGAAGTGCAACTGTGGAACAATAGACGTGAGATCTTAGTTCCCCCTCCACTAGCAGAGATAGTCTTTAGTTCACAGGTGCACTGCGCATGATATCATCCCCAATACCTACTGCCCCCTCCAGCTCAGCCTCCAACTACATACTACCCACAAAGTTATCGTCAACAACAATTTGTGAGTATCATTTATATTTCTTTTACAAATTGCTATTATTTATCTTTATTATTTATAATATATGTAATTGGTCTTTATTATTTGTACATACTTTGTTTGAACAGGTAGAATCACATGTGCGGATCCGAGCAACTTTACATCATGCCTCTGCACAGATCAGAGATGACATCTATGGCATCCAGGGGACTTACTTTGACAGTCTTCCCGACTATACTCGCCTGTATGATCCCATACCCACTCATACCACAGCCCCTGAGTCCACTCCTACTCCTGTGCTTACTTCTCCTGAGCCCACTCCCACTTCTCAGTTCATGGCATGGGGACCAACAAGGCCATACTTTTTAGGAGCTGGTTCATTTTCTTCATACATCACCCCACCTCCACCAGCATCCTACTATGGAGTAGGTTCTTCTTCTGTTCCATACACTCCACTCCCACCACCAGTTATTCATGATAGTCGACCACCATCTTATGTCACATACTCATCGACTCCATTTGATTTCTCAAGATGCACCCCACCTGATGCCCCACATCCTAGTATTCAGAGACCCCTCACCCCACCTCCAGCTTTTCATTACTTCTCTGCTCCTCGTCAGCCTACTGTTATGCAATTGTCCCCCATTGAGGCATCTCCAGATGACTTCGGTACTCAGGAGCTAGATGTATAGGGAGGTGGGCGAGGACGTCGTGGGCGTGGAGGATGTGCTTAGTTTTTCATATATTGTACTGTGTTGTATATATGCCTTTGTTCAGATATTTATTTGGCTTGTATGTGGATCTATCATATTATGATATCATATTGATCAATTTTGGATCTATCATATTGTTCTGTTGTGTATAATTTTCTCTTCAAGTTGGTTCATGTTTTAACTTTGTTTTTAATGATATCTCATTTTTTTGGGATTAATTTCTTCTTAATCCCTGATCGTCATCATGGGCATGATGCGCTTATTTGGAATCACACTCATGATGGCAATTTCTCCACCATTTCGGCCTTCAAACTCCTAGTTGATGCGCCCAAGGAGAATTACAGGTCCTTCGCAGCAATCTGGGGGCTATTGATCCCCCACCGGCTGAAGTTTTATCTCTGGTTCACCTACAGAGGCCATCTGCTTACTAATAACTTGAGGTTACATAGGAAATTGACAGAGGACCCCTCTTGCTCACGATGTCACACACCTACTGAGGACTGCCTTCACACTCTTCGTGACTGTGCAATGGCGAAAGCTGCTTGGCTTGGTATTCTCCCCTCCCTCCCTTCAGATTTCTTCTCGCCACTTCACCTGACGAATGGCTGGACTACAATCTCAAACAACTCGGTCATATAAGGGTATGGGCAACCATCTTTCCTGTTGCTTGTTGGTACCTATGGAAGAATCACAACTCATACATTTTCGAGCACAAAGTGATTCCACCCAACGTTCTAGCAACGATGTGCCGTGCTGAAGCCTCAGCCATTGAAGCGGCAATGAGCCAAGACCTAGCGTTGGGTCTGAGGAACACGAAGCTAGTAGAGGAACCTCTACTGCTCTAAGCAAACTCGACCATAGTACATGTAGACACAGCTGTAGCCGCACACACCTCTACCAAGGCGATTTGTGCTATCGCGAGAGACATGCAAGGCACCTGGATTATAGGCACCAACTCCTTGACTAAGGGCTGCAATGCCCAAGACGGAGAGCTTCAGGCAATCCGTGTAGGCGTCCAACTTGCACTACAGTCCCATCTCACCAATGTCAAGGTCATTACCGATTCTAAGACGACCACTCAATGGATCGACAATGCGCAACCAACGCTGATGAAATTCTTTCTTCTGGTTTGAGAGATCTAAGGTTTGTTGAACCTACAACACCGACTCGAAATCGTCTACCGAACTAGGAACCAAAACAAGCTATGCGATCAACTGGCCAAGATGTTTCTCAAGAAACCAAACAAACACCGGGTGTAGCACCAATGCCCTGACCCTGCGGTGGCGACATATCTTGCCGACATTACTGCTTTCCCTTCCTTTTATCCAATTTCTTGTGTTAGCTCTATGTAATCAGCGTTAGTTGATATTTTCCAAAAAAAAAAGAAGGAACCAACTAGTGTTGGTTGTAATACCACTTCTATAATCCATATGCATGTTAAAAAATATTCAAATTAATAAATTTATAATAATTGGCTATATTATAGACATTCAAATACAAGTGAACGAATAATAAATGTACAAATATAATCAATATTATTAATATGCAAATCAATATGCATGAAAGAATAATAATGAATGTACTTTTTTTTTTAAAATTACAATACGTCCTGTATGGGGACACATTACTTTCCTGTGGGGACAATACGTCTACACGTAGGACACATTGCTTTCCTGTGGGGACAATGCCTCCCGGCCGGAGACGCATTGACCCCACAGCAGGGCAATGCGTCCCGCATTGGCCCCACAGCAGGGCAATGCGTCCCGCATCAGGACACATTGGTCTACGGTGGGAGCAATGCCTCCCGTCTGGAGACGCATTGCTCTGTCGCAGAGCAATACGTCCTGACCAGGGACACATTGGCTTTTGTGGGGCCAACGCGTCCCCTGCCGGGACGCATTACTCTGCGACAGAGCAATGCGTCTCAAGGCGGGACACATTGCTCCCCAAATGTGCTATTTTGGGAATTAAGTTAAAAAAATGTGCTATTTTGGCCTCGTTTTGGTTTTTTGGCCAATTAATAATATTAAATTAACGTTGAAACGAGGACATTTCTAACTGTCGACTGTTGCGGGGTTTGGTGTGGCCGGGGTGTAGGCTGGGTTACGTGTATCACTGCCCATTAGAAAACGCCGAATGCTTCGTGAACAAGGTAGCAGCCACTTGTCCCCGGCTAAACTGGAGACGCTGAGAAAGGGGAGTGGTGACACCCAAGAGGCAAGAGCGCATCCGTTGGTTGCCATCGCGGCGCAACAACACAGACTAGCTCTGCCAATGAGGTGCCAGGGTGGGGTAACACAGTATCAAGGGCCATCATCGTCTGTACCACGTGAATAGGCTAGTCCGACCTATAAAAGGCAAATCAAGCGTTACTGTCGCTCCTGCTTTTTCGCCCTCCTTGTTTCCGCTCGCCCAGCTACCTTCGCGGCGAAGCTACCCCGAGGTGATCGTCGGCTTCCATATCCGACATCGCATCGGCTCTGCTTCCTCCAGCCTTCTACCGGCAACGGCGATGTCGGAGCCCCCCTCTCCCGTCGAGATGACGGTGGTCAGCACGCCGAGCCAGGACTTGGCGCTCACCAATTTCGTCTACAGCTCACCGTCGGACCTCCATTCCTTTATCGTGCCAGGATCGAAGCGTGTCTATGTAATGGTGTCGGATTGCGTCTTCAGCATACGATATCCTTCAATCCTGCCGCCACCGATCAACCTATCTTGCTTCTTCTCGATTTGCTATTTTTGACTGCCATTTGGTGATCTGCATGTGTTTACGTGGTATATTTCTCTGGATTCGATGATTTGATAGAACTTGTCTTTCTCTCCCCCAAAATGAAAGTGGCCCTTAACGGAGTGAAACGCCTCATGACGGCATTACACCAGGGAACATTGCGCTGAACGCCATCCAACGGCGCCATCTACGGGTGTCAACCGGCGACCAGATATCTGCCAGCAGGTTCGTATGTTGGGAGATCTGCTTGGTAGTTATTTCATTAGTGCATGCCTTCTGGGATCACTTCTGATGTATGTGAATTGTCTCTATTAGGTTCGCGGTGCCCAGTGACTTCAACTTGGCCGTGCTCACGCTGGAGTTGGAATTTGTCAAAGCCAGGACAAACAAAACCGAGCAAGTAGGTTACATCTTCTAGGGCTGCTTGCATTTGAGGGGCCTTCTGTATCTACAGTCTCCGAAAGAAAATTTGTACTGAACTAGTAACTGATCGAATGCCTTTCGTCTTGGTTTGTGTGAATTAGATCGATGCAGCTCTTCTTTCGCAGCAACTTAAGAGACGGTTTGCTGACCAGGTAACTTCAATTATCTCTTGTTGTGTCATATATTGTATACTGATATTGTTCCCGAGCGTCTTATACTTATCTATCTCAGTTGTACTGTAGGCGTCTTGTAACTAGATTAGTTAAAACTTTTTGAGATGAACTATCGTCGGTTGAACATGTTCCATGAAAAGGCACTTCCACGTAAACTATCATGATAATTTTTCAAACTAAAACAGGTTTGAAATCCTACCCGCATGGGATTTTCGTGAGTGTCGATGTTTAACGTTTAACGTAAGCACAATGTCCATAAGTTTAAGAGATTATTCAGAATCTCGTGTAGGCACTGAGAAACGCACATTTGTTCAATTAATATTTGTCCTGCTAAAGTGGAAAGTTGGGAATAATTCTCATCGTGCAGGAAGAAATCTATACGTGTGTCACAGTGAAATGCGGGGCTTGTGAATGTCTCTGGAAAATCTCAACTTTCAATAATTGGCAATTTTTTTAACAGTTTTTCAACTTGATCATAGATAGTAAAAACCTGTCCTTATTTTTGAATTCCCGTATGTGCATCCAGCTTAGATTTACTATGCCATGACAAAAGAAATACATATGAAAGGGAACCAGTTAGTTGAAGCTTGCAGAAATGAATTCTAATGACATCTTCTTTAGACTATCTTAATTTCACATAAAGCCCTGCTGCTTCTAGAAAACTTAAATAATTTACTTAGTATCCGTTTTCTCATAAGGTGTTTTCTCATAAGGTCTATACGTCCCTAACGAGTCTTTTGTCTTATAAAGCTTGAGGGTGGTATCCTTAAGCTAATGAGAATTGGTGCTGATGACCGATTCTTTGCTGAATATTTACGCCTTTGATATTTTACTCTAGCCATGCTAATTAATGACAATGAACTAGTACATGTCTATAGCTTTAAGGGAAGACAAATGATCAACTTAATGCCAGTCTTTTTGGGTGTTCTTTGGTATTTGATAGATAAACTCTAGTGCACTGACCTTTCAGTGTTTCATACAAGTGTTAAAACTAGCAGCACCCATGCTCAGGCACACACTTCACAAGAAAAATGGCATTGGTGCATATTCACGCTTTTAATACACCAATTTACAGAAAGATGATGTTTATGAACTTGTCACCAGGGAAGATGATTCACAAGAACACAAAGGCGGGTCTTGTTTATTCAGTTTAAGCTTCTTCAATGAGTAGACTATGGTCCCTATCATGTTGCTAAAATGTAAACAGTAAACGCTTTGTTTAACAAACCTCCCTCACAAGGAACAGGGCAACATACCATCAAGAGCGAAGTTTCTATCCTAGTTAAAAACTAATTCTTATATTTATTTTTTATTCCTTTGGTATGCATACGGCTCGCTCTTTGTATCCATTAAGGAGCATGCCCTGATTTACGAAGAGAAAGCACCTCACTAAGGGCTAATTTGGTTGGGTGTAGTGGGGTGTAGTTTAGTAAGTTCACAATGTAAAAATGTACATCAAACACACACTTTTTCGTCCGACTACACCCTACCAAACTGGCCCTAAACAACATCTTTTGAAATCTTGTTTTGTACCATACAATCCCTCTTTAGTAGTCTGAAGAGTGGCACTGGTGAAGTATTGAATGTCCAAGAACTTTGAGGTCTATGAGAATTAGCATATGCTATTTGTAGTACTAAAAGATGGCATTAACACTTAACAAAAGTTTAAGAGACCTTCCAAATTTTAACAGCAAAATGATCAATCACATTTTAGCTTTTGTCAGTCTACAACAATACAACTACCATATTATAATACTCCACCATCAAGCGAATCTCTTTATATGATTTCATAAAAATACATAGTAGAGATGACTCTCATGTTTCATCTTTTCATTTTGTTAAGAGTTTCACCTTTTGATGTTGTTAAGCATTGGTCATAGTTAGCGATAGAAGTGAATCTATGCATGGTGCTTTAACAAAAGGAGCATAACACTTTGTGGCTGACCCATGTATGTGATGTTGAAAACTTTGCCAAATTGTATTAGTGGGCACCTCAATCAGATTCAGACACTGTAACTGATATGGAGTGATTTCTCCTGCAAAAATAACTGAGTATATCAGCTCATATCAGCTGTCATTTAGTTTGTCAGTCTTACTATAAATATAGTGCCCTATTACGACTTGACTGAAAATTTATTCGAAGTTAAATTGTCAAATATCACTGTAAAAGAAACAATATCACTTGTCTTTACGGGATTTTTGTATCATAGTTCCTTCATAGAGTCTTTGAGAATGAGCCAATTTTTTCTTCCCTTCTGTTGTATGATGGCTATATTCAGATATACAATAAAACTGACTTTTATGTGTTTATTTACAGATTATGACCATCGGGCAGAGAACCTCTTTTGAGTACTGTGGAATAAACTATATATCGACTGTTAATCAGGCATTAGTTGAAGGACAAAAAAACTCCAATAGCCTGGAGAGAGGATTGATATCAACTGACACATACATCATGTTTGAAGCTTCTCCTAGCTCAGGGATCAAGGTTCCTTTTATTATATATTCAATCTTTCATTTAACTGAAATTTTAGGAAAAAGATGATCTATGTTGGGTTTTATCAGTATAGAATAGAAAAGTATTGCTTCTTATTGAGTGAATAAAACCAATACAACGCTCTCTCTCTTATAAGACAAGAGAGTAGTACATCGTTTAGAGATAAGCAATATGGGATAAAGAAACAAGTGACTAAAAGACAAATAACCAAAATACACTAAATAAAAACAACAGTAAAGTGTATATACTAATACTCCCCCTCAAGCTGGAGCATAGATGTCAATCATGCCCAGCTTGTCAGTGATAACAGTGAATCTAGACTTCGGAAGTATTTTGCTTAAGATGTCAGCCACTTGATCTGAGGTATGTATGTAGGGCGTAGATATCTGGCCAGATAAGACAGCTTCTCGAACAAAGTGACAGTAAACCTCAATATGCTTTGTTCGTTCATGGAAGGTAGGATTACTGGCAATAAAGGTAGCAACCTTGTTGTCACAGTACATAGGGATAGGAGTAGAATCAGAAATGCCAAAGTCTTTCAGCAGGCTCCGTATCCAGAACAGTTCACATGTAGTATGTGCCATGGCGCAATACTCTGCTTCAGCACTCGAGCGAGGAACAACTGTTTGTTTCTTACTGCGCCAGGTAACCAAATTTCCACCTACAAAAGTACACTAGCCGGAGGTGGAGCGTCGATCGATCTTGCTCCCCGCATAGTCAGAATCAGAATACCCAACAAGGTTACAGTGACTATGTTTTTTATACAGCAGACCTTTCCTAGGGGAGCTCTTCAGATATTTGAGAATGTGACAGACTGCATCCCAGTGACATTGTCGGGGTTTGTCAAGATATCTGCTAACAAGTCCAACTGCAGATGTGATATCAGCACGAGTGACAGCAAGATAGATGAGCTTGCCAATCATGCATCGATACTGATGGTGATCAGGATAAGCAGGAGAATTCTCATCATCCCAATTGGTGTTTGGATCCAGAGGAGTACTAGTAGGCTTTGCACCAAGAAGACCTGTTTCAGATAGAAGATCCAGAACATATTTACGCTGAGATAGGCACAATCCAGAGGCTGATCGAGAAACTTCAATCCCAAGAAAGTAGCGCAAGGTGCCTAAATCTTTGGTGACAAAATGTTTCCCCAGATAACGTTTAGTCGCCTGAATGCCAGCAATATCACTCCTTGATAGAATGATGTCATCAACATATACAATCAGAATAACAATGCCAGAAGTAGTCTGTTTAACAAAGACAGAATGATCAGATTGAGAACGTCTAAAATGAAATTTCTGAAGAATGATACTCAGTTTATCAAACCAAGCACGGGGACTTTGTTTTAAGCCATAAATTGCTTTCCGCAAACGACAAACTTTGGAGGACTCCCCCTGAAGTACAAATCCGGGAGGTTGTTCCATATAGACTTCCTCATGCAAATCTCCATATAGAAAAGCATTTTTCACATCAAGCTAAAATAAGGGCCAATCAGAATTAATTGCAACAGAAATAAGTATGTGAATTGAATTCAGTCGGGCCACTGGTGAAAAAGTCTCAAAATAGTCGACGCCGTAAGTCTGTGTGTAGCCCTTGGCAACAAGCCTAGCCTTGAGACGCTCAATCGTGCCATCTGGTTGATATTTAATAGTAAACACCCAGTAACATCCAACTGGAGAACAATCAGTGGGAGGATCAACCAACTCCCAAGTGTTACGATCAGTAAGTTCTATGGCCTGACGCCAAACTGGATGTTTAAGAGCCTGAGAAGCATTTTTAGGAATAGAAACAACAGAAAGAGCAGCAGTAAAATTGGCAAAGTTAGTCCCCAAGTGAGCAGTAGTACAGAAATTCCCAATCGGATGTTTGGTACATGTTCTAGTTCCTTTCCTTAAACTGATAGGAATATCTAAGTCAGAGAATACCTGAGGTGATGACTGATCTGGCATTGAGGAAGAAGATTCTGGAGGGGCCATAGAGGGAGTTGTCGTCTTCGGTCTTCTTTGATAAACTTTCAGCTGAGGAGTAGCACCAGCAAGAACAGTATCAAGGGAATTAGAATCATCAATCATTGGTAATGGTGTCTCCATTAATAAATCTGACGTAAGGGCAGACCCAACAGAAGAATAGAATGGCATGTGCTCGAAGAAAACAACATCAGCCGAGACCATCCATTTTTTTGAAATTGGATCATAACAGCGGTACCCTTTTTGAGTCCTAGAGTACCCTAAGAAGACACACTTGATGGCACAGGGATCAAGTTTGGTTAAACCAGGACGTAGGTTTTTAACAAAGCAAGTGCTCCCAAAAATACGAGGAGGAACAGAAAATAAGGGCGCATCAGGGTACAAGATTTGATTCCCAAGAACTGAAGATGGCATGCGGTTAATGAGATAGCACACAATTGAAATAGCTTCAGGCCAAAAACACTGGGGAACATTATAGTGAAAAAGTAAAGTATGAGCAATGTCAAGAAGGTGGCGATTCTTGCGTTCGGCGACTCCATTTTGTTGCGGGGTGTAGGTCTTAGAAAGTAAAAGACGGCTTATGTGTTATATTAGATAGGAGATGCCCTGCTCCTATAAATAGGAGAATAGGGAAGCGTACAGGACATAAGACAACCCTAATGGGCCAAGACACTTAGGCCCATATAACAAAGACACTAATAACAATAATAAAAGACTATCTAACACTCCCCCTCTAGCTGAAGTTGGGAGAATCCCAAATCAGCTTGCAAACAGAGAGTCAACTAAAAAATAAAGAGACAAAAAAAGATATACCATGCCCATACAAGATTTTCTCCCCCTCAAGATTACAATTAAGCACTCATCTCTCAAATACTCCCCCTCAAGTAGATAGTCCATAGCATAAGCAGGTAAGCAGGTCGCAGAAGCTTCTCGATCATCTGGAGCAAAAATAAGCAACATCACAATCATCTGGAGCAAAAGATGGAATAGCTGATAGGCACCAAGGTCTTCATCAACATCGTCGTTGTAGTAGCCAGAGAGTGCTGAGTCACAGGCAGCAAAGTCCAGAGAGTGTTGGATCACATGCAGTAGAGAGTCGATGTGCATACAAGGCACAGACAAGCAGAGAGTCGACGTGTCAAAAACACGGACATGCCAGAGAGTGCTGGCGCACAGCAGTAGAGAGTCAACGACTAGGCAGATAGAAGACCAGTAGGCACAATAGCAAGCAAATAAATAACTCCAGTAGACGAAGCTCCATGTAAAGTCAGCAACAGAAAAGTCTTCATCATCTTCCCTCTTCATACCGTATCCATCACAGTAGAAGACATCAAAGTCCAGAGAGTGCTGGTCCACAAAGTAGAAAGTCAACGTGCAAATAAAGCACGGACAACAGAAATTGCAAAAGCACAAAACAACAGGTAAAGTGTGCTAATCATAGCACAAGTAGCAAAGATGACGTCCAAGTATGCAACTTCACAGCAGCAGTCGAGGTAGATGATGAATAAACAATAATAGCAGCAGAAAGCACTAAATAGTAGCAGAAGAATTCATATATCAGCAGTAAATGTGGCATGAAGCAGCATAACATAATTCTTCTCTTTTTTTCTTCATCTCTCCTCCATCTCGTCTCTTCCCTCTACTCTTTCTCCTCTATTCTCCCCCTCACGCCAAGCACGGAAAGAGTAAATGAGTGGTTGGCGTGGACAGTAAAAAACAATGGTAGAGGCAAAATTTTTCTATAGGAAAATAGGTGGAGGCAACCGATAACATAAATCAAGGTAGAAAATGACCCGGACAAATACATTGCCTTTGGACAACAATTGTAGACCAGAAAAGGGTCATGCTACAGTACTCCGCCGGTGACAACGGCTGGGAAGAATTACCAATGCTCCCTCTTTGGAGTACCTTTGCCCTTGACCTTCTTGGGCAACGTAGCAGGGTCCGGGGCGCCCCCTTTTGATCAGATTTAAGGGGGTAAACAATCCTCTGCACCTTGTTTGTTGAAGCCGTAATCTGCTGCAATAAGAGGCTGTTAACAACAGCCCATACTCTTGCTGATTTGAAGAAGAAAGAGGGACATAGTAGCTAATCGCAAGCACCATATGGCAGCTACAACCAAGGGAAAGGTCATCCCAGAAGGGCATGACCTAATATAAACCGGTGTGGGAGCAGCAACCACTACAATGGTCGCCGTGCTACAGTACGACACTGTAGCGGCGAATGAAAATACTCCAAGCTGCTGCTGTTCCACATTATTGTAGACCTCAAGAAAACTTCCTTGGAGGGATTGATGGCTCTCCTTGGGTTTCCCCTATGACTTTGATACCAAGGGGGAGTCGGGGCTAGCGGGAGGTAACGCCGGGCAGTAGCAGGTAGGGGCGGCAAGGTGGAACTTGCTGACAACCTGTTGGGAGAAAGACATGCGGCATGAGGTTTGTGTAAAAGGGAACAAGATGATCACCGACCAAGAAGTAGCTGGCGGGCAGCCAAGCCAGGCCAACAAGGCGGCGGCCGCCCGCAGGCGTAAGGATTTCTTTTGGTCTCCTCTAGGACTAGGTTTTGGATCACTGCTCTGATACCATCTTAGAAAGTAAAAGACGGCTATGTGTTATATTAGATAGGAGATGCCCTACTCCTATAAATAGGAGAATAGGGAAGCGTACAGGACATAAGACAACCCTAATGGGCCAAGACACTTAGGCCCATATAAAAAAGACACTAATAACAATAATAAAAGACTCTCTAACACTAGGCGGAGGTTTGGTGAATAGTACCCAGTTTGCGACAAAAACTGCTGACCGAGGATTGCATGAATTCAAGAGCACTGTCAGTGCGAATTTTTTTTATAGATTTGCTAAACTGGGTACGTATTTCAGCAAAATAAGCAGTAATAGTCTCAAGAATATTAGACCTATCCTTTAGCAAGAAAATCCAGGTGGTCCTAGAGAAATCATCAATAAAGCTCATAAAGTAACGGAATACAGATATACTCGAGACAGAACAAGGTCCCCAAACATCAGCATGTATAATATCAAACGACTGTTTTGAACCAATACATAATTTCTTTGAAAAAGTTTCTCTAGTTTGCTTGCCCAATTGACAAGTTTCATAATGAAAAACAGAATCTGAAATATGAGGTAGTAAATGCTTTAATTTGGCTGCCGACGGGTGTCCCAACCGATAGTGCCACTGGATGCCAGTTACAGAAGATGTCAGATACGCTGCAGTCTTTGGAACATCCAAGTAATATAAACCATCTGGTCCCTCATGGCCCGAACCAATCTTCGTCCTCGTGCGCAGATCCTGAAAAACAACACCATCCGAGTCAAAATTAATAGAGCATCGAAGGCTCTTCACAGTTCTATTGACAGATAACAGATTTATAGGGAACTTAGGAACATATAAAGCAGAGCGCAGAGGTAGACATCCAGGAGTGCATATATCACCAAAACTAGTAACCGGTGTTTGAGAGCCGTCAGCCAGAGTAACATGAGGTATAACAGTAGTGTTATGTAAATGAGAAAATAATGTAGGATTGCCAGAAATATGGGATGTCGCACCCGAATCGATCACCCAAGTGTTTTTACCGGACTGAGTCAGAAGAGCAGTGCTACCATCAGTGGAGGCCTCGGTAGAGGAAGCAAGCCATGCTTGTAGTAGTTTCTCAAACTCCGATCGGATCCAATCGGCAGATGGAGGTGCAGAAGTAGTGGTAGTGTCAGGCTGATCTGTGGTGACTTGATTCGCCCAGGCTGGCTTCTCATGCTGTATCCAGCAACGATCTTCATTGTGATTGGTACGCTTACAGAAGGTACAAAAGCGTTGTTCAGTAGTCTCAGCAGGAGAAGAGGAGCCACGTCCTGGTCCAGAAGAACGCCCGCGGCCACGTCCCCGACCACGGCCGCGTCCACGGGAGGAGTCACTAGTCCGAACAACAAGGGCTATTCCGTCAGAAGAGTCAGGTAGGTTTTGCGAAACGGAAGGAAGGTGTTGAACACGCTTCGGAACGTCTCTCAGGGTAGGAAGGGGATCACTAGAGAGGATCTGATCAACGACTCCTACAAAAGATGAAGGCAGAGCAGCGAGGAACTGGACAAGTTGAAGCTCGTTCCTTTGACGCTGGATTTCCGTGATATCTGCAGACAGAGGATGGTAGACCTCGAACTCATCCCAGAGAGCACAACAGTTTTTGTAGCAATCCTCCTCGGAGTCAGTAGTAGAGTACTCTTGTTTAGCCAGTAGTTTGAAGATTTCAAAAGCCTTCTTCGGATTCTACTGGTGAGAGTATACGTGGGAGAGCTGATCCCACATATCCTTGGCAGTCTTGAGGCGAAGGAGAGACTTGCTGATTTTAGGTTCCGCACTATTGACCATCCAGGTCATAACACCATAATCTTCCTTGGACCAGAGATCGTAGGCCTGTTTGGTCTTGTCATCAACATCAGCAGCAGGGATGGCCGGACCCTTGGTCGACAGATGAGAGAAACACCCTTGAGCCTTGACGTACAGTTCAAAGGAGGCTGCCCAGAGATGAGAGTTGGGGCCATCCAACTTGACGGTAGTGACACAGATTGCGAGGAAGGTCAGGAGTTGCCATCCGAGATGATAGAGATAGTCAGAATCAAGGGTACAGATAGCAGCAGGGGTAGTAGTCACTAGTCAGCAGCAGAAGTCCAACACATGGACTAGAAGTAGCATATAGAAGATCCAAGCATGGATCTCAGAAACCCTCGTAGGGGCAGCAAGAGAAGATAGAAACCTACGCCAACATCGAGGAACAATCACTCCACCACGAGGCTCAGGAAAACAGAGCGAAAGACGCCTTTTACGACGTCAACGTGCCAGAAACTGGAAAGTTACCGAAGCTGTACGGAGGTTTCGAGGAAGATGGGTAGATGATTGGGTGTACTTGATGGATTAAGCCATGGTAACGGAGTGGGTTAGGGTGTTGAAAGGTGGTGGAGGGTTGGCGGAGGGGTGGGTGGTGGCAGGAGTGGTGGTGGACAGCGGCAGGGGGGGCAGGTGTGGCGGCGGCGCAAGGGGGCTGGGGAGAGAGAGGAGGGAGAGGGGCGTCTACGGTTGGGGGAGATGAGAGGCGGCTAGGGTTTAGGGAGGATCGGGACGCTCTGATACCATCTAGAATAGAAAAGTATTGCTTCTTATTGAGTGAATAAAACCAATACAATGCTCTCTCTTTTATAAGACAAGAGAGTAGTACAACGTTTAGAGATAAGCAATATGTGATAAAGAAACAAGTGACTAAAAGACAAATAACCAAAATACACTAAGTAAAAACAACAGTAAAGTGTATATACTAATAATCAGTTTTAAGGAACTATGTTACCTACAATCTTCATTTTGAAGTTTTTATGCTCCTACTAATTACTATACAGATGAAACCCATCTAACTCTGTGACGTATATCTCTCCGTCACCTCAGCTTTCTCTGTGACGTGTATCAATCCGTCACCGTGTTCCCGTCTACAATGGAGGACACCAAGATTCCCTACGGAGAGGCGTCTCCTATCCCCTCCATCAAACTCAACGGGAAAAACTATCTACTATGGATGAACGCAATTCACACTGTCTTGGAATCTCGCGATAAGGCGAGACATGTTGACTCGGGTCCCCTGGACACTACTGATAAAGGATACGCTGAATGGAAGCGTCATGACAGTCTTGTGAAGACTTGGTTATGGAATAGTATGGAGCCTGCAATTGTAGCTAGGTTTATGTTCTATACTACAGCTAAAGAGATATGGGACGCAGTGAAGCAGCACTATTCCCAGGAGAAGAATGCTCTTCGGCTATTCATGATATATGATCGTCTATTTGCTGAGAGGCAGGGTGTTAGGTCCCTTGAGGAATACTTTGGAGCTATTCAGGCTCTTGCTCAGGAGTTGAGCTATTATCATCCTGTGACAGTTGCTGCACATATCAAAGATAGAGACGACTTGATCACTGCTAAATTTCTATCCGGGCATAATTCCATTTGCAGTTCTGCCCGGAGCGTCATTCTGGCTTCTGATAAATTGCCAAGTTTTGTAGAAGCATATTCGAGAATTCAACAGTCTATTTTTGAGTCTGTTAATCCTGTCTCTACTATATCCTCTGGGGAGTCTCATGCATCCGTAGCTGCTGCGGTGAGAGGAGGAGGACCTGGTACGGGCAGAGGACGTGGGACACGTCCGAAGTGTACCTTCTGTGACAAACCAGGACATACAGTGGAAAAGTGTTGGAAGAAACATGGGAGACCTGCTGCACCTCCTGTAGGGGCAGCACATTGTGCCACTTCTACAAATTCCTCTCCATCTTCATCTGTGGGCACCAATTCTGGGACCGACATCACTCTTACTCAGGAGTATGATCGGTTCATTCAGGCTACACAACACATGAGTGTGGGATCTTCGTCATCAGCAAACCTGGCATCTACTACGGGTAATCAGGCTACATCTCTCATAACTTCTGGCTCTACTACATCTTGGGTAGTTGATTCTGGCGCGTCACAACATATGACTGGTATGAAGAGATTGCTCCAATCTATTGACTCATATATTCCTCACCAATCTGTCACACTGGCAGATGGTTCAGTGAGGAGAGTGCTAGCTAGCGGATCTGTCTCTCTAACACCCAAGATTGATCTGAAATCTATACACTTTGTGCTTGAGTTTCCTTTTAATCTTCTTTCTGTTGCAAAGTTGGTTGACACTGTAAAATGTACAGTAACATTTGGGCCTTCTTGTTTTGTTTTACAAGATCTCAAGAGTATGAGGACGATTGGTGGGGGGGCTAGGAAAGGTGACCTCTACCTTTTCCACGGTGACAGTCTGCCTCGCTCAGTATCTGCTCCAACTCCATCCATCCTGTTGAGTGGTTCCCCCTTACTATGGCATTGCAGATATGGACATCCGTCGTTAGAAAGCCTGCGGAAGTTGGAACCTGAGTTGTCCCAAGTGTCATCTTTAGAGTGTCAGTCATGTCAGCTGGGAAAACATCATAGGTTGTCTTATCCCAGTCATGTCAATAAGCGGGCATCTTGTCCTTTTGAGTTAGTCCACAGTGATGTATGGGGTCCTGTTAAAGACCAGAGTTATAATGGTTTTCATTATTTTATTTTCTTTGTGGATGATTTTTCCCGCATGACATGGGTCTACCTTCTCAAAAGCCGAGAGTCTGTGCTATCTATTGTGAAACATTTTCATAAAGAAATAAAGGTTCAGTTTGATTGCAATATAAAAACTATCCAATCTGATAATGCTTTAGAGTATGTTCAAAAGGCTATATCTGATTTTTGTAGTTCTGTGGGCATGATTCATTGCACGTCTTGTCCTCACACCCCTCAGCAAAATGGGGTGGCTGAGAGAAAAATCGTCATCTTCTATATATTGCTCGTTCTTGTACTATTAGACATCCTATTACAAATGTGTTTTGTCTGTCACACTTATCTAAGCAAGCCCACACATTTGCTATTGGGATTGATTCTGTTGTTATACCAAGGGATCACTATGATGCTATGAAGGACAGTGGCTGGAAATTGGCAATGCAGCTTGAGATGTCAGCCCTTTTGCATAATGGCACATGGGATCTTGTTGACTTACCTACAGGGAAGAAAGCCGTGGGTTGCAGATGGGTTTTCACCATAAAAGATAATCCAGATGGATTTGTTGAGAGGTTGAAGGCCAGATTGGTAGCAAAAGGCTACACACAGACCTATGGAGTTGATTTCTTTGAGACCTATTCTCCAGTAGCTCGTCTAAACTCTGTCCGGATTATTATTTCTCTGGCTACTACCTTTGATTGGCCCCTATTTCAGCTTGATGTTAAGAATGCCTTTCTACATGGTGATCTACAGGAAGAGGTATATATGGAGCAACCTCCTAGGTTTGTTGCTCAGGGGGAGTGTCAGAAAGTGTGTAAATTGAAGAAAGCCATATATGGGCTGAAACAGTCTCCTCGAGCTTGGTTTGACAAGTTCAGTGAGGTTGTACTCCAGATGGGTTTCTCTCGCTCCATGACTGATCATTCTTTATTCTACTCTAGCTCTTCTTGTGGCTCTATCATTATTGCTGTATATGTTGATGACATAGTGATTACTGGCAGTGATTCTCCAGGCATATCTCGTGTGAAGGAAGGGTTACAGAAACACTTCCAAACCAAGGATCTGGGTAAACTGAGATATTTTCTGGGCATTGAGGTTCTTAGATCTCATGCAGGTGTCAACCTATCTCAGAGGAAATATGTGCTTGACTTACTACCAGAAACAGGCATGACTGAATCTAAACCGGTATCTACTCCTATGGATTATCACATCAAGGAAACGGTTGATGATGTTGAGTACTCAGATCCAGGATATTACAGGAGAATAGTTGGCAAGCTAATATATCTGACTGTTACACGACCTGGCATTTCTTTTGTTGTAGGCGTTGTGAGTCAGCATATGCACTCACCACGACAGTCACACTGGATAGCAGTTTGCCAGATTCTAAGATATCTGAAGAGTGCTCCTGGTAAGGGGATCACATATTCTAAACCCAAGGTGACTCCATCTATTTTGACTCTCACAGGGTATTCAGATGTAGATTGGGCTGGTGATCATACTGATAGAAGGTCTACATAAGGCTATTGTACTTTCCTAGGTGATCATTTGATTACTTGGAAAAGCAAAAAACAGCATGTGGTAGCTAGATCCAGTACTGAGGCTGAAACCGTGCTATGGCCCATGCATGTTGTGAACTACAATGGGTCAAATCTGTTCTTTCTGAGTTAAAAATCACTATCATGTCTTCTATGGAGCTCAAGTGTGACAATCAGTCTGCGATACACATTGTCAGGAACCTATCTTTCATGAGCGTACAAAGCACATAGAAGTTGATTGCCATTTTATTCGTGATCAAATCAAAGATGGCACTATCGTGACGCCATACGTCAATTCTGAAGATCAACTAGCAGATATCTTGACAAAGCCTTTGGGTTCAACAACTTTTCAAAGATTATGTGGCAAGCTGCGCATACACGATGTGTACTCTCCAGCTTGAGGGGGAGTGTGAAACAACCTGTATCCCCGTCGATACCATCGACAGGAGGTCGATGGTATCGAGATCATCACAGCGACATAACATCCTTCTGTCGATACCATTGACAATCCTGTCGATGGTATCGAGATTGCTACAGCGGCGGAAATCTGCAATCTGCCTCCTGGTTCTATTTTCATTATATTATTTGTTTATTGTTTTTCTATTATTTTCTCCTTTGTACCACAATGTATCTTACCCTAATATATCAAAAGAAGTGAGATGGCTATTGCCCTCTCAAGAAAGCTGCTCCTTGCAGCCGACAAATCTCTCGGTGTTTCGTCTCCTCTCCCCCTCACCTCTTCTCACACCCTTCATTTCAAATTCTTCCCCATGTCAGCATATAAACCTTCTTATGCTACCCCACTTCCGTTAGTGCACCAATACATCCTGAACATACTTTTGCTTCCACATTGACATAATACCATACCCACCTTATCCCATTTTTTCTGACCTGATTGGGCCATTGATCTTTAGCTTATGCTATTCTGCCTCCAACTGCCGTAGATGCTTACTTGCTCCTATCATTACGTACATCCCACTATTATTCCGTGCCATTCCTATTTTCCTACAACTGTGTCTTTGCTTCTCATTACAATCATCATGGTTTAGAAGTTTATATACTCCTAAGCATTACTGCACAGATGGAACCTCTTGAGTTATTTCTATATTTACCTTTAGTTCAACTCTTTTCCCAGGCTAGCATATAAATTTTCTTATTCTACCTCACTTCTGTTAGTGCAAATAATATCTTGAACATGCATTTGCTTCCACAATAATATAATACCATTCTCACCCCATCCTGTTTTTGTTGTTGACCTAATTGGACCATTGCTCTTTCTACCTTATGCCGTTCTACTACCAACTACCACGTGACACTCCTGTGCTCCTATCTTTTTTGCAACCATTATCATGGCATGCCATTCCTAGTTTCTTTCACCACATCTTCGCATCTCACGTTTCTCTTGAATCTTGATCTAATCAATACAATCACAATGTTGCTTTGCTTCTTTCGGCACATTAAGCAAGTTAGACTTGTACTAAATCACCATGTATTACTCACTTCCAGCATCTTATGCCTCCTACCATCTCGTGCTTATGCTTCGTGACCCTCTTCCTTCTCATTGCTTATAAGGCATGCCTTATATATACTACCCATGCCACCAACCCCAAACACTCTCATTCTTCTTATTGCATCAATGCCATATGTCGTATGCCACTACCCTAAGACAAATTTGTAAAAACAAAACCACTTTTCTCAATCCATGCTTTTCAGACTCATGGCTCAATGTTTGCCCCTTGATTTTTGGCTTTGCGGTCAACGTTGTATGTACACAACTTGAAAGGTACTTACACTGCGCTCCTATGAAAGTGTGCTTCTTTGTTATTTTACTTAGAATACACATTTTAAATTGTCTCCTAATAATCTATTGCCTGATAGATTAACTTGCAAATAATGAGTCAATAAATTAGCAGTGACTTCATCCTCTTGTTTTTGGAGTTCCTTTAAATCAAAGATAAGAGGACAATGAGCTTTAAACTCCCTCCAAATTCTCTAGATGGAATTACAGTGAGATGCAAATATGGAATTCTCATCAAGATGCAACTCATGCAAGTTGCGATAATCCAAAGCTTCAATTAGCTAAAACAAGGATATAATGAGTCCTATATAAATTAGGTTTGGTTTGAGTTGTACATGAGGAGTAACATAAGATAAGCTAAACCATTAGTAAAGTGCTTAAGTAAAGATAGACCCATTGACTCTAATATCAATTCTAATACACTAACACCCCTTTAATCTACACAATACATATCATGTATTTCTAGCTTGCTACACATATAATGGAACGTGAAGTAGAAAGAGGTTTAGTGAAAATTTTTGTAATTTATTCTCCAGTCTCCACATAAGGGGTGATAATCTTCTTGGCACAAACCGAATCCCACATAGAATGACAATCAATTTTGATATGATTGGCGTGTTCGTGGAAAATAGGATTTTTGTCAATATGAATTGCAACTTGATTGTCACATTTGAGAATGGTTGGAGTTGCAATACAAAGACCTAGTTATCAAAGAAAAGATGATGAATGTCACCCACTGAATATCACAACAAGCATGGGCCATGGCTCAATAATCTGCTTTGTGCTTGAATGACCAAGAACTGAATGTTTTTTGCTTTTCTACCTTGTCGGGTGACCTCCTAAAAAAACACGCAATCCAAAAATAGATTTTCTATCATTAGCATCCCTAGTCAGTCAGCGTCAACTTAGCAAGTCAAGCTGAAGTATGACGGATGGGGCTTCTTATAGAGAAGGCCCCATCTTGATTAAGTTTTAAGGTAGCATAGAATCTTTTGTACCCTAGTCGAGTGATATGCAAGGGTTTTGGCCAAATATTAACCGATCACTCACACAAAACTGATTTAGGACGGATAATAGTTAGATAAATAAGATTTTGTAGCCATCCATCAATTTATTTGGTATCCTCAAAGGACTTCCTTTCAGATATAGATTTTGGTGTGATACTTCATTTGAGAAGATACTTGTTTGTAGTTGAGAATGTCTGATTCATGTAAGAGATCTAGGACATTTTTTGCCGAGAATGATAGATGGCACCTTTGAATCGAAGAACTTTGATTCCTAAGATATAACTTAGTCGCCTAAGGTCCTTGGTTTGAAAATGTGACATAAGGGAACTCATTAATGCAAACATCTTTGTTGTATCAAACAATATGTCGACTTAGATCGCCAAGATGATGATACCAAAAGCAATCTTAGAGAAGAATAAACTGTGATCACTAGATGACCTAGAAAATCCAGAGTATCAAGTACAACATTGAGATTGTTGAATCACACTCTTTGTAATTGTTTGAGGCCGTAAAGGGATCGTTTGAGTTTGTAGACTCAAGAAGACTCCCCTTCAATAGAGGAACCTAGAGGTTGCGACATGTAGACTTCCTCCTCCAGATGGCCTTTGAGGAAGGAATTTTTGATCTCTAGATGGAATATGGGCCACTCCATATGAGTTGCCAAGGCGATAACAATCCACGGTGATGAAATACAACTAGTATGTGAAAATGTTTCAAAGAAATCCACCCAAAGGTCTGAGTGAAGCCTTTGGCAGTGAGACAAGCTTTGAGGCTTTAAACTGAGGCATCAAAATTGAACTTGGTGGAGAAAATCCAACAAAACCCAAAATATTCTTGTTCACACACATCGGGGCATGTCCTATGTTCTATTGTCTTGTAGAGTCGTCATCTTTTCAAATATAACATTTTCCAACCATGATGTCTTAGGGCCGTAGAACAGGTTAGTAAAGATAAGTGCTTGACAAAGTTTTAGCATTTGTAGAGAGTGTTAATATATGTCTTTATTTACTGTGTTATTTTACTTTTCTATTTGGACTTATATATATATATATATATATATATATATATATATATATATATATATATGAGGGTACACTCATTGTGTAACCCTACGCTTCCTCAATTTGTTTTGTCTCATGGTACCAGAGAAGATCTAGATCCGGGAGCCGCCTCTCCTTCCCCTCCCTCCCTCCCTTCTCTATCTCTCTCTCTCACCACCCCCGCCCCGCCGCCGGCCGGCCCCAGCGGAAGTCGCAGCAGCGCAGGCGCCAGGCCAGGCCCTGCCCGCGGTGCTCATCGCCGCTTGCTCCGGTGGCGTGATCTCCTTCTGAAGGACCGTCTTTGGATCTGCTTCCTGCCTGCCCGTGTAGGCCTTGAGCCACCGGGTTTTCTGTTGCGCCTCGACGTAGCCCGTATGTAACTGGTTCGTCCAGTCTTTCCACTGTGCCTGCTGCCGCCTAGGTGAGGAACTAGGCGGTCATTTTCTGCCTGTGCTTGCTTGTTCTTCTCATTGTCGGTGATTGATGATCTGCCTGTCATGGCCTCTTCCCATGAGGATCTACGTCGTCAGGTTAATACTATGAAGCTGGATGGGCGAAACTACCAACACTGGGTCTGCGCTATGCAGATCTATGTTAAATCCTAAGGGAAACTGTCTCATTTGACGCGTGATCCGCCTCCTGCGTCTGCTGCCAATGCCAACTCGAAGGATGTCAAAGCGTATGATGACTGGGTCAAAGACTATTCGACTGTGATGACCTGGATTCTTAATAGTAGTGAGACAAAAATCAGTGTTACCTTACTCTACCTGACTATTGCAAAGCAGATGTGGGATCATCTTGCTAGTACTTACTCTCACATCCAGAATCCGAAGAAAGTCTTTGATATCAACAAGCAACTGAGCCATCTACACTTCTCGGGATCTGATCTCACTGACTATTTTTCTGCCTTCAAGGGACTCTGGGGAGAATTGGAGGCCCACCATCCCTTGTCTACTGACTTGGCTACCATGCAATGTCAACGCCAGGAGTTGTAGGTAGTTCAGTTCCTGTGTGGGCTACCTGAATCATATGCTGGAGTTGTGGATCAGATCCTTGCCAGTGACCCACTACCTACTCTACAGAGTGCCTTTCAACGTCTACAGTGACTGCCGTCATCCTCATCTGAGTTGCCTTCGGATACTGGCGATACTACAACCCTTGCTGCTATGTCTGGCCGTGGTCGTGGCCGCGGCCGTGGTCGTTCTCCCGACATGGAGCACCCTCTGGTCCTCCCAATGCTGCTCGCCCTCAGACTGGTCAACGGTTCTGTAGCTTCTGCGGCCGATCCAATCATATTGAAGAAAAATGCTGGGAGAAATATGGAAAGCCTGCCTGGGCTAATGCAGCTTCTGATACCCATGCTACCTCTGAGGTAGTGTCACAACCTACTGCCACTGATGTATCCAGTTCTACTACTGCTGACTTCATCCGTTCTGAGGTGGAGCGTCTGTTGCTCGAGCGTACTGGGTCATCTTCTGGAGCTGCCTCTGGAGCTCATGCTGCTACATATTCTGGTTGTGATACTGCTTTCCTCAGTGCCCCCTCGCCTAGTACTGGTAATAAAAAATGGGTGATTGATTCGGGTGCATTGTCTCATATATCTGGAAATTGGTCTTTTTTTTAAAACCTTATCTAGACTGGTCTCTAATTCTTCTGTTATGCTTGCGGATGGCTCCAAGACTGTTGTAGCCGGGATTGGAGAGATAGCTTCTCATTTTTTGTTAAAATCTGCTCTATATGTGCCTCGATTTTCACTGAACTTATTATCTGTTAGCAAAATTGTACGTAGCTTGAACTGTAGTCTCACATTTATTCCTGGTACTTGTACTTTTCAGGACCTTCACACGAGGATGAAGATTGGTGGGGGGCATGAAGGACCTGATGGCCTATATTATCTAGATGAGTTGAAAAAGACTGACAACTTGGCGCTAGCTTCAGCTCTATCTTCATCTGTTTCAGCTTTGCAGTGGTACTACAGACTTGGACATCCATCTTCTGAGAAATTGAAGCATGTTATCTCTGGTGTAGGAACGCACGTCGTTTAGTGCGAGTCGTGTCAGTTAGGGAAACAGTCTAGAACTGTCTTTCCTAAACGGTCCCAAATTAGCAGTAAAAACATTTTTGATCTTGTTCATTCAGATGTATGGGGTCCGTGTCATGTTCCAAGTTTGTTTGGCAATAAATACTTCATTCTCTTTATTGATGACTTTTCTCGTGCCACTTGGTTGTTTATGTTGAAAAATCGGTCTCAAGTGCTATCTACAATAAAATTCTTTTTTGTTGAAATAAAAACCCAATATTCTATGCCTATTAAAATTCTGCGAACCGATAATGCTTTGAAGTTTGTTCAGAAAGAAGTTGGAATGTTTTGTCGATCTGTGGGTACTATTCATCAGACATCGTGTACCTATACACCTCAACAAAATGGAGTCGCAGAAAGGAAAAATAGGCATTTACTTGAGGTTGCTAGAACTATAATGTTACATTCTAATGTACCTAGACATTTTTGGCCAGAAGCTATCCTGACTGCATGTTTTCTGATTAATAGAATGCCGTCTTCTGTTATTGGCAACAAGATTCCTGTTCAGGTTCTCCAGCTTGATGTAACTCTGTTTTCTGTACCTCCAAGGATATTTGGCTCTACTTGTTTTGTGCGATTACTTGGACCGAACTATGATAAATTATCTCCTAGAGCAGAAAAATGCATTTTCTTGGGTTATTCTCGTACTAAAAAAGGGTATCGGTGCTATAGTCCTACTGTGAAAAAATGGTTCACAAGTAGTGATGTAGTCTTTTTTGAGGATACACCTTTTTATTCTACTAAAGGGGATACCCTGGATTCTGATATAATCACAACACCATTGCTTGTCACGAGTGATTGCACCTCTGAAACTTCACCTGCTGAGACTACTACTCCACTTATTGTGTATAAACACAGGAACAGGTCCCAAAGTGCTCAAGACCCCCCCCCCCACACACAACACCAATCTTCTCCTCACAAAGGTCCCACTCCTGCTGAGGTACACTCTGACTTAAATCTGCCTATTGCTATCAGAAAAGACACTCGTTCTTGTACTTCTCATAATATTGCTAATCATGTTTCTACTGCACATCTGAGTGTAACTTTGTGGCTACTCTATCTGCTATTGCTGTTCCCAAGACTGTCCATGATGCCTTACAAAGCTCAGCCTGGATGACTGCCATGAAAGAAGAGATGACTGCTCTTACTGACAGAGGAACTTTGGAGCTGGTGGATCCACCTTCTGAGTGCAAACCTGTTGGCTGCAGATGGGTCTATGCGGTAAAGTATCAACCTGTTGGAACGGTGGAACGTCTGAAGGCACGACTGGTTGCAAAAGGGTATACTCAAACTTATGGAATTGACTATTTTGAGACATTTTCTCCTGTTGCCAGACTTAACTCTGTCAGAGTTCTTCTTTCTGTTGCTATTAACTTAGATTGGTCGCTTATTCAACTGGATGTTAAAAATGCCTTCCTGTATGAGGATCTTCAAGAAGAGGTTTATATGGAGCAACCTCCTGGGTTTGTTGCTCAGGGGGAGTCACATAAAGTTTGCAGGTTAAAAAAATCTATTTATGGGCTCAAACAGAGTCCTCGGGCGTGGTTTGATAAGCTGAGTAAAATTCTGACTGCTTTTGGCTTTCTGTGGTCACAGGTTGATCATTTAGTCTTTACGAAAAAAACCTCTTCTGGTATTGTGATCCTGATTGTTTATGTTGATGATATTGTTCAATCTGGCAGTGATCGTTCTGAGATTCAGGCTACTAAAACACACCTGTGCAAACATTTTTCTACTAAAGATCTAGGGAGGTTAAGATATTTTTTGGGTATTGAGGTATCTAGGACTTCTAATGCTCTTGTCTTATCTCAGAGGAAGTATGTTTTAGACCTGTTACAGGAAACTGGGATGCTTGGTGCACGTCCTGCTGATACTCCTCTGGATCCTAATATTAATTGGGATGATGATTCTTCTCCTATGTTTCTAGACAGTAAAAAATATAGGAGACTGATTGGCAAGATGATTTATCTGACTGTTACTAGAGCTGATATATCTACTGCTGTTGGTCTTCTTAGCAGGTACCTGGATAAACCTAGACAGTGTCATTGGGATGCTCTCTGTAATATTCTGCGATATCTTAAGAAATCACCTGGCAAAGTCCTCTACTATAGAAAGCATGGACACTGTTCTCTGGAAGGATATTCTGATTCTGATTATGCTGGGAGTAAGATTGACAGAAAATCTACTTCAGGCTACTGTACTTATGTTGGAGGTAATCTAGTTACTTGGAGAAGTAAAAAGCAAAATGTTGTTGCCAGATCCAGTGCTGAAGCTGAATACAGGGCGATGGCCCACACTGCTTGTGAGCTTCTATGGGTACAATCTCTTTTAAAAGTCTTCGGGGTTGAGTCTTCTGCTGCTGTCCCTATGCACTGTGACAATAAAGCTGCTGTCTTCATTGCTAATAATCCTGTATATCATGAGCGCACAAAGCATATTGAAGTTGATTGTCACTTCATTCGAGAGACTATCTTATCTGGCAAGATCTGCACTCCTTTCACTCGCTCAGAAGATCAGGTTGCTGATATGTATACAAAGCTGCTGGCCAAGAAACATTTCAACTCACTTGTGGACAAGTTGGGCATGATTGATATCTATGCTCTAACTTGAGGGGGAGTGTTAATATATGTCTTTATTTACTGTCCTGTTATTTTACTTTTCTATTTGGACTTATATGTAATTGTTCCACTAATATATATATGAGGGTACACTCATTGTATAACCCTACGCTTCCTCAATTGGCTTTGTCTGAGAGAGGTTGGAAGGACAACAAACATGAGAGATGCGATGGTCTATGGTGCAAAAACATATACCTTTATGGAGTGCCACAAGACGTGTTGAATCCTTAGAGTTTATGAAGGCACCAAATCCCCGAGATTCACCTTGGGCTGTCAATGATAGACCATGACAAATTGAGGAATATTAGGGGGTTCTGGTGGCGGCGGAGGCAAAGGTGTAGTAGATGTTGGAGTGATAGTAGACCACTGTTTGAGAAAGATCAATTTAACAACACTTATTATGAGGCGAGGGAGAGGGCGAATCATGCATAGAGAAGATGTCCAGTTCAAGAAAGGTACATATGCAAAGGCATACAATCCACTAGTTACTTGGGCTATAACATTTGTATTTTTTTTTGAAACATTGAACAACCAAGAAAAATAATCATAATCGAGCGTGGATCAAGTTTGTCTGTCTTGGGATCAAAGTTATAAAGAAAGGCAATACAACCAAAAACCTAGAGAGGAAAGATGAAAGATTTTGTCTTTGGAGTTCAATGGAAGTAGAATTTTGTTCTGGGGATCCATTTGTGAGGATGGTTTCTGACCAGTAGGATATGGGCATTTGAGCTTAAAAGAGAAGAGCTAGGGTGATATCCAATGTGCTCGGGTGATATCCATAGGATGGTTTCTTGCGCTCAACAACGTTACTTGTGGGTGTGAGAACACAAGATCTTTGATGGATCATCCCATTATCTAGGCAAAAGTGTGACATTGGTCTGGGGATATATTCTAAGGCCTTGTCAGTGTGTAGGACTTTAATGGAGGTATTACACTGAGTTTAAATTATTTTATGAAAAAGATTGAAAGACACCAAACATTTTATCATAATATTTTAACAATTTTATATCCACGTCATTCTAGAATAGTGGTTGAAAAACCTCACATAATACTAAAATCCAATGTTTTAGAAAACGTTAAGCAGTAAGCGTACAGATAACACCTTATAACTGGTTAAGCGGCAAGCGGCCTAAGCAGGCGATTTTTGAAAAAATGGGTTTTAGTTTTCTATACAATTTTATATGATATTACACATATATGCATAAAAATACTATACTTTTTCAGAACTTTTATACATATCTAAACACCCTACAGAACAATATTAAACACCCAAATACTTTATAACACAACTATAAAACAATGATTATAGCTAATATTTGAACAATAGACTTGTTACAGATAAAACACCCTATATACCCTATACGTGTAACAGATAAAACACTGTATACAACTATAATACACCCTCTCTCCAGCTTGCAAAACAACAGTCCCTTTCATATTTATGTGATCTTTCATGTTATGCACACACATTTAAATTGCGTATGTGTGCATGTGCGTGTGTGTGCATGATATATACATTTATACATGCATGCATACACATGTATATACATTCTCACATAATGTATATAGCCGAATATACACGAATTTTTCTTGATAATTGACTGGACTTTCCCGAACTTTCTCGAATTCTGACTTTTTCAATCAAGCCGAAAAATTGTGGATGCCGAATATGTCACTATGGTTGTAGGGACAACTAATAACCATAGTAGAAATTATATATAATTTTAATTGTAAACAGTGATATTGAAAATGATGAACAGATTTAGTATAACTTTGAAAACTATAGTTCTCAGTGGATTTATCACATTAGTTAGTAACTAATAATTTATAGAAACATTGTAGTAGATATCAATTTTTCTATAAATTTTATGAACAAGAAACTATCTCTTAATTGGTAAATTCTCCCCTCCCCTGAAGATATCATGCATTTATAGTTATAAATACTTATTTGATATTGTGAATTCATAGTGAACTTTCAGATTTCAAATTTAAATCTATCCTGATTAGAACTTAGCCTAATCTTTTGCTGTCTGATGAGGGATTAGAGAGGAGGGTTACAGATCAAACTTCCAAATACAAATGTGCTATGTAAGTGCTTATTATAGCTTCTAGATTTAAAACATCAGCCAAATGTCATTACCGGAGAAACTTCGGGTGATATGTTTTGTTGCAGAGTTTTGCGAACACATGCCATGGTCAAAGTTGTGGTAGTTAAACACTATCTCGGTATTATCTACGGCAGAAACTTACGATCTCTGTCTGGGATTCAAAGTGCTGCTCAAGATTCTGAACCATAATAAAATATGGGTGCATACTAACATGCTCTATGTATACATATCTCTGTATGTGGGTTTTCTGTGTCTGTTTTTGTTCTATTGACAGATTATTGGTATTAGAAAATAGACTAAGTGTAAAAGAGAAAAACACAGCAAAGTCATATTAGTAGATAGACTTTGCTGTGTTTTTCTCTTTTACACTTAGTCTATTTTCTATTATTCTTTTCCTTTACACTTATGTTTTATCCCACATGGGTTATCTCTAGACCCTATGGTTCTTTTGTGTATTATATAGAGACTCTTGTATATTCTTTTATCATCGAATAATACAAGACCTTTTTCCGCATTATCCAGATGGTATCAGAGCAACAAGATCCACCCTAATTCTTTTTCCCCCCCTCCTTACCCTAACCTACCCCTGCGCCGTCAACCACCACACCGCCGCCGCCCTTCCCCCCCCTGCGGTTTTCTCCCTGCCGCCGCCGTCCTTCCTCCTCCTCCCTTCCTTCCTTACCCTACCACCACCGCAGCCCTTCTCTTCTCTTTCCCTGCCCACCGCCCCATCTCCTTTCTTCCCGCTGCTACAGTACCGCGGCTGCTACAGTACCGCGGCGCTACAGTACTTGCTGTCCGACACCAACAGCCACCACCACCACCAATTTCCCGGCCCCATCACCCACAACCCTCCACCACACCCCCACATCCTCACCATCTCTATCCTTGTGGCCTAGACAACCACAAGTTCCTTTTTCGGTCTCCGTTCATTTTCTAAATCCGTTACGTACAGCCCCGACACTTTCCAGTTCTGGCACGTTGAGGGTCTAAAAGCTACATCCGGATCTGCCTGCCTGCGCCACATGGTGGAGTAATTGTTTCTCCATGTTGGCGTAGGTTCTGCTTCTTTATCTCTGCCCCGTGAGGGTTTCTGAGGTCCATGATCGGATCTCCTATCTGCTGCTGCTGGTCCATGTGTTGGACACTTCCTGCTGCCTACTGATTCTACTGTCTACCCTGCGCTCGTGCTGCTGACTGTCTGCTTCTACTCTCATGGCGACTTCATATTTACCACGGTCTTTGTGTGTTACTTCTGTTAAGTTGGATGGCTCCAACTATCACCTATGGGCTGCTTCATTCGAACTCTACGTGAAAGCACACGGGCGCCACTCGCACCTGACTACCAAGGGTCCTGCTGTACCTGCTGCTACTGATTATGACAAGACTAAGCAAGCTTATGATCTCTGGTCCAAGGAGGATTATGGGGTTATGGCCTGGCTGGTCAACAACGTTGATGCTAAGATCAGCCACTCTCTGCTTCGCCTTCAGACTGCTAAGGAAATGTGGGATCAACTATCCCATGTTTACTCTCATCAACAGAACCCCAAGAAGGTGTTTGAAATTTTCAAGAAGCTTGCGAAACAAGACTTCTCGACATCTGACTCTGTGGAAGACTACTACAACTCGTGCTGTGCTCTGTGGGACGAGTTTCAGGTTTATCATCCTCTGACTGCGAATCTTGAAGAACTACATCGTCAGCGGAATGAGCTCATGCTTGTTCAGTTCCTGGCTAGCCTTCCTACTTCGTTTGCTGGGGTCGTGGATCAGATCCTCTCCAGTGACCCGTTACCTACTCTTCGGGACGTCCTCAAGCGGGTCCAGCGTCTTCCTTCTTTGACGCTCTCTACTTCTGATGGAGCAGCCCTTGCTGTCCGTTCTGCGGACTCCTTTCGTGGTCGCGGCCGAGGTCGTGGCCGTGGTCGTGGTGGCCGCTCTTCTGCACCTGGACGTGGTTCTGGCTCGGAGTCAGGGGAGCCCCGCTACTGCACTCACTGCAAGCGTACTAATCACAATGAAGACCGCTGCTGGATAAAATATGGTAAACCTGACTGGGCGAACCAGGTTACCACTGAACAACCTGCATCTACCTCTGCTGCCTCTGCCCCTACTGCTGATTGGATGCGCTCCGAGTTTGAGAAACTGCTTCAAGCCCGCCTTGCCTCTACTTCTGCGGACTCTCCTGAGAATGGCGCTGCTCTCCTGACGACGACTGGTAAAAGCCCTTGGGTGATCGACTCTGGTGCGACTGCACATATCTCTGGTACTGCTAGTTTATTTTCTACTCTGCGCAAGACTTCTCTTATACCGCCTGTGACGGTTGCTGATGGTTCCAAATCTCCTGTTTGTGGCATTGGAGATATCACTTCTACTAGTACTCTACCTCTGCAGTCTGTGCTATATGTGCCCAACTTTCCTCTGAATTTACTATCTGTCAGTAAACTGGTAAAAAGTCTTCGTTGTGCTATTACATTTGACCCGGATGGTGTTCTGTTTCAGGATCTGCGTACGAGGACGACGATTGGTTCAGGCCATGAGGGACCGGATGGATTATACTATTTGGACGAGCTGAAGCCAGCTGCTTTCCTGACATCTACAGTTCCTGATATTCAGTGGCATTACCGTCTGGGCCACCCGTCTGCTGAGAAGTTGAAGGCTTTATTACCGACTGTTGCTAGCACTAGATTTTATTGTGAAACATGTCAATTGGGCAAACAACACCGTTCTACTTTTTCTGCAAAATTTTGTATTGGCTCTAAAGCCCCTTTTGACATTGTGCATGCTGACATTTGGGGACCGTGTTCTGTGCCTAGCGTTTCTGGATTCAAATATTTCTTAAGTTTTATTGATGATTTTTCTAGAACCACATGGTTATTTTTACTGACAGACAGATCTACTGTAGTTGAAAAAATTTCTGAGTTTTTTGCGAAAATTCGGACTCAATTTGCTAAGCCCATCAAGATTTTTCGCACAGACAATGCCTTGGAATTTGTGCAAATTTCTGTTCAGTCTTTTTGTAAACGTCAGGGCACCATTCACCAGACTTCCTGTGCTTATACCCCACAACAAAACGGTGTCGTTGAGCGTAAGAATCGCCATCTCCTTGAGGTCGTCCGCACACTTCTCTTTCACTACCATGTTCCTCACAAATTCTGGCCTGAGGCAATCTCCACTGCTTGCTATCTCATAAACCGCATGCCTTCCTCTGTACTTCACAATAAAATCCCTTTTCAAATTCTTTTCCCTGATCTACCACTGTTTGCTGTACCACCACGTATTTTTGGGAGCACATGCTTTGTGAAGAACCTTAGACCTGGTCTTACTAAATTAGATCCCAAGGCCACCAAGTGTGTTTTTTTGGGCTATTCCCGCACTCAGAAAGGATATCGGTGTTATGATCCTGCTTCACATAAATGGCTTGTATCTGCGGATGTGGTATTCTTTGAACACATGCCATTTTTCTCTTCGGAGGGTTCTGCTCTTACGTCGGATTTGTTGACTGATACGCCCTTACCTATGGTGGATGATGAGTATGATAGCCCTGCTCCTGTATCTACAAGTGAGAAGCCCCCTCTGCAGGTTTATCACAGAAGACCAAAGCCAACAGCTCCCTCTATGGCCTCTCCATCGTCCACGTCCTCTACGCCAGATCAGCCACCTCCGCAGGTATTTTCTGACCTTGATGTTCCCATTAATCTGAGAAAGGGGACACATGCTTGTACGAAACATCCAATTGCTCATTTTTGTACGTCTGCTCATTTGAATTCTAATTTTTCCAACTTTACTGCTGCTCTGTCTGCTATTTCTGTCCCTAAGACTGCTGCTCAGGCTCTTAAAATCCCAGCATGGCGTCAGGCAATGGAAGAAGAAATGAAGGCTCTTACTGATCGTCATACTTGGACTCTTGTTGATCCTCCTACTGATTGCTCGCCAGTTGGGTGTCGCTGGGTCTTCACAGTGAAATATCAGCCTGATGGTACGGTTGAGCGCCTGAAAGCCAGACTGGTTGCTAAAGGATACACTCAGACCTATGGGGTTGACTATTTTGAAACCTTCTCTCCTGTGGCACGACTTAATTCTGTCAGGATTCTGATCTCTGTTGCTGTTAATTCTGATTGGCCGTTATACCAGCTCGATGTGAAAAATGCCTTTCTCTATGGCGATCTACATGAAGAAGTCTACATGTCTCAGCCCCCCGACTTTATCTGTGAGGGGGAGCCATCGAAAGTCTGTAGTTTAAAAAAAGCTATCTATGGCCTCAAACAGAGTCCACGTGCGTGGTTTGACAAACTTAGCACTATTCTCCAGGATTATTCTTTTCGCCGCTCTCAGTCGGACCACTCTGTTTTTGTTAAACAATCCACAGCTGGCATTATTATTCTTATTGTGTATGTTGATGATATTATACTCTCTGGGAGTGATGCAGCAGGTATTCAGGCAACTAAGCGGTATCTTGAAAAGCACTTTGTTACTAAAGACCTCGGTTCTTTACGCTACTTTCTTGGGATAGAGGTCTCTCGCTCTTCTGCAGGACTGTGTCTTTCTCAGCGGAAGTATGTTCTGGACTTGTTATCTGAGACTGGACTCCTAGGTGCTAAGCCTGCTAGCACCCCTCTTGATCCTAACACTGATTGGGATGATCAAGCCTCTCCTGCATATCCTGACACTCATCAGTACAGACGAATGGTCGGGAAGCTTATCTACCTCACAGTCACACGAGCTGACATTACTACTGCTGTCGGATTGGTTAGTCGCTACCTTGACAAACCCCGACAATGTCATTGGGATGCTGTTTGCCATATTCTGCGCTATTTGAAGAACTCTCCTGGAAAATGGCTTCTCTACAAAAAACATGGGCACTGTAAGATACTGGGCTACTCAGATTCTGATTATGCTGGGAGCAAGGTTGATCGCCGCTCCACTTCTGGATACTGTACTTTTGTTGGGGGCAATTTAGTCACATGGAGGAGCAAAAAACAGGCTGTGGTTGCCCGCTCTAGTGCTGAAGCTGAATATCGCGCCATGGCACATACTACCTGCGAGCTCTTCTGGATTCGAAGCCTTCTGACAGATTTTGGTTTTTCAGACTTGTCGCCCATTCCTATGTTCTGTGATAATAAAGCAGCCACTTTCATTGCTAGCAACCCTACCTTCCATGAGCGCACGAAGCATATTGAAGTGGACTGTCACTTTGTTCGTGAGGCGGTTCTATCTGGTCAGATTTCTACCCCTTACATTCATACTGATGAGCAGATTACTGATATCTTCACAAAGATTCTTCCGAAGAAGCGCTTCACTGATATGACATCCAAGCTGGGCATGATTGACATCTATGCTCCAGCTTGAGGGGGAGTATTAGTAGATAGACTTTGCTGTGTTTTTCTCTTTTACACTTAGTCTATTTTCTATTATTCTTTTCCTTTACACTTATGTTTTATCCCACATGGGTTATCTCTAGACCCTGTGGTTCTTTTGTGTATTATATAGAGACTCTTGTATATTCTTTTATCATCGAATAATACAAGACCTTTTTCCGCATTATCCAGAATTGGAAAACTTCCAGCTTTATGCTCTGGACACCTTTCTTTTCATATGGCTCATATTAGAATCTAGATTTGGCATACATGTTAATTGCAAACCATTACTAGTAAAGAAAATTTGAACTATACTGTTTTGTCCAAGGCAAAAGCCTTTAAAACATTTTCCTTTTTGGAACATTATCGGAAAATTCATTTTATTTTTGTTTTTTTATTTTTTCTCGTGTGAAATGGCCTTTTTTCAGTATAACATGATGGGCACACCAATTATTCATTTAGTATTTGTAACCTCTACTGTATTATAACATACTTATGCTGCTGCAGTTAGTTAACCAGCGTGACTCTGCGGGCAGCAACCTCTTCAAACAAAAAGATTTTAATCTTCAGAAGCTGGGAATAGGAGGGCTGAGTGATGAATTCAATGATATCTTCAGAAGAGCATTTGCTTCACGTGTTTTTCCTCCTCATGTTACCAACAAGTAAAGCTTTGAAACATCAGTTGTCTATTTTCAAATTCTTTCAGTTATTCCTTTTTTACTCCTACAGATTGGGTATTAAGCATGTCAAAGGGATGCTACTTTACGGCCCTCCTGGAACCGGAAAGACACTTATGGCTCGTCAGATAGGAAAACTTTTAAATGGGAAGGAACCAAAGGTGCAACTCTTGTTCAAATGACATTTATCTTATAATGATTAAAACCACCGCTGCAAATACTCTGAAGGGCTCAACATCTCTATGTTTGTTGAATTTTATTCATGGTTACCATCGTTTATCTTTGGCACATAATCTATTTGCCATTTCTAGGTGTATATCATTTGTTGAATTTTTCATCATGATATTTTTCTATAACTATAGTTGAATGGATATGTTGTTTTTCTTAATTTTAGATAGTCAATGGACCTGAAGTTTTAAGTAAGTTTGTTGGAGAAACAGAGAAAAATGTGAGAGATTTATTTGCGGATGCGGAGAACGAGCAAAAATCTCGAGGTGTGAATTCAATATATATTGAATGTATATTCACTTGGTTATTTCATGCTGAATGGTATAGTATAATTCTTCTTTCAGGTGATGAAAGTGACTTGCATGTCATCATTTTTGATGAAATTGATGCAATTTGCAAGGTTGGTATCATGCTTGTTATACCCCCCCCCCCCCCCCCCCCAACGTTCCATCTCATGATGGGAAGGCAGGAGCACTGTTTTGGTTTTTAATATGCCTAGTGGGAAATCTAGTTTCAAAAGCTCCAACTGTAAGATTTATTAATGATGGCCAGATCTAAGTAGCATCTTAACAAAACATTAACTTTACATTCTCATGATTATTCTGTCATCGGAATGCTTTACAAGAAAACTCTTGATTCTCATTACTATCTCTAATATGTATTTTGCGTATGTTCATATGCTGTATTTACCAGTTGATGCACTAAGAATTCGTGATTGAGTCTTATATTCTTTATATAATTGTCAATTACTTGTAACAAATTCGCTCATGTTCTAAATTTAGTCCAGAGGATCAACAAGGGATGGTACTGGTGTACATGATGGAATTGTGAATCAACTACTTACTAAGGTATCACAATTGATAGCATTCTGATCTTAAGTTTGATTTGACAATCATAGTATTAAAATTTACCAATTTGAATTTATATTAGATAGATGGTGTTGATTGCTTGAACAATGTTCTTCTTATTGGGATGACGAATCGAAAGGATTTGCTTGACGAAGCAATACTAAGGTGTGCATCTCTCTGCTATCACATAACGTTTAAATAGACATGGATAGAAGTAGTACTATGTATACAGGTTCTATGTTTCAACCAAATTCAGAAATTGGATATTTTTGAAAGTTCAAAGTTCAAACATGATTGAGGGGTTCAATGCTCAAGTGATAATTATATTTTTGTGCATTATTAGCTTTGTTGTGTCAACCATTCAATATATTAGAATAGAATACAACAAAATATTAAGTGAAATGGTATAGTTTCAACAAAAGAATTATTTTACAAGTGAAACACTATTAAAAAGAAGGAATTGAGTCATATTATTTGAGTCTCAAATGAGTATTAAATTCTCTCTTTAATCTATTTTTCTTATACAGATTTATATTTCATTGTTTCAATCTTCTTATTTTTAACCTGGGAAAGTATGTTTTATGTTGGTGAGGTAGATTCAAAATTTGACAATGCTGATTTAATTAAGGTAAGGTAGATTTTCAATCTAGCATATGAAACTAAGATTGAAGAAGTAAACAATCTTGTAGTGGAAAATAAAACACGACTTTCGGAAATGAAACAAACATAGTAACTCTAATATGAGATTTCTTGGCTCAATTATACATTATTATACATTGATCTATTCTACAACAAGAGACCCTCGTTGAAAGGATGCGACATAGGGGAGTAACATGCATTCACAACGTAGGATGGGATGATCTATAAATAAATAAACAAAGGAGAATGAATGAGGTGGCGAGGAAATCATGAAAATCATAGAGATAGAAAGAAACAAGACCAACAACCACTTATAAAACAATTTTATGTGGTCTAACAAAGTGTTTACATGCAAGGTTACCACTAGGTTAAGGCTGCTAGCTATGTATGACGAGTGCTAGACTAAATGACAACTCTAAGTTTAAACGGGGAGCCTTTAAATGCCTAAAAGTCTAGGTGAAACACAAGACGTGATTATTCCATAATACACATGGTTGTAGCCCATGTGTAGCAAACTTCTCATACGAAAAACATTATTAAAATGTACTTCCCAATCAGGGTGGTTGTCATGAGTACTGTTGACTGGAAAGAATAGATATATTCACAATATTGTGTTATTACAATACAAGAGAGATCCCTTTCCTTTATATAGGAGAAGGTGGACATGACTCATGACTCTAGAGACTTTTAGATCTAACTAGACTTGACTACACTGGACTCTATATGACTAGACTGTATATGGGCCTACAGACTCCGACCCATATATGACCACATGACTTATAGTTCTAACACTCCCCCGCAAGCTGGAGCATGGGAGAATCACATGCCCAGATTGGATGACAGATAAAAACAAGACAGAAAAAAAGGTTATGACTAAGATATGATCATTCCCATTAGACTTAGGACGACATGTGCACTCCCTCGTACTTTAATATCTTTGGCATCTTTGACTTTGAAGCTTCCCTTGATATTGATAAATATATAAGTGTTAACGAGAGAGAAGAAAGACGAACAATGTTGGCGGCTGCTAGGTGCAACTCTTGTGTGTGAGGGCAATAGCCGTCTCACTCCTTTTTATATACTAGGGTAAGATACAAGATGGTACAAAGGAGAAAATCCAAGAAAAACAATAAAACAAGTGATATAATAAAAATAGAGATAAGAGGCAGATCGTCAGATTCCGCCGCTGACCTTCTGTCGATACCATCGACAGGTATGTCGATGGTATCGACAAAATGATTTTCTGTCGCTGTGATAGTCTCAATACCATCGACAACCTGTCGATGGTATCGACCAGGATGCAGGTTGCTATCGACCAGGATGCAGGTTGCTTCACACTCCCCCTCAAGCTGGAGAGTACACATCGTGTATGCCCAACTTGCCACATAACCTCTGAAAAGCTGTCGGACCCAAAGGCTTTGTCAAGATATCCGCCAGTTGATCTTCAGACTTGACGTATGGCGTCACAATAGTACCATCTTTGATTTGATCACGAATAAAATGGCAATCAACTTCTATATGCTTTGTACGCTCATGAAAGATAGGATTCCTGACAATGTGTATAGCAGACTGGTTGTCACACTTGAGCTCCATAGAAGACATAATAGTGATTTTTAACTCAGAAAGAACAGATTTAACCCATTGTAGTTCACAACATGCATGGGCCATAGCACGATATTCAGCCTCAGTGCTGGATCTGGCTACCACATTCTGCATTTTGCTTTTCCAGGTAATCAAATGGTCACCTAGGAAAGTACAATAGCCTGATGTAGACCTTCTGTCAGTATGATCACCAGCCCAATCTGCATCTGAGTACCCAGTGAGAGTCAAAGTAGATGGAGGCACCTTGGGTTTAGAATATGTGATCCCTTTACCAGGAGCACTCTTCAGATATTTCGGAATCCGGCATACTGCTGTCCAGTGTGACTGTCGTGGTGAGTGCATATGTTGACTCACAACTCCTACAACAAAAGAAATGTCAGGTCGTGTAACAGTCAAATATATTAGCTTGCCAACTATTCTCCTGTAATATCCTGGATCAGAGTACTCAACATCATCAACCGTGTTCTTGATGTGATAATCCGTAGGAGTAGATACCGGTTTAGATTCTGTCATGCCTGTCTCCTGTAGTATGTCCAACACATATTTCCTCTGAGATAGATTGATACCTGCATGAGATCTAAGCACCTCAATGCCCAAAAAATATCTCAGTTTACCCAGATCCTTCGTTTGGAAGTGTCTCTGCAACCCTTCCTTCACACGAGATATGCCTGTAGAATCACTTCCAGTAATTACTATGTCATCAACATATACTTCCATAATGATAGAGCCACAGGAAGAGCTAGAGTAGAATAAAGAGTGATCAGTCATGGAGCGAGAGAAGCCATTCTAGAGTACAACCTCACTGAACTTGTCAAACCACGCTCGAGGAGACTGTTTCAAATCATATATGGCTTTCTTCAATTTACAGACCTTCTGACACTCCCCCTGAGCAACAAACCCAGGAGGTTGCTCCATATATACCTCTTCTTTGAGGTCACCATGTAGAAAGGCATTCTTAACATCAAGCTGAAATAGGGGCCAATCAAAGGTAGTAGCCAGAGAAATAATAATTCGCACAGAATTTAGACGAGCCACTGGAGAAAAGGTCTCAAAGAAATCAACTCCATAGGTCTGTGTGTAGCCTTTTGCTACCAATCTGGCCTTCAACCTCTCAACAGATCCATCCAGATTATGTTTGATGGTGAAAACCCATCTGCAACCCACGACATTCTTCCCTGTAGGTAAGTCAACAAGATCCCATGTGTCATTATGCAAAAGAGCTGACATCTCAAGCTGCATTGCCTGTTTCCAGCCACTGTCCTTCATAGCATCATAGTGATTCCTTGGTATATCAACAAAATCAATCCCAATAGCAAATGCGCGGGCCTGCTTAGATAAGTGGGACAGACAACACACATTTGTAATAGGATGTCTAATAGTACAAGAGCGAGTACCTTTCCTAACAGCAATAGGAAGATCAAGATCTGATGCTTCTGTAGGAATCCCATGAGTAGAAGACGAAGATGAAGGCTCAGAGACTGGTGTCGCTACCGCTTCGGGATCATGTCTGCCTCGCCTACTATAAACATGTGGGTAATGCTCAATAATAGACTTGTCTGCTGCTTGCTCATCCGGAATAAAAGTATAATCAGGAATGATGGGTGGCGCTCCCTCACTCTGCACAACTGGTGGCACTCCCTCTCTCAATTGCTCCCCCTTACTTATAGCATCGGAGAAATATGGAGTGGTCTCATGGAAAGTTACATCCACAAACATCTGACGAAGATTAGGACAGTAACACTTGTATCCTTTGCTAGTTTTAGAGTAACCAAGGAACAAGGTTTTAATAGACCTAGGAGAAAGCTTGTCGGCCTTAGGGCCAACATTATGGACAAAGGAAGTGCAACCAAAGACTCTAAGGGGAACAGAAAAGGGCTGATCCGTGGGTCGCAACACAGAGAAGGGAGTCTGTCCTTTAAGAACCGAAGATGGTTGTCTATTAATTAAGAAACAAGCAGTTAAAAGGGCTTCAGACCAGAATTTCTTGGGTACATTGGATTGAAACATAATAGATCGAGCAATATCAAGCAAATGGTGATTTTTTCGCTCAGCCACCCCATTCTGTTGAGGGGTGTAAGGACACGATGTGCGATGGATCATACCTACAGAGCTGCAAAAATCAGACATAGCCTTTTGAGCATATTCTAAAGCATTATCAGATTGAATAATCTTTATATTGCAGTCAAACTGGATTTTTATTTCAGTATGGAAATGTTTCATAATAGATAGCACAGACTCTCGACTTTTGAGAAGGTAGATCCATGTCATTCGAGAAAAATCATCCACAAAAGAAATAAAGTAACAAAAACCATTATAACTCTGGTCTTTAACAGGACCCCACACATCACTGTGGACTAACTCAAAAGGACAAGAAGCCCGTTTATTGACACGACTGGGATAAGATAACCTATGATGCTTTCCCAGCTGACAAGACTGACACTCTAAAGATGACACTTGGGACAACTCTGGTTCCAACTTGCGCAGGCTCTCTAAGGAAGGATGTCCATATCTGCAATGCCATAGTAAGGGGGAACCACTCAACATGACGGATGGAGCAGGAGCAGATACTTGGCGAGGCAGACTGTCACCATGAAAAAGGTAGAGATCAGCTTTCCTAGGTCCCCTACCAATCGTCCTCATACTCTTGAGATCCTGTAATACAAAACAAGAAGGCCCAAATGTTATCGTACAGTTTACAGTGTCAATCAATTTTGCAACAGAAAGAAGATTAAAAGGAAACTCATGCACAAAGTGTACAGATTTGAGATCAATCTTAGGTGTTAGAGAAACAGATCCACTAGCTAACACTCTCCTCACTGAACCATCTGCCAGTGTAACAGATTGGTGAGGGATATATGAGTCAATAGAGTGGAGCAATCTCCTCATACCAGTCATGTGCTGTGACGCGCCAGAGTCAACCACCTAAGATGAACTAGAGCCAGAAGCTATGAGAGATGTAGCCTGATTACCCGTAGTAGATGCCAGGTTGGCTGACGATGATGACGATGATCCCATACTCATGTGCTGGGTAGCCTGAATAAAACGATCATACTCCTCTTGAGTAAGTGTGATATCGGAAGTAGTTCCAGAAGTAGTTCCCACAGCAGAAGAAGATGAATATGTAGTAGTGGCATAATGTGCTGTCCCTACAGGTAGAGCAGCAGGTCTCCCATGTTTCTTCCAGCACTTCTCCACTGTATGTCCCAATTTGTCACATAAAGTGCACTTAGGACGTGTCCCACGTCCTCTGCCCATACCAGGTCGTCCCCCTCTCACCGCAGCAGCTACGGATGCATGAGACTCCCCAGAAGATATAGCAGGATCAGGAGTAGAAGACTCAAAAATAGATTGTTGTATTCTTGAAAAGGCTTCCACAAAACTGGGTAATTTATCAGAAGCTAGAATGACGCTCCGGACGGAACCGCACAAAGGGTTAAGCCCGGATAAAAATTTAGCCGTAACTAGATCGTCCCTGTCCTTGATCTGTTCAGCAACAGTCACTGGATGATAATAGCTCAGCTCTTGAGCAAGTGCCTGAATAGCTCCAAAGTACTCCTCAAGAGATCTGTCACCCTGCCTCTCAGGAAACAAACGGTCATAGATCATGAATTGCCGAAGCGCATTTTTTTCTTGAGAATAATGCTGCTTCACTGCGTCCCATATCTCCTTAGCTGTTGAATAGAACATGAATCTTGCCGCAATTGCAGGTTCCATGCTGTTCCACAACCAAGTCTTCACCAGACTATCATGACGCTTCCATTCAGCATATCCTTTGTCAGTAGAGGCCAGAGGACCTGAGTCAACATGTCCCGCCTTGTCACGAGACTCCAGGACAGTGTGAACTGCATTCATCCATAGAAGAAAATTCTTCCCGTCGAGCTTGATAGAGGCGATAGGAGACACCTCGTTGTAGATCAGAGGCGTCTTGATGTCCCCCATTACAGAACAGGACCGTGTGACGGATTGATACACACCACAGAGAAGACTAAGGTGACGGAGAGATACACGTCACACAAGAAATAAACAGAAATGCGTTACTGACGCATTCACAGCCTCCGGACGATTTTCCTAATCACACATGGATGATGTGTGACTAGGATAATAACCGTAGAGAGACTACTTCTCTGGTTTAGATTTTAGATCGCCATCGGATCACCCGAAGATCCTCAAGACGGCGGATTGCAGCTGCACGCCTTACGGCGGCTCAGCCGCAGCTACTGCTGCCGGTGCCGTGGTGATAAGATCCGGAGGGAAGAAGGAAGGGAAAGGTCTGACGGACAAGGAGGAAGAAGAAGGAAGAGGGAGGGACTGCCGGTGGAGAGAGACGGCGGCCTAGAGCAGATCCCGCTCTGATACCATGTTAACGAGAGAGAAGAAAGACGAACAATGTTGGCGGCTGCTAGGTGCAGCTCTTGTGTGTGAGGGCAATAGCCGTCTCACTCCTTTTTATATACTAGGGTAAGATACAAGATGGTACAAAGGAGAAAATCCAAGAAAAACAATAAAACAAGTGATATAATAAGAATAGAGATAAGAGGCAGATCGTCAGATTCCGCCGCTGACCTTCTATCGATACCTGTCGATGGTATCGACAGAATGATTTTCTGTCGCTGTGATAGTCTCGATACCATCGACAACCTGTCGATGGTATCGACCAGGATGCAGGTTGCTATCGACCAGGATGCAGGTTGCTTCACAATAAGAATAAGATGAATTCTATTAAGTTAGTAAAATAGAGTACAATGCCTTCTTTTTTATAGGATAAGAGAATAAAGCAATAACACAATGAAGCAATATGGGATAAATGATAGAAGTAATAAGTAAAGCAGAGCAAAGGGAATTAAGTAAATATAACATATCTCTTTACTATCCCTCAAGCTGGCGCATAGATGTCGAACATGCCCAGCTTGTCCACTAGAGTCTTGAATCGAGCTTTAGGTAGAATCTTGGTGAAGATGTCTGCCACTTGCTTTTCAGTACTGAGATGTGGGATACAGATGCGGCCAAAAAGAACATATTCCCGAACAAAGTGATAGTCTTCCTCAATGTGCTTTGTGCGCTCATGAAAGGTGGGGTTGCTCGCTATAAAAATAGAGGTTTTGTTGTCACATAACATAGGAATAGGACTAGTATCAGATATATCAAATTCTTTGAGAAGGCTTTGAACCCACAAAAGTTCACATGCAGTGTGAGCCATAGCTCGATATTTTGCCTCTGCACTTGATCTAGCTACCACTATCTGCTTTTTGCTATGCCACATAACTAGATTGCCTCCCATAAAGGTGCAATATCCGGATGTAGATTTTCGATCACAACTACTGCCTGCATAATCAGAGTCTGAGAAACTAGAAAGATTGCAATGGCCATGTTTCTTGTACAATAGACCTTTTCCTAGAGAGCTTTTGAGATATCTCAAAATGTGACAGACAACATCCCAATGACACTGTCGGGGTTTATCAAGGTAGCTGCTTACAAACCCGACAACAATGGTAAATCAACTCTCGTGACAGTAAGGTAAATGAGCTTACCCACCAATCGCCTGAATTGGTGTTTATCAACAGAAGGTGGAGAAGATTCATCGTCTCAATCAGTGTTTGGGTCTAGAGGGGTGCTGGATGGCTTGCAACCAAGCATACCCGCTACCTGTAAGAGATCTAGAACATATTTGCGTTGGGAGAGACATATACCTTCTAATAATTTGGATACTTCAATGCCTAATAAATATCTCAGCTTACCAAGATCCTTGGTGACAAAGTGCTGTTCTAGATATGTTTATGTAGGCTGAATGCTAGAGGTGTCACTGCCAGATAATATTATGTCATCTACATAGACAATAAGAATGACCAGACCAACTGCAGTTTTTCTAATAAATATAGAGTGATCTGAATGAGAACGACGAAAGCCACATGTTATGAGAATTTGACTGAGCTTGTCAAACTAGGCGCGAGGACTTTGTTTTAACCTTTTAGGCCGTAAATTGCCTTCTGCAATCTGCAAACTCGCGAAGAATACTTCCCCTAAGCAACAAAGCCAGGCGGTTGCTCCATGTAAAATTCTTCTTGCAAATCTCCATAAAGAAAGGTGTTCTTAACATCCCGTTGGAATAAAGGCCAATCTTTGTTCACAACAACAGAGATGAGGACATGAACAAGATTGAGTCTAGCTATTGGAGACAAGGTCTCAAAATAGTCCACTCCATAAGTTTCAGTATATCCTTTTTCCACTAGGTGTGCTTTAAAATGCTCAATCGTGCCATCGGGCTAATATTTGATAATGGAGATCCATCGACATCCAACCGTAGGACAGGTAGAAGGGAGATCCACAAGATCCCATGTCTTGCGATCAGAGAGTGCCTGCATTTCAACTTCCTTCGCTTATCGCCATGCAAGGATTTAAAGTGCCTCTGTAGAATTCTTCGGGATAGACACAACATGGATCACAACAGTAAAGCAAGCAAAGCTAGCACCCAAATTAGCATAGGAACATAAGTTACTAATCGGATGTTGAGTATAGGAGCAGATACCTTTTCGAAGGCTAACAGGAAGGTGTAAGTCAGAGTATACTTGAGTTGTGCTGTTATCTTCCGCTGAAGGAGGAGTTGGTTGTTGAGGGGCCATGGAGGGGATAGTGTGCTTGGGTCTTCTCTTGTAGACTTGTAACGGTCGTTCTGCAGTTGGCATCTCAAAAGGTAGATCAATATCCACAATGTCAGGTAACAGAGTGGGTGCCACAATATCACAGGATAAGGAAGCCCCGTTATCAGAATAGTATGACAAATGTTCTAAGAAGACGACATCCACACTAACATAATAATGTCGCAAGATAGGATCATAACAACAATATCCTTTTTGGGTTCTGGAATATCCTAAAAAAATGCATTTTGTGGAGTGAGGGTCAAGTTTTGCCAATTATGGGCAAAGATTTTTAACAAAGAAGGTGCACCCAAACCCAAAGATGCACAACGGAATAGAAAAAAGCTATGGTCAGGAAAGAGATTGCTAGAAATTTGATTTTGCAAACAGGGGACGACATGCGATTGATAAGGTAGCAAGCCGTAGAAATAACCTCAGACCGAAAATGTTGAGGAACATGATAATGAAGAAGAATGGTGCGAGCAACCTCTAGAAGATGTCGATTTTTGCGTTCAACAATCCCATTTTGTTGTGGGGTATAGGGGCATGAAGTCTGATGGATTGTCCTACGAGATGAGCAAAAGCAAGTGACCCATTTTTGCATGAACTCAAGAGCATTGTCAGTACTAAAGGTTTTAATGGGTTTATTGAATTGAGTTTTAATTTCAGAAAAAAAGGTGGTGATGGTGTTCATAACAGTGCTGCGATCTTTAAGTAAAAACAACCATGTAGCCCGAGAAAAGTCGTCAATGAATGTCATAAAATATTTAATACTAGAATGACTCGCAACAAAACAAGGACCCCATATATCAACATGAACAATATCAAATGTGCATTTAGAACCAATTTCTTTCATTGCAGGAAACACAGACCGAGTTTGTTTGCCGTGTTGGCAAGATTCACTGGAAAACTTTTATCAGCTAAAACAAGAAATAAATGTTTCAGTGTAGAAGCAAACGGGTGGCCAAGGGGGTAATGCCACTGAATCCTAGTCATAGATGTTAATAGCATAGTAGTCACTGATGTCGGTCCATCCAGGTAGTAGAGCCCATATGGTCCCTCATGGCCCGAACCAATCCTCGTCTTCATGCAAAGATCTTGAAAAACACAACCCGAAGGGTCAAACGTAATAGAGCACTGAAGGCTCTTCACATTTTTACTAACAAAAAGTAGATTAACAGGAAATCGCAGAACATATAGGACATTTCAGATGCATATTTCGAAATAAAGCAATTCCCCTAATGCCATGGACAACTGTTTGCGAGTCGTCAACTACCGTGACTGGAGGTAGACAAGTTGATCTTATAAGAGCAGAGAATAAATCAAAGTTACCGACCATATGGACCGAAGCACCAGAGTTAATACACCATTTATTTTTACTAGTGGATGGAGCAGCAAGCAAGGCAGACGAGCCAGCCTCCAAAGTAGATGGTAGATTGGACATGCGCTCTTGGAAGAGCTTCTCAAACTCGAACCGAATCCATGCAACAGAGGGTTGAGTTGGGGTGTGTTCAGTAGCAGAAGAATCTTCAACCGCATCAGAGGTGACTTGGTTAGCCCAAGCGAGCTTTCCATGTTTGATCCAACACCCGTCTTCATTATGATTGTCACATCCACATAAATCACAAAAGTGAGGGCCAATAGGCTGACCGCAACCTTGTGTAGAAGAAGTGCGGCCAGATGTAGGAGGGTGACGTCTGCCACAACCACATCCACGTCCACAGCTACGGTCGTGACTATTATCAGAAGAGTGTACAGTAAGAGCATGGTGTTAAAAAGCAGGAACAGAAGTCACTAATGGTAAATGTTGAACACGTTTAAGTACGTCGCTAAGAGTAGGCAGAGGATCACTAGATAGAATTTGGTCAACAACTCCAACAAACAAGGAAGGAAGTTCGACAAGAAACTAGACAAGTTGTAGTTCATTGCACTCTCTCTGAGTTTCCTTGATATCAACAAACAAAGGATGGTAGATTTCATATTCATTCTAAAGGGCAGAGCACTAGTAGTAATAGTCTTCAATAGACGCATCAGGAGAGAATTCCTTCTTTGCTAGGTTCTTGAAAATTTCGAACACCTTGGGGTTTTGCTGATGGGAGTAGACGTGGGAGATTTGATCCTACAACCTTGGCATCATGGAGGCAGAGTAGGGACTGACTGATCCGCTGCTCGGTGCTGTTAACGATCCAACACATAACACCTGAGTCATCTTTACTCCATTGTGCGTATGCTTGCTTGGTCTTATCATCCGCCGAGGCATCAAGAGCATGTAGAGGGTCAGTGGTGATATGTGAGTAACGACCTTGTGCTTTCACATACAGAATAAAAGAGGCCGACCAAAGATTGTAATTGGCCATCAAGTTTCACCGTGGTGACACACAAGGAACATGGAGGCTCAGTAGATGCCATGACACAGATCTGTAGCCGAGGAAGAGCAGAAGCAGCAGAAAGAAGAAAGTAGCAGTAGCAGTCAGAAGAACTCCAGACAGCCCGAGGGCATAGACAGAATACATTTGGGATCAATAGATATAAAGAAACCCGCTACGGGGCAGTAGATGGCAGCATGCATTCTGACACATTAGTTCGTAGAAACCGACAATGGGTCAGAGTAGATGGAAGAAGAGCCTTCACCATCATGGAGAGAAACTTTACTCTCCCATGAGGCAAAAATGTAGACCATTTAAAACGTCAACGTGATATTTTTAATGTGTCCGGAGTGAACGGACGACTAGGAAGAAGTGAAGGAAGGATTGTGTAGGCTAGATGATGAAGAGAGGGACGTAGGGTGGAAGGAGACATCTCTTGTCCGTATTAGAAAGTTTCAAATGGTCAGAACATTGCATTTCTCCCGGCTTGGTTGCAGTAGACAAATGGTCAATGGATCCCCGCAGACACCCGGTTGTCACGTAACCATCCATCTAAACCAAATGGATCGGATCTCCATTTGATTATTAAAATAACAGGGCGGTTTGGGTGATGTGCCATGGTTGCGGCTTTTTACTAATTGCCATCCCTATGTGATGCTTGATAGTGTATGAACATGTACCCTTGCAAAGCGCCACCGGTAAGTTGGATTGGACTAGACAAGTGATGATCGAGGGGCTGCTTCTTGGGGGTCAATTTCCGTGAACCCTTGGTGTATAAAATGGTGGTGGTGATGGTGGAAGAAAGGTATCTAGAAGTGAGACTGTCTCAGCTTCATTCACTAGGGAAGGCGACAAGAAAGAGAAGAAAAACTTGACCTCTTGAAAAGTGACATCTGTCGAAACGTAAATGTGTCTTGTTTTGGGATCAAGACACTTGTACCCCTTTTTAGAGTAAGGATATCCTAGAAAAACCGTTTTAATCACTTGGGGGGAGTTTGTCCGCCTTAGGATCATAATATGAACAAAGGTGACACAAACAAAAACCCGAGGAGATAAAGGAAGTTGTTTGTTTGGATAGAGAATCAAAAAAGGAGTTTGCAATTTGAAAATTAAGGACGACGATTGATTAAGAAACATGGGCTGGGGACAATGTCTGACCAAAGATTCTTGGGAAGATTGGTATGTCTTGATTTGTCTGTAAGGGTTAGGGTGCATAATGTGTGTACCCTGTATATTTATAAAGAGAACAATTACATAGAGGTCCACATAGAATAGGACAATAAAAAGTGAATATAAAGAACAATTAAACACTATTTAACACTGCTCCTCATGTTGGAGCATAGATATCAATCATGCCCAACTTGCCCACAAGAGAGCTGAACTGTTTCTTGGCCAGCAGCTTTGTGAAGATATCAACAACTTGGTCCTCTGAGCGAGTGAAAGGAGTGCAGATACGACCAATCATTATAGATTCTCTGATAAAGTGACAGTCAACTTCAATGTGCTTGGTCCGCTCATGAAAGACAGGATTATTTGCAATAAAATAGCTGCTTTATTATCACAGTGCATCGGAATAGGAGCAGAAGATCCCACATCAAGTTCTTTTAGAAGAGATTGTACCCACATAAATTCACATGCAGTATGAGCCATAGCACGATACTCGGCCTCAACACTAGATCTAGCAACAACATTTTGCTTTTTGCTCCGCCAGGTAAATAGATTTCCACCAACAAATGTACAGTAATCAGAGGTAGATTTTCTGTCTATCTTACTTCTAACATAGTCAGAATCAGAATAGCCTTCAAGCGAGCAATGACCATGTTTTCTATGAAAAAAGCCTTTACTAGGAGCTTTCTTCAGATATCTCAAGATATGACACAGTGCTTCCCAGTGACACTGTCTAGGCTTTCAAGATACCTACTAACAAGACGAATAACAGTACAAAAATCAGCTCTAGTGACAGTCAAATAGATTAGTTTGCCAACCAGTCTTCTATATCTTTTACTATCAGGATACATGGGAGATTCATCATCATCCCAATTCACACGAGGATCTAGGGGTGTATCAGTAGGCCGAGCTCCAAGTAATCCAGTCTCCTGTAGAAGATCAAGAACATACTTTCGTTGTGATAGAATAAGAGCATTAGAAGTCCTGGAAACTTCAATCCCCAGAAAGTATATCAATTTGCCCAGATCTTTAGTGACAAAATGCTCGCATAAGTAGGCTTTAGTAGCATTAATTTCAGAGAGATCACTGCCAGATAAAATAATAACATCAACATACACAATAAGAACCACAATACCAGAGAACGTCTTTTTAATAAAGATAGAATGATCAACATGAGATCTGAGAAAGCCATAGGTAGACAGAATCTTGCTCAATTTATCAAACTAGGCACGCGAATTCTTCTTGAGTCCATAAATAGACTTTTTGATGCGGCAAATTTTGTGTGACTCCCCCTGAGCAACAAACCCAGGTGGTTGCTCCATATAGACTTCCTCTTGGAAATCACCATAAAGGAAGGCATTCTTGATGTCCAGCTGGATAAGGGGCCAATCCAGATTGATTGCCATAGGGGGCGAAACCCGCACATAATTTAGCCTGGCAACAGGAGAAAAAGTTTCAAAGTAATTAATACCATAAGTCTGAGTGTACCCTTTCGCTACGAGGCGGGCCTTCAGGCATTCAACAGTTCCATCAGGATGATACTTGACAGTGTAAACCCAACGACATCCAACAGGTTTGCAATCAGAAGGAGGATCAACCAGATCCTAGGTATCTCTGTTAGTGAGAGCAGCCATCTCCTCAGTCATGGCATGTGTCCAGGTCGTACTCTGTAATGCGTCATGAACATTCTTGGGTACAGAGACAACAGAGAGAGCAGCAACTAAATTACTAACGTGAACACTCAGGTGTGCAGTAGAGACATACTTAGCAATATTATGAGATGTATATGATCTAGTACCTTTCCTGAGAGCAATAGGTAAATCTAGATCAGAAGTTACCTCGGTAGTGGCAGGACCTTCTGAAGGAGAAGATTGGTTGTCAGTGGGGGGGTCTTGAGCAGGAAGGAGTAGACTGTGGCGGCCGATTCCTGTGTTGGTAAACAATGAGAGGAGGAGACATAGTGTCATCAGGTTGCAAAATAAATGTAGAATCACTAATAATGGGCAGAGGCGCTGCAATGAGATCTGAACTCAACATGTTCCCCTTAGTAGAGTAGTATGGAGTGTCCTCAAAGAAAACTACATAACTGCTCGTGAACCACTTTTTAGTAACATGACTATAGCAATGATGTCCTTTCTGAGTCCGTGAGTATCCCAGAAAAATACATTTTTCAGCTCGAGGAGAAAACTTGTCCTGAGTCGGTCCAAGCAAACGAACAAAACAAGTCGATCCAAAAATCCTCAGAGGTACAGAAATCAGAGGAAGATGGGGTTGTAGTACTTGTACATGAATTTTATTCCCAATAACAGATGAAGGCATACGATTTATCAGAAAACATTTAGTAAGAACCACTTCTGGCCAAAAATGTTTTGGAACATTAGAATGCAGCATGAGAGTTCTAGTAACTTCAACTAAATGCCTATTTTTCCTTTCAGCAACACCGTTCTGTTGGGGTGTATAAGCACAAGAGGTCTGATGAATTGTACCCACCATACGACAAAATAATTCAACATGTTTTTAAACAAATTCCAAAGCATTATCAGTACGCAGGATTTTAATAGGCATAGAATACTGAGTTTTAATTTCAACATAGAATAACTTAATAGTAGGCAGAACTTGGGATCTATCTTTTAACAGAAACAACCAGGTAGCACGGGAGTAATCATCAATGAACAAAATAAAATATTTATTGCCTGACAAACTTGGAACATGACAAGGACCCCATACATCAGCATGAACCAAATCAAAAATATTTTTGCTACCCATCTGAGATTTTTTGAGAAATACAGTTCTGGACTGTTTGCCTAATTGACATGCCTCACACTGAAAACTGTGCGTGCCTACACCAGAAATAACATGTTTTAATTTATGAGCTGACGGATGCCCAAGTCTAAAATGCCATTGTAATGCACAAACAGAAGACGACAATGCTGAAGGTAGAGCTGTAGTGCCAATCCGTTTCAACTCATCCAAGTAGTAGAGTCCATCAGGTCCTTCATGCCCCCACCAATCTTCATCCTCATGCGAAGGTCCTAAAAAAACAAGTACTCGGTACAAAGGTCAGACTGCAGTTCAGATTGCGTACAATTTTACTGATAGACAACAAGTTTAGAGGAAAATTTGGCACATATAAAGCAGATCTCAGAAGGACTTGAGCACATATATCACCAATTCCAGATACAACAGATTTTAGAACCGTCAACAAGCATTAACAGTAGACTTAGAACAAGGCTTAGACAGTCTATAAAAAAGAGAACGATTTCCAGAGATATGAGAAGAGGTTCCAGAATCAATCACCCATTTGGTATTACTAGCACTAGAAGGAGCACTCAAGAAGGCAGAATCACAACCAGTGTAAGTGGTAGCGCGAGCTCCTGATTCAACAACAGATTATGAGGAAGCACCAGTCTTCTCAAGTAGGAGGCGTTCCACCCCAGAGCGGATGAACTCAGCAGTGGAGGAACTCAAGGTAGCAACAGTTGGTGTCTGAGAAGCGCCCTTAGACACAACATTGGCCCACGCAGGTGTGCCATGTTTCTTTCAACATTTGTCTTCAGTATGGTTGTTGCGGCCACATAAGTCACAGTACCGCTGAGCAGCGACACCTCCAGATGCATCAGTAGATGAGCCACGACTAAGGGAGCAACAACCACGCGATCCACGTCCCGGTCCAGGGGAGGAAGAACGGTTGCCCGGAGGTTGACCGCGACCCCTACCACGACCACGGCCAGACATAGTAGCAAGAGTAGTAGTGTCACCAGTGTCAGAAGGAAGATCCGACATGGAAGCCGACAATCGTTGTAGACGCTGAAAAGCACTCTCCAACGTGGGTAAAGGATCACTAGCGAGGATCTGGCCAACCACACCAGCATATGAGTCAGGAAGCCCGCAGATGGACTAGACAACCTGGAGTTCCTGCCGTTGTCACTGCATCATGGCTAAGTCGGTAGATAAGGGGTGAAGATTCTCAAGCTCAGCCCAGAAGCCTTTGAAGGTCGAAAAGTAGTCAGCAATATCGGGCCTAGTAAAATGCAGGCGGGACAACTGTTTGTTCAGGTCAAACACCTTTTTCGGATTCTTACTATGTGAGTAGGTGCTGGACAATTGATCCCACATCTCCTTGGCAGTTGGGAGACAAAGTAGAGTAACGTTGATGTGAGTTTCACTGTTGTTCAGAATCCACGTCATCACGGTCGAATCATCCTTGACCCAGTCATCGTAGATCTTTTTATCCTTAGACTCGACAGTACTGGGAGGGGCAGAAGGCAGAGCCTCAGTCAGATGGGAATGCTTGCCTTGGGACTTTGTAAAGATCTCCATGGAGCAAACCCAATGTTGATAGTTGCACCCATCTAGCTTCACAATAGTCACTTGACGACAAAAGTCATCATGGGAGGAGGCCATGATTGAGATCGAGTCCAAAAAAGGCAGAGAACAACAACAGAAGTCAAAACTGCCTAGATCCTCCGGCTTGGCGGTAGCAGTCAGATAGAGCAACTGGACGGACCAGTTTACATGAAGACTACGTCGAGGCGCAACAGAGAACCCGACTGCTCAAGGGCCAACGTAGGCAGAGAGGTGTAGGGCTCCGAAGACCCTCAAGACAAGCAGCCGGAGGCGACAAGGGATGATGCGGGTGGCACGAGTAAGCCAAGCCCACACGAGGAGGGCTGCAGGCGGTGGGTGGCTGCGAGGGGGCAGGGCGCGGGGGGGTGCTGCTGGGGAAGAGAGAGAGAGGCGGTGACTTCGAGGAGGGTAGTGGCTAGAGCACTTGCTCTGGTACCATCTTGATTTGTCTGTAAGGGTTAGGATGCATAATGTGTGTACCTCGTATATTTATAAAGAGAACAATTACATAGAGGTCCACATAGAATAGGAAAATAACAAGTGAATATAAAGAACTTAAATAAAACACTATTTAACAATATGAATTGTAAGTGAGCGTGTAATGTCAAGAAGATGAAAATTTTTAGGCTCAACAATACGATTTTGCTGAGGAGAATAAGTAGAGGAGCATTGATGAATCAATACCATATTACAACAAAAAGAGGAAACATCCCGTTGATTGTACTCAAGGGCATTGTCACTGCGGAGAATTTTAATGTAAGTGAAGAATTCAACTGAGATGATTTTATGAAACACATGAATAAAGGGAAAACCATGTGGAATAGTAAGATGGGAGGCTAATGAGATATTTTCTTATTGATGGACCGTAAGCTGCCCTCCTATATATAGGAGGGGAGGCAAGTACAAGGGAAGCCAACTTAACCCTAATGGACCAAGACAGTTAGGCCCATATAACATAATAAACTAACTAACAATAACTCTAATACTCCCCCTCAAGTTAGAGTATGGGTGAAACATATATCCATCTTGGACTAACAAGACTCATTAGAAGATGCGACAGATAAAAAATGTCACTCCCAAACAAGTTTTTCGCTCCCCTTTAAACATGACTCTCCAACAAATAAAAGTTTTGATGACACCTCCTTTGAAGTTATGCCCTGCAGGTTGGTAATACTTGAGCTTTGAAGAAGATCTTCAGAAGTGCATATTGATTGAAGAACATCACCATCAATCTAAAGTAGATGATCAAAACAACATGACTACACCATCTTCACTGAAAAGAAATGTGTGAATGGAATAAGTGCAATCGACACATCCAATGATGTTGCAGTAGAGGTATCTTTAAGCACAAAATTGATGAAGTGATGATGATTGTCAAAATAGATCCATCTGGAGTGTGACTCATGGGGGCTTGACGGGAATGAAAGATACCATAAGGAAGCCCAAGTAGACTTGTCAAACTGGATCCATCTAGATTGTGACTTTCGAGGACTTGCAGGAATGAAAGACACCATCAAGCAAGCCTAAGTAGATCACTAGAAGAACCATCTTGGCACTTGAAAAAGTGCAAATGCAACTTCCAGAAGTGAATAAATTAGCTCGGTGAAGATAAAATCTAGACAAATCGTCAACCTTGTAGGTGTAGTATTTGTAGGCTTGATATTTACGAGCTTGCTAAGGTAACCATCCATTTTATGAGATGCAATGGGATTGTCATGGACTAGAACCAAAGGGAACAAGAGACTTGAATAAATACAACAAGCTCTGATCCAACATGTGTTAATGATGAAATTGAGATCCTTAAACTAGCATTAAAGTGGTAGCCAACTAGAATAAGCGAAGACCAGATAGCCAACCTACTGCATATCATGACACAAACATGAGAGGCATAGTGTCATTGCGAACGAGATACATAAATGATGCATTGGAAGCATGAAGAGGTATAATGCCATTAGGAAAGAGATACAAAATAATGCAGTGAAAGCACATTGCCTATTGGGAATGAAACATCAGAAATAGATGTGCTGAATAATAAGAAGCTCCATGAAGATTAGAATAGCCTGGACTGATGATATAATCTCTCTCATATTGTTTCTCATACTCTCTCTACATAGAATTTTTTCTCTCCCTCATACTTTTGGTCTCCACTATATCCCCCCACGCCAAATACAAATTGAATGTGGAAAAGAGACAATACCCTCTGCATGTGGAAAGCAATGAACACATGAGGGGTGGTAGGGAGGAATAAAATTGTCAAAGAGGGGGAAGGAAAAAAATAGCACGAAGCCCCTGTATTGGTACTTTATAAACTAGCACGAGGTCTTTTGTTTTACAATATTCTGTGGATATGATAACGCGAGCCAATGTGCTACATGACTGGATTAGACAGATCCCGATAAAAATATATACTGATTCTTGTGCGACCCAAAAAGGAGATGTAGGGGCAGAATCCCTACGATATGGATCTGGTAAAATATAGATCCTATTATATATTTGATTAACACCATGCATATTTTGTATAGATCATGCCAAATTGATCCAACTTCTCGAACGAGTCAAGCTACTTGATCGGGCGATGATCAGTGATCTAGCGTTGAAAAATTAGAGGCTTTCCGTTGACGTTAATATGTTGTCCTTGTTTTCTTATAGTGGCAGGTTCCTACATGCGGAGAGGAATCTGAGCCCCCCCTTCGTTTCCTTTGCTCCAGATAAGCAGCAAACGAACGTCGCTCCTTGCCCGAATTGGCAACTCCCAACAATAGTTTGCGGCTTGCGGGCAGCCTGATTTGGGGATGATAGCTGGCACGAAAAGAACTTCGGGGAAATCGTGAAGTAGGAATATGATGACTTACCTATCTTCATGGGGCAGCCTGAACGACATGGCGTCTTCACATTCGAGGTTTGAGCGCTCTATTTAATTGACGTTGATTACGAGCTGAGGTGCTCTTGGGGAGGTCCTTGTTATGACACATTAAGGGGAACATAGACTGATAAAGTAGAGATTTAGGTGAGAGAATACAAGGTTATTTGGTAGGGGTTTGAAAAGACCGGATTTTTTTAGTTAAATGAGTGAGGATGGAGGGAAGCTACGACTTAGACCATATGGCTCGAGGGATACACTACTTGGTGATGGCGGGGAAGAAGAGGGCATACATATAGGTTCAAAAAGATTGAAATTTTATGAAAGAAGAGAGGAGCCAGTCATGGAGGCCGACTTGATGTCTGATGGGCGGCCAAGGCAAGAAGAGACTACACCTGCTCGTAGACAGAGACTCTCTCTTTTTCTCCTTGGGGTTAGGATCAATGCTCTAATACAATGGGGAAAAGCAACATGCGATGTTAATAAGATATTTTAATAATGATAGATGGCAAATTCCCCTCCCATATATAGGAGAGTATACAAGTACAAGGGAAGCAAATTTATTCCTAATGGACTAAGAGAATTAGGCCCATATAACATAATAACTTAAATAACAATAACTCTAAAAAACCTCATTATGAGTTTAAGAAAATACAACCAAGAATACGTGAAAAATCATCCACATAAGTAAGCAAGAATTTGAACTTTTGTCCTGAACCGACCTCAAACATCACTATGCATTAAATCAAAAACTTCAAAAAATTATTTTTTAGTAAAAGCCAGAAAAGTCACATGATGATGTTTTCCCAATTGACATGTATCACATAAAATTGAAGAACTAGATGAAACAAAACTATCCAATTTTTGAGTTTATTTAGGGAAGGATGGCCGAAGAGAAAATGCATCTGAAGTGGTGTGACTACCACAAGGGAATTGGGTGGAGAGTGTAGAGGGATGGAGAAGTATAGAGATTACCAGAACACACTCACTACCCATTCATCGTCAAATTCAGATAATCCTACAAGACAAAAATAGAGGGTCCAAGAGTTAAAACCATGAGGGAACCAACTAATTTTGCCATGAACATAATATTATAGGAAAAATTAGGAACAAAATGAACAAAAGATAGTTTTTACGTAGAAGAAAGAGGACCAATGCCACATTTGACAACTCATCTTACTAACTCATTTGCAGAGTGACAATGGAATGCAAAATAATAGTCAGTGAAGGTAAAAAGGGGTGGGATACCCATCTTCATCATGTGTTGAGTAGCACCTAAATCAACACTCCAATTGGAGTGTGTTGAGTAGCACCTAAATCAACAATCCAATTGGAGTAGACGGAGAGCATGGAAGTCCCTGGATTACCTTGATGTGCCACATCTAGATTTCGGTGATGGTGGTGCATTTGGTGGGTTGCCAATGTGCAAATTAGAGGAATATTGTGTCAATGGAATATAAAGAGGAGAGTCACCATATTGTTGCAATGGTTGAAGCAAACGTTCATATTCCTCATTTGTTAGCAAGACATGGGAGGAATGTCTAAATGAAGGAAGAGGCACATGCCATGTAGATGGGCCTTGGCCAATTGATGTAGCGGGAGTCTAGACAACATGCGAAATACCCTTCCCATCTCCTCAACCGTAGTGAGCCGATCATCTACACTTGGAACCAAAAACACCCTCTGTGTAGGGGACTTGATTTTTCAGGACCGATGAGGGCATTTGATTAATCAAGTAGCATGTAATAGAGACTGCTTCAAGCCAAAAACTCTGTAGGACATGATAGTGAAGAAGAATGGCACCTGCCACTTTATGAAGATGGAGATTAGTCCTCTCTGTCACACTATTTTGTTGTGGTGTGTAGGAGCAAGAAGTTTGATGGATAGTACCACGAGCAATACAAAACATGCCAACGTATTTTTGCATGAACTCTTAAGGCTTTATCAGTTCAATTTATTTTGACAGTTTTATTAAACTGAGTTTGAATTTCAATAAAGAAGGTAGTAATATTGTCCACAATGTTACTGTGATCTTTTGAAAGAAATATCCAAGTTGTCCAAGAGTAATCATCAATGAAAGTCATAAAATGGTGATATCCAAGGAGGCTGATAACAGAACATGGTCCCCACATATCAACATGAGCAACATCAAACATATTTTAGATCTAATGTCTTTTTCTTATGAAACACAACCCCAGTTTTGTTTCCAAATTGACAAGATTCAGCATGAAATGTTTTATTTGGCATCTCAGGAAACAAGCATCTCAATTTAGCAATAGAGGGATGCCCGAAACAATAGTGCCATTCTAGTCTAGTCCTTGAGGATGAAAGCAATGCAACAACTGATTCTGGCACATCTAGGTAGTACAACCCATCTGGTCCTTCATGGCCCAAACAAATCCTCATCTTCTTGCAAAGATCCTAAAACACACAACCTTTGATATCAAAAGTGATGGAACACTGAAGGCTCTTAACAGTTTTACTGATAGATAATAGATTGAGAGGAAATCTTGGAAAATACAACACATATTTTAAGGGTAAATTATGAGATACAGAGATAGTTCCAATTCCGTGCATTGGGGACTGAGTTCCATTAACCACTGTAATTGGTGGAACTCTGGTTGTTTTAGATAGAGCAGAAAATATTTCAGAATATCCAGATTTATTAGCAGATGCACCTGAGTCAATGACCCATTTATTTTTACCGTAAGTTAGAGGAGAAGCAAGTAAAGCAGAAGAACCTCCATTCAGAGTAGTAGGTTGTGAGGGCAGGCGAGCCCCGAGTGGATCCACTCAACAGTGGGCAGGGTAGAACTAGAGCCAGCAATAGAGGGATCAATGTTCAAAATTTTGACGAAATGGCCGAAATGTCGACTGAAATTTCAATTTCCGTGGCAATCGAACATCGAAATTGACTGACGAAACTCTCGAAACAGGAAGATCATCGATTTTTTTCTACTTTTTCATATACTATGTACTACCTAGAGCATATTTTTTTTTGCACAGTTTTGTGTCTTTAAGTCTATATATTGTGCTTGCAAACTATAATGACTTAATTCATTGATTTCACCATTGAATATTTACATCAAAATCCCCATTGAAATGCCCATCAAAGCAGTTCAGGGTCATTCACTCAAAAATGATGAGACCCCACCCCCCACGTATCCAATATGAAATATTATTATATATTTGAGTAGGTCTACACTAGTAGATCAATCTGGTAAAGTTTCGTAAATTAATTCATTTATTTTTCTGTCAAAACGCCAGGAACGCATTTATCGAAATTTTTGTTGAAATTTGTCGAAACTTCTGTTTCTGTGACCAGCGAAACAACATCGAAATCAGACATTTTCTTCCTTAAGAGGGATCTTCAAAAGCATCAGAAATGACATGGTTCTCCCATGCAGGTTCACCATGTTTCGCCGAGCAGTGGTCTTTAGTGTGGTTTGTTCGCCCAAAAAAGTTACAAAATCAACTTCTGGTAGGAGGTTGTCCTCCTTCAAATCAAGCTGGAGGACCTCGTCTATGGTTTCCAGATTAACGACCACGACCACGTCCATGTCCACGTCCACAACCTCTACTAGTCATTGGAGTGGACTGCAAGAGCAAAGTTATCAGAGGAAGTAGAAGCTAGCGATGACATGGATGGGAGATGTTGAATGCGCTTGAGAACATCCCGTAGAGTAGGCAAGGGATCACTGGATAAGATCTGGTTTATAACAGCAGAGAAAGAGTGGCGGAGTCCAGCCAAGAACTGAACTAACTTAAGTTCATTGCGTTGGCACTGAATTTCTTTTATTTCAGAAGAGAGGGGATGATATACTTCATATTCATCCCAGAGGGACAAGCGCGGGTTGTAATAATCTTCGATAGATCCATCAAGGGAGGGGGTGGGTGGGCGGCGACTTGAAGGGTAGGGGGCAGGGCCGGAGACGGGGGGGGGTAGGGTTATATGGGAATGAGAAGTATTAGGGTTGGGGAGGAGAGAGGTTAAGGTGGATCATAACTGTTTGATGCCATATAGAATCCAATAATCTTTATTTATTGTGTCTAAAACAAATATTAGGCACTCTCTTTGATTGGACAAGAGAGTAAGTGGAAAACAAGATTAGTAAATATGGGATAAAAGGAAAGCGAAGGACAAACACAAGTCTAAAGAAAAAAATAAATATAAATCATAAAACATATATATGAATATGTATAATGAGGGGCACTACTTGCTATAGATGCACGATAGGAAAAAAGATAACATTACCATAATGTAAGGCAAGGTAGGAGGGAGTTGATAATATGAATGATGCGCTGTGATCTGTATACATGAGAAGTTAACTTCTTTCCTGACCTATTCCTGTAATTGCGCTTAGTCCAAGCTTACACCCCCTTTGACTTATGGCATCATCGACTTTCAACCTAAGTGATTTCAGAAGTCCCTAATTTAGCATATAGAGCACTCATCCATGTGGTTTAGGGGAACCACATGAAGAGAAAAAGAAATAGTCAATGCTTTTTCCCCTTGTTCTTTTTTGGATGCTTTATAAAACTGGCACCGGGGGTCTTTTGTTCCCTTATTTTGTTAGTTATACAATAACAAGTAAGGAAGAAGAGAAGAACAAAGATGGAGAGATCATGCTTCAAATCATCCTTTGGTATAGTATCACCGCTATCGTACTGCTGCTACAGTATGAAGCTATAGTGCGATACTACAGTACCACCACTACAGTATTGTGGCTACTACAATGCGGAGCTACAAGGCCGTCGCTACTGTACTGTGACTACTACAGTGTGGAGCTACAATGCCGCCGCTACAATATTGTGGCTGAGTACACTGCTAAACTGTGACGCTACTACACCACTAACGGGTGGGGTTGCTGACAGCTAGAGTTTTAAGAGATGCATTGCTCTGATACCATGTACAAGAGAAAGTAATTCTTATATTGCTAATGAGGCACTAGCTCTCCTATATATAGGAGTCCATGAATCATGAGATACTTAAGTGGATAAAAGAGTCCTCTCTTAAGTGCACTAATAACAAACTTAGAATATAAAGACACTGGACCTAAGCTCACTTAACAAATAACCACTTATACTAACATGTCCAACTAGTAACAAGGTGTTCAATTAAAAAGATTGTCCTAGGTTCAAATATCCTCGAGGATGAATTCACGAAAAAAGCTTTGAGAAGGAGCAATGACCAGGGGACAACCTTGCGGCAACATTCCTTACTACTAGGCATGGTGCAAGGTTGAGCTGCCACTAAACATAGGGTCCCAAGGTTTATCTAATGGGGCATGTCCAATATGCTTCTATCTTGCAGGGGTTCCTTGACAGAAAGTTCAATGCATGAGGTGTATGGGAATTTTAGGAGCTAAGGAGATGTCTCACAAGAGTCATGTGCTGAGTAGCATCGAGGTAACAATTCAAACTAAAATAAGTAGCAACCATGGATGTCCCACCACATCCTAAGTGAGATTGACTGAAGAAATGGTTGGTTATAAAGAGATGATCACTAGACTACTGAGATGTCCACATACATTGCTCATATTCTTGTTTTAAAAGAGAAATGTTAGTGGGGTCTTTGCCATTCTGAGTTAGACGAGCCAAACCTGGTGCCATAGGGATGCCCGACGATCCTCTGCGTGGCCTAAATTGCCACAAAAATATATCTAGGATTTGGTCCTTGTCCTTGTTCCCTAGGTGCAGTGACTACAATAGCCTGTGCTTCCATCTCAATATTCAAAGTAGGCTTATCTGACTGCTAAAGATGGGGGTATGTTGCATCAATGAAGGAAAAGTGGTAGGAAACTTGAATAATACTGTGTATTGGAGCAAACTTATGATAAAGGGTAGACAAGAATTTGGAGCAAACTTATGATGAAGGCCGAACAAGAATTTAGTAGTGCTGAGATTGTCATGCTCCTTAGTCGTATCATCTGACGTCATAGGTTGAAAGAAATTGAGTTGTTGTGCTACATCCTGGTCAAAATGTTAAAGTTATCATAGTACTTTTTCCTTGATTTATAGAACAATTCATCAATAGAGGGGAAGTGGTAGAAACTTGGACGACACTGTGTATTGGAACAAACTAATGATGACGGAAATACAAGAATTTAGTTGTGATGAGATTGTCACGCTCCTTAGTTGTATCGCCTAATGTGATAGGTTGAAAGAAATTGAGTTGTTGTTCTACATCCTGAATAAAATCTTATATTCCATATTTTTGACCTTAGCTCCATGGAACAATATGCTACTGCTGAAACATGTAAGAATTTCAATCTTAGATCAAAACACTTATTATTGGATGATCCTGATACTTCCCAAAGACCGAAATTCTTGATCCATGGAGGAACAATATTACCTTTTTTGTTCAATAAGATACCAAAGTGGATGATTGACCCATTCCATACTAGAAATAATCGCAGGAAATCCTTTGATAACACGGATTCAAAGTTTTCACGGTACATTTTTCTTGTTTTATAGAACATTTTATCTAACAAATTGTATTTCAAAAAGCATTCTTCTCCTAGGTAAATGTCGTCTTGCTGCATCCCACGTCTTTGGCATAACAATGGAATGTGAATTTGGTAGCAACATGAGGCTCCACAATGTTCCTCAACCATCCCTTGACTTGGTCATTATTACAACACCATTCAACAGTGTTATCAGTTCAACAATGTTCTCATGAGATTTTTCAATATGTTAAAGTATATCCCATGCTTCAAGGTGTGAACAATATGTATCTGAGAAGGTAGTTATTGTCGTCAAATTTGATTACAAAAATATTGGTATTATCATTGTAGACAACCGTTTGGTTACGGTTGAGGCCTCAGATGACAGATACAACTGGGGCAACAAAGAAAGATGGCCAGGGAGGACGGAGAGGGAAGAAAGGGAGAAGAGATGGATAGGGATTAAGGAGATGGATGTGAGGTAAGGGAAAAAAAGAGGAAGAAGCTAGCAACATAGATGGTGACTGCCATTAGGGGACCCGACCCCATGGAATGGAGTATCCAGTTTCAATGCCGTTTCAACATGGACACCAAAATTTATTGAAAGTTCGACAAATTTTTTGATAAATGCAATCGTGCCCATTTCATGCCAAAATGAATAAAATTAAGTCATGAAATTTCACAGGCATGATCTTTACACCTATATGCATCTTTTTATGCAATCAAATTATATATGGGGATAGGTGGGGGGTCCTTCATGTGGAAGATAAGTAAACTTTATTGTTTCCTAGGAGAATTTTCAAAATTGGGAAACATGTTTCGCTGATTTTGACATAGCGGTACAGTCGCATGATTTCGTTGCAGATGTTGGAAAAATCAAAATTTTGGAGCGAAATTTCGTCGATTTCGTCGAAACACTAGGGCAGGGCATCAATCCTATTGTGAGGAAGATGAGAGGAGAGCATTAGGGCTTAGGCTAATGCTCTAATGCCATGTAGGAAGTTAGGGTTGAAAGCTTAATTACTTGCTAATGATACAATTGAACCTCATTATATAGATGGAGACTAGAGAGGACACTAGATATGAATAAAGAGACATAAGGAGAAAGAGGACAGAGGCTCCAAGGCCAATTTAAGCCCGTTTAGTTCATATTACTTCAACAATCCATAAAAATAATAAACAATTTTGTTCTCAATTTGAAAGTTTCAACGGACCAAATATGATACTGCAAAATATATAGGCACATATCACATATTTTTTTACTTGGGCAAGGGAAAGTACGCCATGATGCTTACCCAATTGACATGAATCACAATCATTATTAGACCAAAAAGTATAAATGATGCTAAGATGGACACGATCATTAGACCACTAAGAGCTATATAGTGTTGACACTAGTACATAATATGCCTTTAGTGTCGGTTTTTTAAGGCCTTTACTGTCGGTTCTTAAGCGACACCTATGTGGGCGCCGCTAAAAGCCCAACCGTTACGCGTCGGTTCTCAAACCGACGCCAAAACCCTTCGCGCGCCACCGAAAACACGCCGAAAACGCGCCAGCAGGGGGTATAAGCGTCGGTTATTAGGTTCGAAACTGACACCACATACCTTCGCGCCACAGAAAGGGCGCCATCTGAGGCACTATAGGCGTCGGTTTCTTAGTGATAACTGACAACCATCTCACCCGCTGCCACGGCCGTGCTGACCAGCACGGCCGTGTTGTCTGGCCTCTAGGGAAATCGACGTCGGTTACTAGTAGGGAAACCGACACTGTTATCCTATGTCGTCGGTTGTATATAAATATCCGACGCCTCTTTTATGTCTGGTCCGCTACCACGGCCGTGCTGGCCAGCACGGCCGTGGTGTCTAGCCTCATTAGGAAAATCGACGTCGGTTACGAGTATGGAAACCGACATTGTAACCATATATCGTCGGTTTTGTTTAAATAACCGACGCCGATGTTTTTTTTCTTTTTTCTGTCAGTCTGCAGACCTACTGTGGCTGGTCGCAGGATGAGAAACCTGCAGTTCAGTTTTGAACTGCAGGTTTTACGAAATCCATTGATATCAGCCAACAACAGGCCACAAACCTGCAAACATTTTATCTCTTTTCACATTCAGACACATGTAGAAACATTCATGTATTGATGATTTTCACACACAATTCATAAAAATTCATTCACATTGTCATCATTGTCAACAAAATCATATATTCAAAGAGCCATGAAACAGCAAAAGAAGCCACAATGAAGGGAAGCATGATACAGATACAATACATAAAGTGCAGCACACACAAGTGTTTCAGATTCATATAACAACACGACAGACTAACACATATATAGTGCATAACAACAGCAACGCCGAATTTACATACAACACTAGCTTAGTACATATATAGTGGGACTAAGGTGACGATCCCACCTGCTAAAACAGGTTACCGACAACTACATGTTACGACTAGGAGGTCGTGATTCAGCAACCGTATGCATCAGCAAGAGGACAAACAGATTTCACCACGAGTTAACATTGAAGAAGGTCTACTAACCTACACTGAGCTAAACAATTTTATCAGTACTAGCCTAAGGCACAAGTACCGTTCGTCGGGACAATGACGGTCGTGGAAGCTTAGTGGCCACTACACAGTTGAATGTTAACTTAGTGGCCACTAAGCTTCCACGACCGTCATTGTCCCGGCGAACGGTACTTGTGCCTTAGGCTAGTACTGATAAACTTGTTTAGCTCAGTGTAGGTTAGTAGACCTTCTTCAATGTTAACTCGTGGTGAAATCTGTTTGTCCTCCTGCTAATGCATACGGTTGCTGAATCACGACCTCCCAGTCGTAACATGTAGTTGTCGGTAACCTGTTTTAGCAGGTGAGATCGTCACCTTAGTCCCACTATATATGTACTAAGCTATAGTGTGGGATGCTTGCTTTCTCTCCGACTGTTGCGCTTTGGATTTACAAAGCAATGTCGATGGCCTGCATAGTTATGTCATGGCCGTCCTGCATAGCCTGTAGTCTTTGGCGAACGCCTGCAAATTAAATAGAATTGCTATTAACTAGTATCCTAAAAATTTGATAAAAAAACACACTTACATAATATAATTATAAATGAACATATAGATAGAAACCTCAGGGATATATTATTAAAACTTACATTGTCAGGCGGTGCAAGCACGTCCTCACCCTCACGGTGATCATCAGCACGGTCATCATGGGAACATAATAAAAATATAAACATCCATGCCTCTAATATTGTGATCTTTTATCAATTAACAATCCTTCATTATGATCCCCACGAACATACAAGTCATTGTCATCCCCAGCTTCAATGTTTGGTGGTGTTGGCAACCCAACTGAGAATGGATTGGAGTCATCATACTTATCATAGTACTCTTCTTCATCTATAGGATCTTCAATGAACTATCTTTTACCATGAAGAACAACCGACCATTTATCATTTGCAGGATCATCGATATAAAATACTTGTTTTGCCTGTGATGCCAATATGAATGGTTCACCCTTCTCGCCAATCTTTTCAAAGTTCACTAACGTGAAACCCAATTCATCCACTATAACTCCTTTGTTGTTGTCAACCCAATTACATTTAAAGAGTGGAATTCTGAAATCTACATAGTCAAACTCCCATATGTCTTCAATGACACCGTAATATGACATTTTAGCTTCACGTGGACTTTTATCCTTTGCACTTGCAAAATACATAGTCGATGCTTGAAGGGTGACCCCGCTGTTTTGGACGACACTCTTATCATCTTGACGCTTTGTGTAATATGAGAAACCATTTATGTCAAACCCTTCATAAGACATAACATTCAATTTTGGTTTAAAGGTGAGGCATTTGATGGTTTCAGTAACATTATCTGGTGTTTGAGATAGTTGATGTAAGACTTTATCTTCAAACTACTTAATAAATGTCTTGTTATGCTCTCTAGCAAGCCACATTGAATTGGATCGAGGATATTGTCTCTTGATGAAATTGGTATGTTCCTCGATATAAACACTCACTTCGTCCATGTTGTGTAAAATATACAAGTGACCTTGCTCCAACTGCTCACGGCTGATTACTTTCACCCGTGCTCCCAAAACTCCTTTGCCAAAATGCTCCTTAATATTCTTGTCATTCACGGGAGCGTCATTACCACTCAGAAAGTAATTGCAAAAATCCATAACCTCTCTCGCCACATAACCCTCAATAATACTCCCTTCAGGCCGATAACGGTTTCGAACATCACCTTTAAAAACACTCATGTATCGTTCAAAGGGATACATCCAATGCAAAAAAAACTGGTCCCAACATTTTCGCTTCCCTAGTCAAGTGGACAACAAGATGTACCATGATATCAAAGAACGACGGAGGAAAATACATCTCAAGCTGACATAGGGTAACAACCACTTCTCTTTGCAAATTATCGAGAGTATCAGGGTCAATAACTTTGCTGCACAGACTGTTGATAAAGAAACAAAGTCTGGTGATTGCAAACCTTACATGCTTCAGCAATATAGATCTAATTTCCACAAGCAATATTTGTTGCATTAGAATGTGACAATCATGAGATTTAAGACCTATCAACTTCAGATCTTTCATTGATACCAATGTACGGATGTTGGATGAGTAACCCTGTGGCACCTTAACATTTACCAAGCATTCACAAAATGCTTTCCTCTCCTTTTTAGACAACGTGTAACAAGCGGGAGGTAAGTATGTTCTTTTATTACCCATTTCACGTAATTCTGTTAATTCTGACCTTATTCCCATTTCACGTAGGTCCATTCTGGATTTTATCCCATCTTTAGTCTTACCTGGTATATTCAACAGAGTACCGATGACGCTGTCACATACATTTTTCTCAACGTGCATGACATCGATACAATGCCTGACTGTCAAAGAACTCCAATAAGGAAGATCCCAAAATATCGACTTCTTCTTGAATAAAGACTTGTCACTCCTTGTGGCCATCGTACATTATGATCTCTTACCAAATTCATTGGCGATGTCTTTCACTCTTTCATAAACATCCTCCCCTGATATAGGTTTAGGTGCACTACGTTCCTCATTCCGTCCATTGAATGCTTTGCGCAACCTACGATACGGATGAAATTTTGGAAGAAACCTTCGATGAGCAAGATATACAGTCTTGCCGCCGTGTTTTAGTCGTATTGAATCAGTGTTCTTTTCACATATAGGACACGCTTTAGATCCTTTGACACTATATCCAGACAAATTCCCATATGCTGGAAAGTCATTCACAGTGCAAAACAACATAGCGTGCAAACAAAATGTCTCTCTTCGTGAAGCATCATAGGTCATCACACCTTCACCCCAGAGTTTCTTTAAGTCATCAATCAGAGGTTCAAGATAAACATCGATATCATTTCCAGGTTGTTTAGGACCCGATATCAACAACGACAACATAACGTACTTATTTTTCATACACAACTAGGGAGGAAGATTGTATATAACAAGCATGACTGGCCAAGTGATATGTTAGCTGCTCAATGTCCCGTACGGATTCATCCCATCTGTACAAAGCCCAAGTCTTAGATTCCTGTCCTCTTCACCGAATTCAGGGTACAATAGATCAATCTTCTTCCACTGTGGGGAATCAGACGCATGTCGTAGGATCCCATCATTATTTTTCTTAACATCTGCATGCCACCTCAAATTCTTTGCATCTATAGGATTGGCAAACAAGCGTTGAAACCGTGGTATTATAGGTAGATACCACATCACCTTGGCGGGAGAACCAGTTTTGGACTCCCCCGAAGTCGTCAATTTATACCTTGACGCACCACATTTCGGACAATCTTTCAAATTCACATAGTCCTTTTGAAATAATACACAATCATTCGGGCATGCGTGTATCTTCTTGGCTTCCATTCCCATTGGGCACAACAATTTCTTTAACCGGTATGTTGAGATCGGCAACTCGTTTCCTTCAGGAAGAATTTCTTTTAACTAAGACAACAATGACGTGAAGCTTTTGTCGCTCCATCGATTGTTAGCTTTTAGTTTATACAATCTCAACACAGCGCTAAGCTTCGTAAACTTGCAACCCGTGTATAATGGTATCTCATCATCATGCACAATGTTTCTAAACATGGGAGGTGGATCAGTGTGCTCTACCCCACAACTATCCAGCATCGCATCAACGATGTCTACTGGAACTGGTTCATTCACATCTACGTCATCGGAGGCAATTTCTTCTTCCACACAAGCACTGCTATCGACATCCACTGGTTTCAGGTTTGAAATCTCTCAATGCCAGTGCCATTCTGTATAGCCTTGTACAATCCCGTTGCACATGACATGACTTCTGATTTCGTCACCAGTACTGACTTTCAAGTTGTTACCGCAATGCCTACATGGACAGTAGAACCTATCTCCAGGTTGTTTCCTATGTTCCTCGGCAAATCTAACAAACTGATCAAGACCAGAAATAAACTCTAGGGTGCAATGATTGCGAATGGACATCCATGATCTATCCATTCTCTGATCAAAGAGAAAAATAAGTATATATTACAACAAGATTAGGGTCTAGGGTAAACAAATTAGAGTTTATGGTTAAAACTTTAGGGTTTAAACATGTGATGTCATTCTTAAATGTGTACCACCTATCCCATTCTTGAACACCTAATCTCACTAGTAAGTGTATAATGTGTATTGGGTTTTCAAAAAAATTTCGGCAACATTTCCCCGCTGTTCTCCAAGTACATATGTACTTAGAGAACAAATGGGAAAATGCTGCCGAAATTTTCTTGAAAACCCAATACACATCATACACTTACATCCTAAGTGAGATTAGGTTTTCGAGAACAGTCCCAAACCGAGGACTATCCAAGATTTACTCCTAATGAGTAAATCTTGGACGGGTTTCTAGGCCAACAAATACAACACCAATTCCTTGTTCACAACCCCATTCAACACACAATTTCTTATAAAAACATTTGTGGACAACCATAACAACATATCAATGCTTCCTAAATTAATCAACATTAATAGCTTATGAATGTTTAGATGCATTTAAATATAAAGCCCTAAATTTAAATAATGTGATAAATAAAAAATCATTAGATGAACGAGTGGATAAGTAAATACAAATCAGTATTTAAGTAAATACAAATCAGAGGGCGAGACAGAGGGTTTTTGGGGATGTTTACCTCTGTTTGAGCCCAGTCGGGCGTCTTGCTCTGGAGCAGGGAGAGAGGCGAGACGGATGGGTGCATGTGGAAGCCGAACGGGCGGGCAGAAGGCCGGCGAGCTCCTGAACCGTAATGGAAGTGATCATTGAAAACATAGTTATAATAAGGATAAAAGAACATTTATAATGAAATTTATCAGTAATTTGTAACATTCAATAACCAAGCCAATCATCAATTCAGTTAGAAGCATTCATGTACCCGTAAACAGTAACTAAACAAAGGGGTTGGTGTACATCCACACACAGGGGTTGGTGTACCCCTAAACAGTAACTAAACAAAGGGGTTGGTGTACCCGTAAACATGCGCATAATTAAAATAACTATTAATACAGACAAGTCTAGATAGATAGACAACTAAATACTACACCAACATGGTCCCGCATCAGTAACTTCGAGGACTTATCATTGTGGCGATCTTCTCCTGAAGTTCAGAAAAGAAAGCAGCTATGAGTATTGATTTCTTTCAGACAAAAAGTGTAAACACAATTTTTTTGTCTTGACAATTATATTTGTTAATTGGACCTACCGTGGCCTTTTTGATGATGCTGTGTCGCGGAGCTCCTCACTGTATTTAGACGAATCTGAACTGACAGGGGCCTCATAATCAGATTCGTCATAGATGATATCCTTCGCCGTGCGCTCATACCGCAGTAGATGATCGGGGGTCTCGCAGTTGATGTTGGTTATCCAAACATTGATGGTATTATGGCCAACTGGACGGAGAAAAAGCCTGTCGCTACGGCCCACATGCATCTTTCCAATCCAATCACGCCAACCGGATTTTGATACAAAATTTCCCGCCAAATCATACTCAACCTCGATATGTGAATAATTGCCAAAATTTAGGGTCACTTCACCAGACCTGTAGTGTCTTCCTTTTAGAAAACGCCAATGTTTGGGTATGGCCAATTGGTTTAAGGAACGATCATCTAGGATGATGTCCAATTGTTCTTCAATAGGGAACGTTAACATTGACATAGAGGCCCAGTTCATAGTGACTGTTGTGGGTGGACAGAGACTGCATAATATTAGTATTAACAAAGTGTACGTAAGTACATATAACGATGTTATATATTTTCAGAAAAAGTGTAAGTACATATAATGATGTTATAAATTTTCAGACTAGTATTTTCTATAATTTGATGTATCTTGGTATTTCATAAAATGAGGTGACACTTATTATCTATTTGTTTAATCAACACTCATATTTAGTTTTATGAGTACATGACACTATGTTTGAAATACTTTTTAAGAGGATAAAAGAACATAGTTACAATAAGGACCCAGGCACATTCTAATCATTTTGAAGTGAATCAGAAAATGAACAGGAGCCTGGCTCCTATCCGCTAGTAACATCAAAAAAGTCAAACCTAAAACTGGAAATGCACACTACAAATTTTAGCACGATCGTGTATGAATGCAAAACAATACGGAACTGAATTAGGATCAATCATAGGGATTGGTTAACTAAATTATCATTGACATCTACTTGTTTAAAAAATAGGTTAAGCCAAGGTCAACACATACCAACAACACACATTAAAAAATAAGTTAAGCCAAGGATGAATTGAGGATGCAAACCTAGTCAATTGGAGGCTTTACCTCTAGCAGTGGCAGTGGTGACGATAATGGCAAGCTCTGGTTCCGGCTGCTGCTGTTGGCGCTGGCTACTGGCGCTGGTTCCGGCTGCTGCTGTTGGCGCTGGCTACTGCTAGCACCGGCGAGAGGAGGACCGGCTGGAGGAGAGGACCAACGACGGTGGCGGCTCCACGGAGGCGGCGAGCTCCACGAACGCCGGCGAGCTCCAAAAACGGCAAGCTCCACGGCGGCGCTTCACGGCGGCGGCAAGGAGATCGGCGCTTCACGGCGTCGGCGAGCAAGGAGATCAGCGGCGGAGACAAAGGAGAACGCCGGAATCGCCAGACCCTAATAGCCGATTGCAATCACAGAGAGAAAGGGGAAGAGTCGGGCTCGCTCGCGCGATATTAAGTTAACATTCGGTGTCGGTTTCTAACAAAAACCGACAATATAAACTTTACGTGTCGGTTTGCAACAAACCACCGACACTAAAGGGAGGTGAAAATTTTCGCGGTTATTCGCGCAAAAAAACAACGGCGTCAGTTATTGTCACATAACCGACGATAAAAAGTGAGCAAATTTCTGTCTCGCAGAAAACCTTTAGTTGTCGGTTCCTCTCTTAAACACCGACGATGTATGTCAATTTTTGGAGGCAATTTTTTTTGCTGGAAATTTTGGTTTTGGCGGTTACTTTTAGGTGTCGGTTTCTTATTAAGGAACCGACACTTAATAAAAGCGATACCCGTGTCTGGTCGCCCTTCACAGATTGATGTCGGCTTATTTTAAACACCGACGCTGTATGATTTAGGTGTCGGTTTTTTATTACAACCGACACCAGCAAAAGTGACGTTATAAGCCATTTCTGTAGTAGTGTGAGTCCTAGGAAAGCAAGGTTAGAAAAAAGATGGAATAGAACATGGTTAGTTTGAAGACTATAGAGTGCTTTTTCTGAGTTCATACCAATGATCTGCAAGCTAACGAGCTTTGGAATCCGCTAGCATCTGGATGAGGGATGGGATGCTAAAAGTGATGTGGCTTTATTTCTTAACCCAATATCAAGATGGGTGTACTGTTAAGTTGCTTGTTTTAAATATCATGAAAATGTTGAACAAAATAGGCATACTCTTCACAAGAAATTGGGATATCATGAGGAAAGTTAACAAGCAATAGTTTGTCTTTCATGATTCCATTAGCAGCTGTCAGCTATACGGTCAAGTCACAAAAAATTGTCACTTATAGAGAGCACCTGAACCACATCTAGCTCCACATCCACTTCCGTCTCCATTGTCACAATTTCAAGCGAGGGATCATCGTTAGAAGGAACACTACTAGATAGGTGCATAGGCAGAAAAGTCTGAAAGTCAGCTTCTTGGTTCTAGTATTAGCTTCCCACATGGCAGGCAACTTATACACTGAATATAACACTCCTTTCTACCAAGAAGATTATATTCATCCCTGAAAGGTATGTGCCACAACTATATCATCTCTTTAGTTGAATTTCACAGAACTTTAGAGGTTGACGTAAATTTGATTCCATTTTAAAGTGTGTATCACTCCGAGCTTATCATGCAGGAATATATCCCTGGAATTGTGGATTACATACTATTTTATACATTATAAAGGCAAACATATTTGTCTATGAAATCCCTGACAACCCAATGACCTGCTTAGCTTGATAAGTAGACCTAGTAAACACTGAAGGATCAATGCTTTTAGAAAGATAATTGTTAACAGGGATATATAATTTCCTCTAGTTTGACATCTAGTAGTATCTTTACAACATGTCTCTCATTAAGTCTAGCTGGAAACACTTTGGAAATAATTCATTCAACCTCTGATGTTTTTCCAGTAGCATTGGCCATTGAAGTCTACCATGGTTATGGCCTTGTGGGTTTTCCTATTTAGTCATATTAATAAAAAGGTTTACCTATTAAGTAAAAGTATTTTCTGGGGTTAATGTGAAGTGAACACGATAGGAAAAAAGAAACAGGGGGTCATTAAACATAACTCTGGCCTCATTAGTGGAATCATCTACATGCTTGAAGGCAGAGATCACCCTAGCATCGCAGTCATTGACCCCTATAGCTCAAATCACTGAACTTTGCATTAAATATATGCACAATAACTGTGCACACACCTTCAGGAATGTGCCTTTAGATTCTTATCAGATAACGACACCCTAAATAGTTTCTCTTTTAGATCTCTGGTGTAGGACATAAAACTGATGTATCTGTAATTTTAAAATCCACTGGAATACCTTCTATCTAGAACTAATATGCTCGTGAAGGATATTAGCTTTGAATGACTATTTTTACACACGGAAAGAATGCAAGAATGACACATGAAATGGTCGAGCATACCCATATATGCATAACCTTCTACATTTTGTAATAAAGTCACATTAACTTTTTTTTTAACGGTTTCATGCAATTCATTGATAAAAAACACTGTTCTCAGTCTTTTTTTGTGTTTCAAAAATTAGCCATTGACTATTTGAAAGCTTGCTACATATGAAACTAACTCAAACGGCCAAGCCCTTTTTGTAAGTAGAGGAAACTGTCATCAGAGTTGTAAAATAGTAATCTTAGACTCTATATAAATATATACAAAGAAAACACAACAAAAGTAAAACATATAATACAAAGATTGCCAATTAATCCTAAAAGCCTTATACTTCGTTGCCCTAATACTCCATAACTTTTCAATTTCTCTAGACCTGGGCGTTTGGAGGTTCATGTGGAGATCAGCCTACCTGATGCGAATGGGCGTTTACAGATTTTTCAAATTCATACAAATAAGATGAAAGAAAATTCTTACCTTGCAGATGATGTGGATGCTGAGGAGCTTGGTATGATTCTATACTGTGTCCTTTTGCTCACTAATACTTGGTCTGTTTTATTTCAACAAGCTGGGTTGTATAAGATGGTTTTTATAACATATTGTTAACAGGAGGATTATGAGGCAGAGCAACTTAAGTTTGTATTAACAGGGCACACCTATATATATATGGACTTGGGCGGTGGCCAATAACCCAATTATACAGTATGAGCCTAATCCCATATATACAAAGTAACAAAATAAAAGAATAATGAATAATAAATACTTATTATTCTAACACCCCCCTCAAGCTGGTGCATAGATATCATAGGCACCAAGCATGATACACAAGAATCTGATCCGACAATCATTGAGGGATTTAGTGAACAGATCTGCTACTTGATCTTCTGACTGGACTGAAACAAGCATGATTTTCTGATCTTGTATCTTTTCCCGAATGAGATGACAATCATCCTCAATATGTTTAGTTCCTTAATGAAAAACTGGGTTGGAAGCAATGTGGATAGAAGCTTGGTTATCACAGCGGAGCACTTTGCCTCAGACTGGGTGTACCCAAATTCTTCTAGGATGTTCTTGGTCCATAAGAGGTCACTGGTCGCATGAGTCATGACTCTGTATTTAGATTCAACATTGAATCGAGCTACGTCAATTTGCTTTTTTTCTTTTCCATGACACTAGATTGCCTCCCACAAATATACAATATCCGATATAGATCTTCGATCATTAACACATCCTTCCCAATCAACATATGAGAATCCCTGTACTTTGTGATGTCCGTGATTTGAGTACCATATACCTTTTCCGGGACGCTTTTTAAGATATCTAAGAATTTGAATGACAACCTCCATATGACTAGTATGTGGTTTGTCCATGAATTGACTAACCACACTAGCAGCAAAGGATATATCTGGATGAGTTACATTAAGATAATTAAGTTTTCCGACCAATCTTCATACCTCCACTGATCTTCAAGTGGCATCCCCTGATCCTTATATGACCTGACTCTAGGATCTATTAGAGTATTTGCAGGTTTCGCTCCAAGTATGCCCGTTTCTTCAAGTAGATGAAGAGTGTGTTTTCTTTGTGAGATAATAATGCCATATGGGGATCTAGCCACTTCAATACCCAAAAAGTTTTTAGGGGACCTAAATCTCTAGTTCGAAATCTACTTTGAAGAAACTATTTGAGTTGTAGGAGACCCTGCTAATCATCTCTACTGATGACAATATTGTCAACATACACAATAAGCAGGACAATGCCAGAAGACCCTCTTTGATAGTATATCGAATGATCAAGATCAGATCGTAGAAGACCAAACTCCAAGTGTGCATGACTGAACTTGCCGAATTATGTTTATGGTGACTATTTGAGCTCGTAGAGTGACTTATGAAGGCTATAAACAAGATGAGACTCCCTCTGAGCAACAAACCCATGAGGTTGTTCCATATAAATTTCCTTTGTCAAGTTACCGTGGTGAAAAGCGTTCTTAATATCAAGTTGATGCAGAGGCCAACAAAAATGGACAATTAGTGAACTAAAAGTCAAACATATGACATTTTATCCACTGGGGAGAAAGTCTCGAGGTAGTCTTCTCCATATACTTGAGTATATCCCTTGGCCACCAAGCGAGCTTTGAGGTAGTCAACATCACCACTAGGCCCTACTTCCACAGAGAAAACCCATCTGCATCCAACAATAACGTTGTCTTTTGGAGTAGGGACAAGACTCCATGTGCAATTTTGTCGTAGAGCATTCATCTCATCTTCCATAGCAAGACGCCAACCTGGGTGACCCATAGCAATAAATGCAGAAATAAGAACAATGATATCGGAAACGGATGAGATAAAGTCTTTATACGAGGGAGATAAATAGTCATATGAAACAAAGTTGGATATATGATGGAGAGTACATGACTTTTTTTTTTCTGGAGTGCAATAGGCAAATCAAGAGAACTGTTGCAGTTAACATGATCTCCAGATTGAGTGGTGGTTGAAGGAGGGTTGCCATCTGCATTGTCTGATACTTGTTTTGGACTGTTTGCCTTCACGCGAGGTGTGCAGACATGAGTAAAGGGGGGCTTATCCCCTTGAGAAGTTTCATAGGACATGATTGGATGATTCTCCTTGGACAAGAGGTTTGTATAACGAGATCTCAATGTACATGGGAAGCGAGAGAGCTTCCTCAAGTTTCTCCACAGACTGAGATCCCTCAGAAACGGAGTATATTCAAAGAAAGTGACATTAGCAGAAACCATAAATTGTGTTCGACAAGGTCATAACATTTGTATTCCTTTTGAGTCCTAAAATAACCAAGGAACACACATCTAGTATCCTTTGGACTGAGTTTATCACAATCAATCTCAACATTGTGAACAAAACAAGCACACCCAAATATTTTCAGAGAGACTATAAATAGGATGATTTGGACAAAGGAGTTGGAATGGTATGCGGTTGTTTAAGGTGGATGAAGACATGCACTTAGTGAAATATGCAGCAGTAAGAACAATATCACCCCAAAATTCTTTTGGAACTTTCATATGTAAAATAAGAGTATGGACTGATTCAATAATATGATGGTTCTTCTGTTTGGCTAAACCTGTAAACGAATCAAATACGGAGCGGATACTACTATATCCGATATCCGAATTCGAAAAAAAATCCGATCCGATATCCGACGGATATCATGCGATAATATTCGAATCCGATCCGACAAATAATATTCAAATTCGGATAAATATCCGATCCGAACCAAAAGTCATAATATATTGTTATTAATACGTTATATATAGAAAACATTGATATCACTATGAATATATATGATAAAATATCTATATTTTTATGTTTTTATATATAGATAATATATATATAAATTTGTCGGATTTCAGATTTTTTCAGAGCGGATGATATCCTATATCCAATCCGGATTATGCGGATGTCGGATTTTTTTCAAAATTTTAGACTCGAATCCGGATCGAATGTGCGGATTCCGAATATCCATTTACAGGTCTACGTTTGGCCACCCCATTTTGTTGAGATGTGTGTGTATAAGAGGATTGGTGAACAATCCCTTTTGAAGACATTAACTGATTGAGAGCATGACTAAAATACTATTTGGCATTATCCGTTCGAAGAATACGAATTCACTGAGAAATTTGGGTTTCATTTTCTTGTAAAAACTTTGTATTATTGATAAAATTTCCAAATGATATTTCATCAAATGCAACCAGATGACTCTAGAAAATTCATCAATGAAGGAAACAAAATACTCATGACCAAGTTTTAAAGGATCCCGACATGGTCCTCAAACATTTGAATGAATAATCTCAAACTTTGACTTAGCACTCATCTGATCCTTGGACTTAAAGGTGGATCGATGATGCTTTCCTAACTGACATGACTCACACACTAATTTTCCAAGACTAGATAGCTGAGGATGAAGGACCCCCAGAGATATGTGTCCAAGACTACTATGAATATGAAGAGAAGTAGCTGCTACACACGCTTTGGAATCCAGATAAAGATAGTAGAGACCTACAAATTTATACCTGCCACCAATCACCTTCTGTGTCGGGAGGTTCTATATAACACAATCATCAAGGTTAAATGTAAGCGAGGCTTGAAGAAAACGAGTTAATTTGCTTATGGAAAGTTAAAAGGAAATTTTAGAATCAACAAGGCTGATGGTAGTGTGACATTAGGTAAGGGTTTGATGGTTCTTATGCTTTGTACAAACACTTTAGAACCATTGGCAATGGTGACTGGTGGTAGAGGTGATCTGCTGGTGGATAGGCTAGATATAAGGTTGTTTGTACTTGTAATGTGATCTGTCGCACCCGAGTCAAGAACCAAGAAGACAAACCTGCTTAAGAAGCTTGAGATATGCATGCAGTTGAATCACTATGATGTTGGACGAAGGAAGCCATTGCTGCAACAAATGATGAGGCTTGTTAGGTTGATTTGTACTAGCAAAATTGATTGTATTCATCATCAATCACTTGAATCTGGCAGGTGGTATCTCCCGGAGTGTCTTCAGTAGATGCAATATTTGCAGATGAGGTTCTTGGAGGATATTCATGAATCTCATAGCAGGTTTCTTTGTAGTTCACCATCTTTCTACAATGGGTTCACTCTAGGAGGCCTCATCCTCCAAGAGATCTGCCTTCGCAGCCTCGTTCTCGTCCACCGATAGAAAAACCAAGATTTGTATGATATTTGTGGCGGAAACCATGACAAATTTATCAGAAGAAGTGTATGGACTCTGATTGATGAAGGCACGTGAGACCCGCTAATATGCTTCAACCAATTTACGAAGTTCAGATTCAACAGGGATTTGACTACACACTCCTTCATACCCACGTCGGAGATCAGCTAGGAATTTGATTACCATCATATGATCTCTATGCTTCTGAAGTTCTTTGAGATCCACAATCAAAAAAAGTAAGGATTGAAGATCGTCAGTGATTCAAGTTACATCTCTTATGTATTGAGTTAAAGACTTATCATCCTGTTGAAGATTATACATCTGCACAATCATCTCATACATGTGTGAGAGAGATTCATACATGAGATTAAGATGATCCTAAACATCCTCGCATCCCTCAAAGTGACTTGTGAGATCGTCGACATGTGTATGGAGTTCCACATAATAGACAAAATTGCATCATTTTGCACCCATTGTTTAGAGTGTCATCTTTAGGAGGATCTTCTTTGAGGCGTTTACACTTTCCTTGTCCTTTGATCCAAATCTTGACTGTGCGGATCCATTGATTGAAATTCTTCTCATTGAGTTTTTGAGTGGTGATGACTTGATCACGAACAAGGAGATGAACCACTACTTTCTTCTCAGACATTATGATGACAGAAGACCGGCACAACGTGCAGGAATATTACACGTATTGTAAGAATACCGAAGACAAGGAATAGTGTGTCGCTGACACGACGTATAGAAATTTGACATGACATATAGGCGTAAACCAACCTTTCATCAACACAGAGTGTTGGATATAAACACGACGTGTAACTTGCAAACTGGATGAAACTTGGCGTTGCTTGATGAAGTCACACAACATGTTGAGAATGGAACACGCCGCATTCCACTCCGCTGGAGCAGATCTTAGGGAAAAACGTTAAAGCGTTTTACCCTAGCTTCAAGGATGACTCCTCTTATAGAAATAAGCCTCCTGGATAGAAATCCATAGGAGAATAAAGAGAGATGATGATCCATATGATTCTTATGGAGATCACCCCTGTGATGGTGATGAATTCCACTACGATTTAGATTACGATTTGGATGATTCGTGTGATGGAGATGACTTCCACCACGATAGAGATGACGATCCAAATGATCTGAGTGATGGAAATGACTTCCACTATGATAGGGATGACGATCGGGGTGATGGAGATGAATTCCAAGATATAGGGAAGAGATACATATGATTTGGGTGATGGAGACGACTTCCACCATGGTAAAGATGTCAGACGGGACGATGGAGATGACTTCCACCGTAGAGAATAAAAGGGGACAATGAAGATGGAGATGACTTTAACCGCGAAGAAGAGAAGAAGACGGATTGGACAATGGAGATAACACCGTTGACGATGGAGCCGCCAGTCGTCTTTTCTCTTTAGGGAATTAGGGTACCGCCTGCTCTGATACCATGTTAACAGGAAGATCATGAGACAAAGAAACTTAAGTTTGTATTAACAAGGCACACCTATATATATGGACTTAGGCGGTAGCCAATAACACAAAATTACACAGTATGGGACTAATCAATATATACAAAGGAATAGAATAAACCAATAATGAATATAAATACTTATCATTGTAACCCATTATTTAATGATGTAGAATTCAAGATTAGCAATACTTTTGTAAAGTTGTCTATCAAACTATAATTTATAAATACTCACTGAAGATAATTAATCGCTGTTTGAAGTCGTCTCAAGTCTTGATGAATTGATTTTTTTGGCTTGATCCATTTGCAACTTTTTCAAAGAAAAACACTTTTGAATTTGATTTCTTTCCCAAATAGAAATGTTTCAAATATGGGTTTCGACCTAAATCTAGGTATGTATGATATTTGGTGTCAATCATCAGTCTCATAAGGACTTGTACATGGTTAATTTTAATGATTCCAACATTTTTTTTTACTTCATGCTGCCCGTAGAAATTAGTTATATTTATAACCTTATGCAGATGTAACACTATTTTGAGTATGGAGTGTCTCTCTACAATGTACTAGTGACCTCTTACAAGTCATACCTATCTCAATTGATAACTTAATAGGATGGGATATTGAAGGTGGTGAGCAGTGTTTTAAAAAGCGTAAAACGGTAAGCGTGCGGACGACACCTTGTAACTGCTTAAGCGAGGCGAGCGTTACAGTGGGCGATTTTTGAAAAGCAGGTTTTAATTTCTTATAAAATTTTATGCAAAAGTACACACATATGTATATGAATACTATATTTTTGATACATATCTAAACATTGTACACAACAATATCAAACACCCAATTAGTTTATAACACAATTATAAAACAATGATTATAGCTTTATAATATAGTAAACTATATACTTTTCATAGATAAAGCACCCTACACAACTATAAAATAATAAGTATATATACATGATGCAACAACAATTTTGTATACATGTTACATAGCTAAATTGTAAACAATAGACTTATCGTAGATACCTTACAACAATTTTGTATATACATGATAAAACAACAATTTTGTATTACATGTTTACATAGCTAAATAGTAAACAATAGACTTATCGTAGATACCTTACAAATATATTGTTACATTTGTATATCATCAGTTAGTCATATATTACAGAAGTACATACAATCAAATTATGCATTCTAAATTAGACAATAGTTACATATAAGTTACTTGGATACATTACAGCCTTACTTTATTAATACAACTTACATACAAAGTATGCGTTCAAAATTAGAACTAGGTATGTCATAGAACATTTAATGTATATAAGTTTAATATTCGATAGTCAATACTACTTGGATCGTATGATTTAATTAAAGTTACATGCTCGCAACAATATTTTTTTAAAGTGGGCAAAAAGCGGGGAAAAAGGGGAAAAAAGCGGGAAACGTGGGTGAAGTGGGGAAAAAGTGGCCGAGTTCTTCAAACTGCTTAATTGCCGCTTAAGGGCTGATTTAAGCGGCTGAGGGGCTTAGTAGAATAAATGGCCGCTTAAGCGGCCGCTCAGATTGATATTTAATACAGTGGTTTTAAGTGAGAAATTAAAGGGTGAAGTATAAATCCCGGAAGAAGTGGTTGGCTGGAAATTTTAAAGTAATGGATTCCATTCTTAATTATATCGAACATAGACAAAGTGTGTCATGCACTGAATCAACTTGCAGGGCATGCGATCATTGATGACTTGGTACAAAAGAAAATTTCGTCAAATTGTTGAAACAAAATTATTAATAGAAGGTGCTATTGGTAGATGATAGTTATGTGATTGATGTTTGTATTACAAACTAGACAAAGATAGTAAAAACTCATATACAAATATATGTTATTTGTGGAAAAAGTTTTAGAAAGATTGAAGTTCTTTCATATTGTCATGTCTTGTTTTGGCTTATCATTATTCCTGATTGAGGGTAACGACTAAGGTTGAAGAGACAAAGATAGTGGATACTGATTTTTTATTGTATTTTCTTTTTAAAAATATATGCAAATTAAGCCTGTTGACTATGAGATTATGGAGGTAGAGAAACTTGTATTTACAATGACCATGGAACACCTATTTATTTTATATCGACTTGACAGACAATAACCCAATTACACGCGATGGGACTAAACCTATATCTATAGAAAATAAGAAATAAGTGATGAATATTTATTCACATATATTTTTACATCCCTCAAATGGTGCATATCATATTATAGGCACCGGGCTTGTTGCATAGAAATTCGACTCAACATCCATTAAGAGACTTCGTAAAAAGATCTGCAACTTGATCATCTGACTGACTTGGGACAAGTATAATTTTTTGATCTTGAATCTTCTTACAAATAAAGTGATAGTTACCTTCAATATGTTTTGTCTATTCGTGAAAGATTGGATTTAATGCAACGTGGACAACAACTTGATTGTCACGTCGTAAACTGATTATATACAAGTTCCTATATCCTTGGCCCTAGGAAATCATTGATTGCATGAGCCATGTCCCGATATTCTGATTTGGCACTAAACCAAGCCACCGTAGTTTGCTTTTCCAAGAAACTAAATTGCCTCCCAAAATCGTACAACATCTTGAAATAGACCGACGATCAATTACACCATTTACCAAATGAACATCATAGAAACCCTGCACTTTTAGATGCCCATCATTAAAATATAATATTCCTTTGCCTGGATTCCCTTTTAGATATTAAAGAATCTGAATGGCAACCTCCGTGTCTGGTAGATGGTTTGTCCATGAATTGACTAACCACACTTTTGGTAAATGATATACCTATATAGGTGACGGTGAGATAATTAAGTTTCTCGACTAGCCTGCTATACCTTCATTGAAATTGGAGTTGCTATCCCACAACCCTTTGCATCTTGACTATAGGATCCAATGCATGATCTGTATCTTTTTCCCCTAGCATGCTCGTTACTTCATTAAGATCAAGAAGTAATTCTTCTGTGAGATAAGTGTTCCATCTCGAGATCTAGCCACCTCAATACCCATAAACATGGTACTAAATGTCGTCGACATGGGGCAAAATTTCGCCGATATTGTCGATGTCGACAACTGGCCACGTCGAATCCACGTAAACATCCTCATTCCATAATATCCTCTACATTTCATTGAAGTTGTCGAAATTTCCCCATATGTCAATGAAGTTGACCCAAGTCCATTAAAAAATTGCACAGTGTCCCTGACATTTGTCGAAGTCGTCGAAATTGGAGACATTCTTCTGGTGTTTTGTGGAGTTTGTTGTGTGAGGGGTAAAAAGTGTTGGAGCTTGAGGTAAGATGATTTTGATGTTATTTTTTACTATTCTGAGCTAATAGTAATAGACCGACCCCTCTCTGCTAAATCTACCATAGATTTACACCATTTTTATGTATTTTTTATTGTCACAAACTTTATTTATGGAAGAACTTTGTAGTTCAGTGACAACTATATGTAATCATGTATTTATCTACACATGTAAACCTATATGCATGGCTATATGTAAACATATATTGTGTTTTTAGCTATCAATCTGTCGATTTTCATCACAAAATGACTATTTTAAGCTTAATTTTTGTCAAAGTTGCATCGAAGTTTGGTTGTAAAAATCCTCGACATTTCCTCAACATTTCCACAAGCTTCCATGTCCACACATGTCGAAGTAGGCTCAAAGTCAAAGTTCTGTTCCATGCCCTTAAAGTATTTTAGGTGTCCTAAATCCTTTGTTTAAGATTTGCTTTGAAGAAACTGTTTGAGATGTAAGATACCCTACTAATTATTTTCAATGATGACAATGTCATCGACATAAACAATTATGGAGATGACACTTGGGGGTTCGTGTTGATAGAGGACTGAATGATCGCAAAAGACCATACTCTAGGACTGCACGACTGAACTTCCTAACCTAAAAAGCACAAACACAGACACAGACACAGACACAAACACAAACACGAACACGAACACAATGATTTTAAAAAAGACTTGTGTTAATATATCTCTTTATATTATGTTATTTGTAATTTCTATATATTGCTAGACCTCTATGTAATTTCTCTAGTTCTATTAATAAAGGGTGAGTGGTCTTGAACCCTCACACAAGCTGCATTGCAAGTAGCCTTGTAACATACATTCACATGGTATCAGAGCAAGGTTTCTCCTAAGGGTTTCATCTAGGGCGCCACCTCCCCCCCGCTCTCTCTCTCCTTCGCCCTGCCAGGTAGCACCGTGCCGTCGGGCCGCACCGCAGAGCTCCGCTGGCAGTAGCCACTGCCGCCTAGGAGGACAGCAGCTGCCGTCGGCCCAAGGGGCAGTCGCCGCCGCTAGTCTTGCGGCCGTAACAACCACCGACCAGGGCAGCAACGTAGCCGCCGGCTCCGGGCAGGCCCACCGCTCGTCAATAGCCCCCAGTTCCTCCAGTTGACTCCGAAGGCAGCGTCTACGTAAGATGGCTCGTTAAAACTCATACCGGAGGCTCCGTTCATATGCAACAAATTCCTAATCACATCTCCTCCATGCAGCCCCCAGTTCCTCCAGTTGACTCCGAAGGCAGCATCTACGTAAGATGGCTCGTTAAAACTCATACCGGAGGCTCCGTTCATACGCAAAAAATTCCTAATCACATCTCCCCCATGTGTGATTAGGGAATTTTTCAATTGGGGGTTGTGGATGCGTCAAAAACACATCTAATCTTTTGACGTGACGCGTATCTCTTTGTCACTCTACTCTTCTGTGACGTGTATCTCTCCGTCACTCTTATCTATCCTTTGAATCATGGATGACACCAAGGCATCTACTATCTACAACGAGATGTCACCTATCCCCTCCATCAAGCTTAATGGGTAAAATTATTTCTTGTGAATGAATGTTGTCAATACAGTGCTAGAATCCCGAGATAAAGTACAACATGTTGATTCTGATCCACCTGCTTCTACTGACAAAGGCTATGCTGAATGGAAACGTCATAATAGTCTGGTGAAGACCTGGCTATGGGGGAGCATGGAACCTGCTATTGCTGCTAGGTTCATGTTCTATACTACTGCCAAAGACACATGTGATGATGTGAAGAAGCATTACTCTCAGGAACAAAATGCTCTTTGTCAGTTTATGATATATGATCGACTCTTCGCCGAACGACAGGGAGACAAGCCTTTTGAAGAATATTTCAGAGTGATCCAAGGTATTGCTCAGGAGCTGAGCTTCTATCATCCAGTGACTATCTAAGAACAAGTCAAAGACAAAGATGACTTGATTACTGTAAAGTTTCTATCGGGTCTGAATTCGTCTTGCATTTCATCCCGAAATGTTATCCTCACTTTTGACAAACTTCCCAGCGTGGAAGAAGCCTACTCGAAATTCTACAATCAAATTTTGAACCAGTATATTCTACGAACATTCCCGCCTTCTGGAGATTCTCATGCATCTGTAGCCGCTGTAGTACGAGGAGGCCGTACAGGTATGGGACGAGGACGTGGAGCACGTCCCAAGTGCACCTTCTGTGACAAACCTGGACACACTATTGAGAAGTGCTGGAAGAAGCATGGAAGACATGCTGCACCACCTGTGGGGGCAACAAACTATGCAAGTACTGCTGAGTCTTCTGAGCCGTTTGCATCAAGTTCTGGTTGTTCTGGCATCACATTCACAAAGGAAGAATATGATAGATTTATTCTGGCTACACATCATTTGAGTGTGGGATCTTCTTCTTCCTTTGCAAATCTGGCTTCTACCACTGGTAATCAGGCTACCTCCCTACTGGCTTCTGGTTCAACTTCTTCATGGGTGGTTGATTCTGGAGCATCACAACATATGACCGGTATGAGGAGACTACTTCACTCCATTGATTCACATATTCCTCACAAATCTGTGACCATATCAGATGGTTCAGTGAGGAGAGCGTTAGCAAGTGGATCTGTTTCTTTGACTCGTAAAATTAATCTTAAATTTGTTCACTATGTGCCTGCATTTCCTTTTAATCTTCTCTCTGTTACAAAATTAGTTGATACTGTGAACTGTACAGTGACATTTGGGCCTTCTTGCTTTGTATTACAGGATCTCAAGAGTATGAGGACGATTGGTGGGGGGCCTAGGAAAGGTGATCTCTACCTCTTCCATGGTGACAGTCTGCCTCACCAAGTATCTGCTCCTACTCCGGCTATCCTTTTGAGCGGTTCTCCCTTACTGTGGCACTACAGATATGAAAATCCGTCGTTGGAGAGCTTGAGAAAGTTAGAACCTGAGTTATCCCAAGTGTCTTCATTGGAGTGTCAGTCCTGTCAATTGGGAAAACATCATAGACTGTCTTCTCCCAGTCGTGTCAATAAACGGGCATCTTGTCCCTTTGAGTTAGTCCACAGTGATGTTTGGGGTCATGTAAAGACCAATAGTTATTGTGAAGCAACCTGCATTCCGGTCGATACTATCGACACTCTGTCGATAGTATCGAGATCAGTTCAGGTTCTAGATGAAGCAATTGACATCCTGGTCGATACTATCGACATTCATGTCGATGGTATCGAGATTAGTTCAGGTTCGAGATGAGGTTCCGTCGATACCATCGACATGAGTGTCGATGGTATCGACACCGGCGCCGCGGCGGCTTGTCAATCCGGCGGCTGTTTTATTTTCTTTATAATATCTATGTTTTATTTCTTTTTTCTCTTTGTACCTCATGTACTTACCCTAATATATAAATACAAGTGAGTAGGCTCAAGCCTAATCACGTTTGCTGCGTTTTACAGCCGACATGTGATCGGTGTTCCTGTCTTCTTCCCTTCTTCATTTCTTCTCACATGGTATCAGAGCGGAGATCGATCTAGGGCTTCTCCTTCCTCTCTCCGGCGGATCTCTCCCTCTCCGGCGGCCGGCTGCTTCCCACCCGTCGACTTGGCGTAATCCACCGGCTGTGTAGAACCACCGTCGGCTACTCTGGGTCTGCGGTAGATATCCAACTCTACCGTAGCCTCCATCACAAAGCGTTTGGGGATCTCCGGGTGATCCAACGATCATCTAAAAACACAACCGGAGGACTAGTTTCGTCTCAGCCATCATCCTAGTCACACCTCCTCCATGTGTGATTAGGAAGATCATTTGGATGCTGTGAATGCGTCGGTAACGCATTTCTCCTTGTTTTTCTTCTGTGTTTTACGTGTATCTCTCCGTCACCACAATCTATTTGACGTGTATCAATCCGTCACATATTCCGGTCTACAATGTAGGATATCAAGACACCTACGATCTACAACGAAGTGTCACCTATCGCCTCCATCAAGCTCAACGGAAAAAAATATCTTCTATGGATGAATGCCATCTACACCGTCTTGGAGGCTCGTGACAGAGTGAGGCATGTTGACTCGGGTCCCAAGGCATCTACTGACGAAGGGTATGCTGAATGGAAGCGTCATGACAGTCTTGTGAAGACTTGGCTGTGGAATAGTATGGAACCTGCGATCGCCGCAAGGTTCATGTTCTAGTCTACGACAAAGGAAATATGGGACGCAGTGAAGCAACATTATTCTCAAGAGAAGAATGCTCTTCGTCAGTTTATGATCTATGATCGTTTGTTTGCTGAGAAACAGGGTGACCGATCTCTTGAGGAATATTTTGGGGCGGTTCAGGCTCTTTCTCAAGAGCTAAGTTATTATCATCCTGTGGTTTTTGCTGAACAGATAAAGGATAGAGATGATCTTGTTACAACCAAATTCTTATCTGGGCTCAACTCGGCTTGTAGCTCCGCTCGGAGCGTTATTCTGGCTACTGATAAACTACCTAGTCTTGAGGAGGCTTATTCAAGGATCCAACATTCTCTATTTGAGTCTGCTTCCTTTGTTTTTGATATACCTTCTGGAGAATCTCATGCGTCTGTTGCTGCTGCAGTACGAGGACGACCCGGTATGTGCAGAGAGCGTGGAACACGTCCTAAGTGTACCTTTTGTGACAGACCGGGACATACAGTGGAGAAGTGTTGGAAGAAACATGGGAGACCTGCTGCACCACCTGTGGGAGCAGCACATTGTGCCACCACCACAGGATCCTCATCCTCTACAACTGTGGGTACTACCTCTGGCACCGGCATCACTCTTACCCAAGAAGAATATGATCGGTTCATTCAGGCGACACAACACATGAGTATGGGGTCATCATCATCTTCATCGGCAAATCTGGCATCTACAACTGGTAATCAGGCTACATCTCTCATAGCATCTGGCTCATCCTCATCTTGGGTGGTTGACTCTGGCGCCTCACAACATATGACTGGTATGAGGAGATTTCTCCACACTATTGACTCATTTATTCCTCACCAATCTGTTACACTGGCAGATGGTTCAGTGAAAAGAGTGTTAGCTAGGGGATCTGTCTCCCTAACACCCAAGATTGATCTTAAATCCGTTCACTTTGTGCCTGAATTTCCTTTTAATCTTCTTTCTGTTGCCAAATTGATTGACACTCTAAAATGTTGGGTAATATTTGGACCTTCTTGTTTCATATTACAGGATCTCAAGAGTATGAAGACGATTGGTGGGGGACCTATTAAACACCCTATTACAAATGTATGTTGCCTGTCTCATCTATCTAAGCAGGCCCGTGCATTCACTATTGGAATTGATTCTATGACTATACCAATAAATCACTTTGATGCTATGAAGAACAGTGGCTGGAAACAAGCTATGGAACTTGAGATGTCAGCTCTCTTAAATAATGGCACTTGGGATCTTGTTGATCTTCCTGCAGGAAAGAAAGTAGTGGGCTGTAGATGGGTTTTCACTATCAAACACAATCCGGATGGATCAGTTGAACGGTTGAAAGCCCGATTGGTCGCAAAGGGCTACACCCAAACCTATGGTGTTGACTTCTTTGAAACCTTTTCTCCTGTTACTCGCCTGAATTCTGTGCGGATCATTATTTCCCTTGCTACTACCTTTAATTGGCCTCTGTTTCAGCTGGATGTAAAAAATGCTTTCTCCATGGTGATCTACAGGAAGAGGTATATATGGAGCAACCTCCTGGGTTTGTTGCTCAGGGGGAGTGTCAGAAAGTGTGCAAATTAAAGAAAGCTATATATGGGCTGAAACAGTCACCTAGAGCTTGGTTTGACAAGTTCAGTGCAGTTATTCTTCAGATGGGTTTTTCTCGCTCCATGACTGATCATTCCTTATTTTACTCCAGCTCTTCTTGTGGATCCATTATTCTTGTTGTATATGTTGATGACATAGTAATTACTGGTAGTGACACTATGGGAATATCTCGTGTCAAAGAAAGTTTGCAAAAACACTTCCATACAAAGGATCTGGGCAAACTAAGATACTTTCTAGGCATTGAAGTGCTTAGATCTCATACAGGTGTCAATTTATCTCATAGGAAATATGTGCTTGATTTACTTCAGGAGACATGCATGGTTGAATCCAAACCGGTATCTACACCGATGGATTATCACATCAAAGAGGTGGTTGATGATGCTGAGTATCAAGATCCAGAATATTACAGGAGAATAGTGGGCAAGTTAATATATCTAACAGTCACTCGACCTGATATTTTTTTTGCTGTGGGCGTGGTCAGCCAACATATGCACTCTCCGCGACAGTCACGCTGGACAACAGTCTGCAAAATTCTGAGATATCTAAAAAGTGCTCCTGGTAAGGGTATCACATATTCTAGACCAAAGACACCTCCATCTACTCTGCCTCTCACAGGATATTCAGATGCTGACTGGGCTGGTGATCATACTGATAGGAGATCTACATCAGGCTATTGTACCTTTCTAGGTGATCATCTTATCACATGGAAAAGTAGGAGGCAACATGTGGTTGCTAGATCCAACACTGAGGCTGAATACCGTGCTATGACCCATGCATGTTGTGAACTAAAATGGGTCAAATCTGTTCTATCTGAATTAAAAATTTCTCTTCTACCTTCTATGGAGCTCAAGTGTGACAATCAATCTACTATGCACATTGCCAGGAATCCTATCTTTCATGAGCGTACAAAACACATAGAGGTTGATTGCCATTTTATTCGTGATCAAATCAAAGATGGCACTATTGTGACACCATATGTCAGATCTGAGGACCAACTAGTAGATATCCTGACAAAGCCTTTGGGTTCAGCAGTCTTTCAGAGACTCTGTGGCAAGCTGGGCATACACGATGTGTACTCTCCAGCTTGAGGGGGAGTGTGAAGCAACCTGCATTCCGGTCGATACTATGGACACTCTATCGATAGTATCAAGATCTGTTCAGGTTCGAGATGAAGCAATCGGCATCCTGGTCGATACTATCGACATTCATGTCGATGGTATCGAGATCAGTTCAGGTTCGAGATGAGGTTCTGTCGATACCATCGACATGAGTGTCGATGGTATCGACACCAGTGCAGCGGCGGCTCGTCAATCCGGCGGCTGTTTTATTTTCTTTATAATATCTATGTTTTATTTCTTTTCTCTCTTTGTACCTCATGTACTTACCCTAATATATAAATACAAGTGAGTAGGCTCAAGCCCTAATCACGTTTGTTGCGTTTTGCAGCCGACATGTGATCGGTGTTCCTGTCTTCTTCCCTTCTTCATTTCTTCTCACAGTTATAATGGTTTTCGCTATTTTATTTCCTTTGTGGATGATTTTTCTCGCATGACATGGATTTATTTATTATAGAGTCGAGAGTCTGTGTTATCCATTGTCAAGCATTTTCATCAAGAAATAAAAGTTCAATTATTTGGCTATAAAATGGCTCAGAAAGGATTAACATTGAAGAAGAGGACAGGTGGGCAACATGCAACCCTCGTCGGTGCTTCAAGGATGTACTCCTTTTTCTATCTTACATCCAAAAGTTCAATTTGATTGTAATATTAAAATTCTTCAATCTGATAATGCCTTAGAATATGTTCAAACTGCTATGGCTGGTTTTTGTAGCTCTGTTGGGATGATTCATTGTACGTCTTGTCCTCACACTCCTCAACAAAATGGAGTAGCTGAGCATAAAAATCGTCATCTTCTTGATATTACCAGGGCTATAATGTTTCAATCCAATGTCCCTAAGTGGTTCTGGTCTGATGCTTTATTTACTTCCTATTTCCTGATTAACATGCAACCCTCGTCGGTGCTTCAAGGATGTACTCCTTTTTCTATCTTACGTCCAAAAGGTCAACCTTTTCTTGTTCCTCTCAGAGTGTTTGGGTGTACTTCATTTGTCCACAATTTTGATCCTAAGGCTGATAAATTATCCCCTAGGTCTATTAGGACTCTCTTTCTTGGGTACTCCGACACTAGCAAAGGATACAAATGCTATTGTCCCAGTCTCCGCCGTATGTTTGTGTCTCAGGATGTAACTGTCCATGAATCCACACCATATTTCTCTAGTGTTCTCAGTAAGGGGGAGCAATTGTGTGAAAGTGAGAGAGTGCCACCATCAGACATCGGTGAGAGTGCCACCTATCATTCCTGACTATACTGTCATTCAGGAAGAGCAGCCAGCAGGGACAATGGGATGATGACGGTCGAGTGAAAGAAGAAAGAGCTTATGATCCCCAAGTCCCAAATGCAGGTCAACTTGAGGCTGTCCTCTAGCAGCTTGAGGCAGCCTTCGGAGGACTGAATCTGACTGTTGTACCCGACAACTGGTACCCCATGAAGTGGACACCGTCGTTGGAGCTCGAAACCAGCTAAGTACATGCTGGATTTTAGTCCTTGGGAGGGCATGCATTTGGCTGCCTCTACGCCCGCATGCTCTTCGATATCCTCTTTTGTCCAGTTTCAACCACTTGTTGGGTCGCAGTGGAGTGGAAGGAAAAAGTGTCAATTATCATGTTGATGGGTGTGTCCAAGAAGACAGTCTATTGTGTCTGCACAACGTAGACTGCTCTATGATCGCTAGGGAACCAAGTTTTAACACAACATAGTGCCAGCTGCCAACGCTGGCGTCATAGCTGCAGAGGTCGACGTGCTCCACCTTATCAAGCTCTCTGTCAGTGTAGAGCCCATCTTTCTTTACCAGAATCATGATAGCAAGACATCGACGTCCGATGCCATAGCCAACTCCAAACATATGTTCAACGCCATTGACAGCTTCATGGACCGGGCCACCACTTCGCTGATGTTCTCACCACTTTCGTCTCCCCCCTGCACGGGCATGTACGAAGATATATGCACCACTTCCGTAGACAACCAGGTGCCACTCATCCTTCTCCCCTTCGAAGAGTTATGCAATATTTTTCTAAGGTTGGGTATATGCAGGTTTTTCAAAACCCGTTTACTCGGGTCGGGTTTTTTAAAGTCAAGATAATCTCGGGTTGGGGTTTGATTGGGGTTGGCTAAAATCGTCGGGTCAGGTCCGAGTCGGGGTTGTAAAAACCTGACCGTTTCCATGCCTACCTCCTCCATTGTCATTTCTCTCTCTATCATCGACTTCGTCCCATCCTCCTCTCTCACACCTCTCCTCTCCTCAACTCCTTCAATCTCTGCTGATGTTCCCATCTACTTGCTCCTATGTTGAAGTTCCACCCTTCTTGTCACATTGCCTAGATTATCGTGGTTAACAGGAGGCGGAGTAGTGAAAGGGCATGTTAGGATGAAACACGATTCTAAGAGAGGAAGGGCTAGATGAGAAGCTCAAGGAGGGGAGGTGGCTGGTGGTAAAGAGAAAAAGAGGATACAATCGGCCTAACCAGTATTGTCGTGATGGTTAAGAGAATTTGTTAAGAAAAATGAAGGTGAAGTGTGGTGAAGGGGAGTATGTACCTGAGTAAACAACACTATACAAACAAAAACATATGTCTCAGATAGATAAGAGGCACTGACTAAAGACGGGGTAGTGTTGTTTTACTTTTGGAACAAACAATTACATGGGTATCTTAATCACTCAAATTTGGGAGACGTCTATGTAATTTATGATATTTGAAATTTAAAAAGGAGACAAGCTAGGTTTGGAAATTGCTTCCACCATTTCCAGTTTCCAATTGCATGTTTGACATTGACAAGGCACTCTTGAATTGTTGCTTGAGATTTTGAACAGTTACTGACCATGCTAAAACCAAGCCTCTCTTCTTTTCACCCTTATGGTTGACTAACCTATATTTTCCTTTGCCATAATAATAGCTATGAATTTGTTTATCACATGTTAACTTATGCGTGCGGAATTCTTAACTATGTTAACTATTTTTTACTTAGATATCTACTTCATTCTCTACATATTGGAACTCTTTAGCCAACGTTCACAAGCTTGTCAAGATATATATTTGATATACCAACCCCCAGCAACTTCTTGTCTTTCGTTATTGTAGAGGATGCAAAAAAACTTAGATTTCTCACTGCTTTGATCTCAAACTTAAATTTAGCCCAGTTTTGATAGTAAACACCATTTCTGCTGTGACAAAATTCCTGCTTTTATGTGATTTGTGTTTCACTATGACTGGATGGACACTTCTACTGCAGCTTATAGGACAAAGAACTACAGTGGAGCTGAAATTGAAGGGGTTGTTAAAAGTGCTGTGTCTTTTGCCTTAAATCGGCAGATAAGCATGGACGACCTCTCCAAGCCTTTGGATCATGAGAGCATTCTGGTCTCAATGGATGATTTTTTGTGTGCTCTACAAGAGATACCTCCTGCATTTGGGGCTTCGACTGGTGACCTTCACAAATATAGGTGAGTAGTCTGCTGGTATTTGATTCAGTTCAGAACTCCAAAGGTTTTTATTTATCATCAGATCAAGAATATATTGTTGTAGCATGATATAGTTCCGATATACAATGCCATAGATAGTCTTTAAACAGCTCCTAGCTGGTAAAATTAATATGGCCTTTTCAATTAATAAACATCCAAGGCCAGCTTACATCTCAAGACTTGTAAACTTGATCCATCTGTTTAGTTGGGATTAAACATATAAGAAATCAGTTTATTGTTAGAAATTCTTCAGATTGAGTTTAAAACTGAAAACCTCTTTTGTACCATGTGCTTACTGTTATTGCCCTTCATTTCTATTCGCTTTCAGATGGTAACACGGATTTCATATCTAACTTGATATGGCTTCTGCAAACCCTTCATTTCTATGACTAGAAACTGCAAAAATGTAATTTCTTGTAGCTTATATTTAAAATCCTTCTATTCAAATTCACACCAGACGTGGTTGGTATGGATTCACAATTCACAAATAGTTTGACAAATATTGCTGGCAATATTCATGTTAAGATTTGTTGCCTAGTTAGCATATAGAGCAGAAGTCACTGAAAAATGTCAAAATGAAGTCCTTGTCTATGGTTGCACAATTATTGCTGGATCATAATCATATAGCATTGTGACACATGTCTGATGTGAATTGAAGCATGCATGGGCTTTCAACAAATATCGTGTCACTCCACATTTGAGAAATTTTGGGAATTAACCATTGGAATAATATAGTGATAAATGAAAATTCTTTTGTAAGTTACATATAAAAAAACATTTTTTTTGGATACAAGGCCCATATTAACTTCGTAACCTAGACCCGCATGCGTTAGTGTTAGGTGGCGATTGATGAGTTTGATCCCCAAATCATGCTTCAAATTAATGCTATAGCATATCATTTGGTTTCATTTCGAGCAATATAATTGTACATTCCCTCAGTTGTGTGCTCCACATTTATAATGATGTGTAGTGGTATAGCTGTTTGCACATCAAGTTTGAAATCTTTCACACCAAGTCCTCGTGAGGAAGAAAGTTTTGGATGGACAATCATTCCACTTGTTAATATCCCACTGAAGTGACACAAATAATGATGGAAGAGTGAAAATTGCATTCAATGAAAGCTCTAATAAGGCTTGATCATGTTAAGAAATAAACATAGGGATAATATGGTGGAGAAAGTCTCGCACACCTTGACAAGTTTGGAGTGATATGTATTTATACTTAAACAGATTACAAGCATTCTAGACAACTGTTGGCCAATCATTTATGATGACGGCTCATAATGATTATACAATAAATGGCCATTACATTGGAAATACAAACATGCATAATAATGATAATTAATCATATGACTATTGGTATACTCTAACAGCCTCCCGCAAGTTGTGCCGGAGAGAATCGCAGGCTCAACTTGGAGAAAGTTTTGTTGAAGCGCTTTGAAGCGATCTGTTCCTTTGATTTCCATAGTGGATTTTCTTCTGGATTTCTTCATTGTTATAGCAGATGAGTTGAGAACTTTTTGTTGTTTTTGATAAATCTTGTCTCGATGCATTTGTTCTGAATTGAGCTATATACTATATATATGGTATGAGAATACCATGCCGTTATTTGGGTGAATCGAGGAAAGGAAAAGACTGTAGTTATGCGCCACATGTGTATTGAAGTTGAGAGGCCTCCTCGTATCCGATGCTTGTCTGCGGTTTTTTTTTAAGAGGAGAGTGATCCATGGACTTTTGGTGGTCACAAAGGCTGAAGGTGATGTGCAGATGACTAGTGCAACGAGAAGAGGGCACAGATGCTTGGGATCGTTTGGGAATGAGAAGATGGGAGAAAGGAGGAAGGGATAGAGGAGATCTATGGAGGAGGATCAAGCCTGGAGAGGTCGTTCAATCTGAGGGTACCATGGGTACTTGAAGGTGTGTCTTGGTAGCTGGTTTCTGTGGTTTTCAGAAGAAGAGGAGGAGGCGGAGGTCTGGCCGAAGACAACAAAGTGCAGGGAAGAGGGTGCGCCGCATTTGACCCGACTAGTTACTGATTTGGTGAACTAAAGAAAAATTAGGACGAGAAAGAAAGGAGACGAGTGGGTGGGCATGATCAGGTATGGAAGCCTAAACGACAGTGGGTAGGAGGAGAAGAGAGGGAGAAAGACTTTTCTGGCGGCTGTTGGTTCTGGTTGCAGGGCGCCGCCATTCTTCTGTGGGTTGGAGACGGTGATCAGGAGACGCATCGGGCGGATGAGTTTTCCGGGAAGAAGGCTAGTGGGTCGTACGCGTCAACGACAAAGCGCACGGCTTGGTGCGGGTGGCCAGTAGTTAAGAGGTATGGCAGTAGCTTCGACGGCGGAGGCATGGTTGCAGTGCTGGAGGCGAGGACGTTGGTGGTGGCGTCTTGGGGGAAGACGAGGGATGTTGGATGATCTAGGAGGAGGAAGGTTAGTCGTCTGTGTGTTTGATGGTGGCCCAGATTGGGTCAGCGGTGGAGGAGGGTGGTGGTAGATCATCTACAGAATTTCTGCGGCACAGTGGACCGGACGGCCGTGACACCGGCAGAACCGGCGGCGGGCGGGAAGGAGCACGCCATCATTGGCGGTGAGGGTTGCGTTCAGGGAAAGCAAGCAGCAGCAGGTTCGAGTTGTCCCTCAGGAAGAAGGACCGAGCCGTGATGATGCCGGTGTGCCTTGATCACATCAAGATAGACTGTGGATATACGACGGAGGAGCAGGGACAGGCTGCTGTAAACCAACTCCGGACGAGGTGGTGGAGGAGCCGTGCTGGATTCCCGTGGGATGTTGTGGGAGTCGGTGCTGACGGATGCAGTTGGCCTCGACGGCGGACCTGATGACTGGAGGCGAGGAGCGCGGTTGTAGCGGAAGCCAGAAGACGATGAGATAAGGTTTTGGAAGTGAAGGAGGGTGGCTATCTGTTGTTCGAGAGAAGAAGGGCAGCCGCAGCCATCTTGTTTTGGTTGCTGGCGGCTAGGGTGTATCTGTGAAAGAGTCCTGAGATCTTGAGGAAGAGAACAGGATTTTTGCTCGCTGCTAGGTCATGAGGATCGGGAGCCGGTTAAGGCAGTAGACGCTCTGATACCATGTTAAGAAATAAACATAGGGATAGTATGGTGGAGAAAGGCTCGCACACCTTAACAAGTGTGGAGTGATATGTATTTATACTTAAACAGATTACAAGCATTCTAGACAACTGTTGGCCAATCATTTATGATGACGGCTCATAATGATTATACAATAAATGGCCATTACATTGGAAATACAAACATGCATAATAATGATAATTAATCATATGACTATTGGTATACTCTAACAGATCACAGAGCTGATGTATAGACCAAATTGTCCTGTACCGCCAAATGATGCCAAAAACAAATCTCACTGCATATCTCTGAAACAGCTATGTCAACTATCCATTTTCATAGTTGAATACTTCACTTTTGAATATCCTATAAATGTTTCCTTTACTTTTTACATTTTAGGCTTCATGGCATTGTGGACTTTGGCTCAAGACATGATTATATTATGAAGAGAGTGATGTTGCTTGTAGAACAAGTTAGAGTTAGTGAAGTTACCCCCCTGGCCAGTTGCCTCCTAGAGGGTCCAGGTGGAACGTAAGTCATAAATGTTCACTACTGAGTTGCTCTTACATAAAAATCAATTCCCAACGTGGTGCTTAATTTTGTTTGTTGCAGTGGGAAATCTGCCCTTGCAACTACAATTGGGATCGATAGTGATTTTCCTTACGTCAAGATTGTAAGATATTAACTTTGTCCTTAAAACAAAACTATCTTTTGATGTTTGTAGCATGATTTGTCTGTTTTCTGTTGGCAGATCTCAGCAGAATCTATGACTGGTCTAAGTGAAAGTAATAAATGTGCTCAAATAATCAAGGTTTAAGAACAAATGTGCTGTTACTCTCATTTCGTTTTACTAAAAAGTTACAGTATTCCTAGATCTGCATAATGTTTATCAGTGTTTTTATGTTGCCACCTGTCAATGGCATACTTGTTATATATTTCTACTGAGTTAATCTGAAATATTGTGGTAATGGCAATGAACCATGCCACATGAATTGACAATTTCACATATTATGTGTTCAATCATGTTGTGCAAGCTTATCCAGTTTCCATATCTGTGTGATCTGTAAAACCTATACAGGTTTTTGAAGATGCATACAAGTCAGAGCTAAGTGTTGTCATTCTTGACGATATTGAAAGGTATTAAATGTCATATTTTCTTACTATGATTTTAATTTGTTAACATTTAATAGCAAAAAGTGCCAGCATGTATCCATATCATACATATCCTTGTGTTTTGATATTTATAAACACAACGATGCTCTATCTATTGAGAAAATTCCCATGAACATCTTGACTGGTTAGAATGAACCACCTCAATTTGTCAATTAACCATCTCAATTAGAATAGAAAAAGAATGAACCCACAAGCTCTGTCTTAGTCCTTTCTCCCTGGAATCTTTTTTGCATCATTAGTGCAAATCCAAAGATATAATGCCTTTCCTTTTTTGTAACACACGGAATAAAACATCCAACCGTGCCAACCAAAAGTGATAACATAAGTGTAAATAAGAGACTACTGTATCTGTTGCATGGTATCAACTAAATTTACCAGTATACCGAAAAAATACCGAATTTTGTGTGCTTGAGCATATATTTGTTGTTTGAGAGGAGAAAATGACGGAGCAAGGGGATTTCGACAATAGGGCTTAAATAAGCCTAACCCAAGGTATGCCTTTATGTTTTCTACCGTTTCTAATTTATACCTCATCTCTCTCGATCAAAATATAATTTGTCCTAAAAAGCCTTAACTTGGAAAAGACCACCCCCATCTGCTTCTTTATATAAGTATAATTTGCACTACAATCATTTTAGTAGTAAGCTAATTAGTATGCATATGTTTTTACTACTAATATTTTTAGCATACAAAGGAAGAAAATGTACTACTTTGCAACAAAACAAACATAATGACTAGTGTTTTGTTTAAGTTCTTTATATTCTCTTGTTATTTTCCTATTCTATAAGGACCTCTATGTAATTGTTCTCTTTATAAATATACGGGGTACACACATTGTGCACCCTAACCATTACAGACAACTCAAGATGGTATTAGAGCAGGCTCTCTAGCCACCGCCCTCCCCGTAGCCGTCACCCTCTCCTCTCCCCCCTCTCTCTCCTCGCTGGCAGCCCCCCCCCCCCCGCGCCGCTCCCGCAACCGCCGGCTGCTGCCGCCCTACGACGCTAGCCCACCGCTGTGTGGTCGGGCGCTGCTGCCGCCGTAGCCGAAGGTCCTCCGTGTGAGGGGCTGGCCTACTAGTGTAGCCTGCACGCTTGTTGTTCGCCTCCGGCCGTTCATGTTGAGGGTCTTCGAAGCCCTACCCCTTCTATTTTCCCACGTCGACCCTTGAGCCACCAGGTTCTCTGTTGTGCCTTGGCGTAGTCTACATGTAAGCTGGTCCTTCCAGTTACTCTATCTGCATGCTGCCGCCTAGCCGGAGGATCTGGGCGGTTCTGACTCCTGCTGCTATTCTCTGCTTTTTTTGGACTCGGTCTCCCTCATAGCTTCCTCCCATGAGGACTTTCGTCGTCAGGTGACTACTGTGAAGCTAGATGGGTGCAACTATCTACATTGGGTTTGCTCCATAGAGATCTTTGCGAAGTCGCAAGGCAAGCATCATTCCCATTTGATTGAGGCTTCGCCTCCTGCTCCGCCTACTACTGCTGAGTCCAAGGAGAAAAAGATCTATGATGACTGGGTCAAGGATGACTCAACTGTGATGACGTGGATTCTGAACATCAGTGAAACTTGCATCAGCGTTACTCTACTTCGTCTCCCGACTGCCAAGGAGATGTGGGACCAACTGGCCAGGACCTACTCCTATAGAAAAAATCTGAAGAAGGTGTTTGACCTGAACAAACAACTATCCCGTTTGCACTTCACTGGACCTGATATTGTTGACTACTTTGTAACCTTTAAGGGTGTCTGGGCCGAGTTTGAGAAGCTTCATCCCTTATCTACTGACTTAACCACGATGCAGCGACAACGGCAAGAACTCCAGGTTGTCTAGTTTTTCTGCGGCCTTCCTGACTCATATGATGGGGTGGTTGACCAGATTTCCTTTACCTACATTGGAGAGTGCCTTTCAGCGTCTCCAACGCCTGCCGGCTTCCTCGTCGGATCTGCCTTTTGACTTAGGTTACCCCACTACCCTTGCTGCTATGTCTGGCTGTAGTCGTGGTAGGGGTCGTGGTCGACCTCCGGACAATCGTTCTACTGCTCCTAGATGGGAACGTGGGTCCCTTGGCCGTGGCTCATCTGCTGATGCTTCTGGAGGTGCCGCTACTCAGTGGTACTGTGATTTATGTGGCCAGAACAACCATATTGAAGACAAATGTTGGAAGAAACATGGCACACCTGCGTGGGCCAATGCTGCGTCTGAGGGTGCTTCTCTGACACCTTCTGTTGCTCCCTCGACCGCTTCTACTACTGAGTTCATCTGCTACGAGGTGGAACATTTTCTGCTTGAGAGGACTAGTGATTCCTCCTCATCTGCTACTGAATCTGGAGCTCACGCGGCCACTTACTCTGGTTGTGATTCTGCCTTCTTGAGTGCTCCTTCTAGCGCTGGTAATACCTAATGGGTGATCGACTCTGGAGCCTCTTTGCATATATCTGGCAACCGTTCCCTTTTTTATAAACTGTCTAAGCCTTGCTTGCTGATGGTCCTAAATCTGCTGTATCTGGGATTGGAGATATCTTTGCTCAAGTCCTTCTGCGCTCTGCTTTATATGTGCCAAATTTTCCACTGAACCTATTAACTATCAGTAAAATTGTACACAATCTGAACTGCACTCTGACCTTTGCACCGGGTTCTTGTGTTTTTTAGGACCTTCGCACGAGGATGAAGATTGGTGGGGGGCATGAAGGACCTGATGGACTCTACTACTTGAATGAGCTGAAACAAATTGGCTCTACAACTCTGGCTTCAGCACTATCATCTTCTGTTTCTGCATTACAATGGCATTTTAGACTTGGTCATGCGTCAACTGAGAAATTAAAACATATTATTTCTGGTGTAGGCTCACATAGTTTTCAGTGCGAGGCATGTCCGTTAGTCAAACAGTCCAGAACTGTATTTCCCTAAAGAACTCAGATTGGTAGCAAAAATATTTTTGAATTGGTGCATGCTGATGTATGGGGTCCCTGCCATATTCCAAGTTTATCTGGCAATAAATATTTTATTTTGTTCATTGATAATTATTCCCGTGCTACCTGGTTATTTCTGTTGAAAGATAGATCCCAAGTTCTGCCTACTATAAAATTCTTCTTTGCTGAAATTAAAAGTCAGTATTCGATGCCTATTAAAACCCTGTGTACTGATAATGCATTGGAATTCGTTCAAAAAATGTTGATTTATTCTGTCGTTCTGTGGGGACTATTCATCAGACTTCTTGTGCTTATACACCCCAATAGAATGGTGTAGCTGAAAGGAAAAATAGGCATTTACTTGAAGTTACTAGAACTATTATGCTGCATTCTAATGTTCCCAAACATTTTTGGCCAGAAGCGGTTCTTACTTCCTGTTTTTTGATAAATCGTATGCCTTCCTCTTTTATTGGGGATAAAATTCCTGTACAAGTACTACAACCCAATCTTCCTCTGTTTTCAGTTCCTCCGAGAATTTTTGGGTCGACTTGTTTTGTTCTCTTTCTTGGACCTACTCAAGACAAGTTGCCTCCTCGAGCTGAAAAATATATTTTTCTGGGATACTCAAGTACTTAGAAAGGATATCGCTGCTATAGCACTGTTAATAAAAAGTGGTTCACAAGTAGTAATTTCGTTTTCTTTGAGGATACTCCATACTAATCTACTAAGGGGAATGTGTTAAGTTCAGATCTGATTGCAGCGCCTCTGCCTATTATTAGTGATTCTACCTCTGCTGTGCAACCTGATGAGACTACGTCTCCTCCTCTCATTGTTTACCAACGCAGGAATCAGCCGCCGTAGCCTACTCCTGCTCAAGACCCCCCCCACTGACAACCAATCTTCTCCTTCAGAAGGTTCTGCTCCTACTAGGGTAACCTTTGATCTAGATTTACTATTGCTCTCAGGAAAGGTACTAGATCATGTACATCTCATAACATTACTAACTATGTCTCTAATGCTCATCTGAGTATTCATGTTAGTAATTTTGTTGCTGCTCTCTCTGCTGTCTCTGTACCCAAAACTGTGCATGACGCCTTACATAGTACGACCTGGACACAAGCCATGACTGAGGAGATGGCTGCTCTCACTGACAGAGGTACTTGGGATCTGGTTGATCCTCCTTCTGATTGCAAACTTGTTGGGTGTGGTTGGGTTTACACTGTCAAGTATCATCCTGATGGAACAGTTGAACGCTTGAAGGTCCGCCTCGTGGCGAAAGGGTACACTCAGACTTATGGTATTGATTACTTTGAAACTTTTCTCCTGTTGCCAGGCTAAATTCTGTGCGGGTACTGCTCTCTATGGCAATCAATCTGGAATGGCCCCTTATCCAGCTGGACGTGAAAAATGCCTTCCTTTATGGTGATATCCAAGAGGAGGTCTATATGGAGCAACCACCTGGGTTTGTTGCTCAGGGGGAGTCACATAAAGTCTGCCGCCTCAAAAAGTCTATTTATGGACTCAAACAGAGTTCGCGTGCCTGGTTTGACAAACTGAGCAAGATTCTGTTTACTTATGGCTTTCTCAGATCTCATGTTGATCATTCTGTCTTTATTAAAAAGACGTCCACTGGTATTGTGGTTCTTATTGTGTATGTTGACAACATTATTTTATCTGGCAAGGATCTCTCTGCAATTAATGCTACTAAAGCCTACTTATGCAAGCATTTTGTCACTAAAGATCTGGGTAAACTGAGATATTTTCTAGGGATTGGAGTTTCTAGAACTGCTAATGCTCTTGTTCTATCACAACGAAAGTATGTTCTTGATCTTCTATAGGAAACTGGCATGCTTGGAGCTCGACCTACTAATACACCTCTAGATCCTAATGTGAATTGGGATGATGATGAATCTCCTTTGTATCCTGACAATAAAAGATATCGAAGACTGGTTGGCAAATTGATCTATTTGACTGTCACTAGAGCTGATATTTCTACTGCTATTGGTCTTGTTAGTAGGTATCTTGACAAGCCTAGACAGTGTCATTGGGAAGCACTGTGTCATATCTTAAGATATCTGAAGAAATCTCCTGGTAAAGGCCTATTTTATAAAAAACATGGTCATTGCTCTCTTGAAGGCTATTCTGATTCTGACTATGCTGGAAGCAAGATAGACAAAAAATCTACTTCTGTTTATTGTACCTTTGTTGGTGGAAATTTGGTTACCTGGCGGAGTAAAAAGCAAAATGTTGTTGCCAGATCTAGTGCTGAGGCCGAGTACCGTGCTATGGCTCATACTGTCTGTGAGCTTCTGTGGGTGCAATCTCTCCTAAAAGAACTTGATGTGGGATCTTCTGCTCCTATTCCTATGCACTGTGATAACAAAGCTGCTATTTTTATTGCAAATAATCCTGTCTTTCATGAGCGGACCAAGCACATTGAAGTTGACTGCCACTTCATCAGAGAATCTATTGTGACTGGTCGTATCTGCACCCCTTTTACTCGCTCAGAAGACCAAGTTGCTGATATCTTCACAAAGCTGCTGGCCAAGAAACATTTTTGCTCTCTTGTGGACAAGTTGGGCATGATTGATATCTATTCTCCAACTTGAGGAGAAGTGTTAACTAGTAATTTATTTAAGTTCTTTATATTCTCTTGTTATTTTCCTATTCTGTAAGGACCTCTATCTAATTGTTCTCTTTATAAATATACGGGGTACACACATTGTGCACCCTAACCCTTACAGACAACTCAAGAAAACAAATATTGTACAAATTATAAATGTTGTAATTTTGTAGTCTTACATTTGTTTATATATGGCACTTATTGCATATATCCCATAACATGGACATGGTTGACATGGTAACTATGCTTTCAAATTATCGCATCCCCACAATATGCTTATAGTGGACATGGTAATATTGTCTTTTATATTTATCCCACTATTGTGAATAATCCATGGTGAAATTGACTACTGCAAATCAAGATCATGCGGTAACAAATGATGGCGGACAAAAGGTGTCACAATAGTGATGGTGCCTAACTTCCTTCATAGCCATGAAGTCAATTGCCAAAGTGACATATTAAAGAAGAGTAATGGAAATCCCTTGTGTATGGTTTCTTTCAAATTCTAATATGATGCACATAGAAACATAGGAATAGGTGTAGAGTAATTACTCGGGATGAGAACAATACATGAAGTACATGCATTTCAATTTATGGATTTTGCTAGTAAGATTTCAAAACATGATTTCTACATTTTGTCATAAAAAAATCTTCATCAAAATTCCCAAGAAACATGTCAGTTTCCTTACCTCTCGACATGAAGGACCACCCACACATCCAACATAGAATTGTAATGCATAGAACGATGCATTTAGATGTGAAGATTACACCTGCAAAATTTCATGATTTAATTCATCTATTTGGCATCAAAATGACCAGGGTTGCATCTATCTAAATTTCCGTCAGAGTGATCCTATTTCCAAACTAACGAAAAGACATCAGTATCAGATACCTCATTCCTTGATTACAATTATTATGCCATGAAGCATACAACCCTGCCTTGAACTCATTCGTTTGAGAGGGAAAGCTGGGCCAATCTATCCAATCATTCCATTCTTATAGTTAATGGCAGTCTACATTCATGATTAATTATATGAGAAATGCTAACTGCTTTATGGTGCTAGAATTGACTATTCAACTATATGATCCCATGAATTATCTTAGCGACATCTTTTATTAGTAGTTGATTACAGGCTCATTAGCATATCCATTTGTGATGACTTGATGAGGCTTTTCCATGTCACTATGATCCAGTATCAATCCTTTTCCCTTAATGCCCTAACTTTTCTTCCTAGTTCGTTACTCAATTCATCTCTAACATCTTCAATATCATCTTTTTTTGCCAACCTAAAATACATGGGGCCTCCTACCAATGTTTATTCCTAACCTCCTAATCTCCCAAATTACCTCCTGACACCATGAATAGCAACATACTTGATAGGGATCTTGTATATCATCCACAACCATCTTAGAGTAATTTTGTATGGATCAATAAACCATTATAAGTAGACAATGACCTTATCCCATCTACAATAGAATTGATGAAAGGCTAGTGTAATTTTCTTTAACCTTAAAGAAAGCAAACAATAAATGACCATTTTTGAAGTAATAATTTACACCTCAAATGTAGTGCAAAGGGCATCAATGCCATATACCATAACTCCCACGATCATTTATCATCCTATCGAAATGTAATTTCTTTTCCTACCTTTCTTCTTTAGAACCTATATCCCCACATCCACACATCTTAGTCAAGGTATTCCCCCATATTGCACCTTCACGTTGTCGCAAAGCCTCATTGTCCGTATACTCTTAACGAAGATTCCAGAACAAAATGAATTTTGATAATCTGGAAAGTTGTTGCTATATAAGTTAGGTTGGTGATTGCTTTTGTATAGTCATGTGATGTAGGATGTATATATGAGGGTGAAGATGTAGATAATCTTCACTGATAGGTTCTTTGTTTCTTATTTTTTTCTCTCTCAATGGTCCAAGTCTTTCACCCTACCTCTAGGATGATCCACATGATGTTTTTGAACATCTTACATTTGGGTGGTTACGTCGTCTGTCCTGCTAAAACTAACTTTCATTTCTTTAGGATTCAATTTGCAAACCTTACTCGCAGTCATTAGGAAAATTCAGGTGGTGCATAGTGCTAATATGCATATCATGGCAAAAAACATCTCAGAATAGGGGCTCATAGCAAATTCTATCCTCCTGCTGATTCTAACCATTAAGTCTCGCTGATTAATTATAAAAATGATACACATTATGGAGATATTTTTATATATAGTTGTATTTTCTTTATTCATGTTTCCCTTTTCTATTTTTACTTAAGTTTTATGTAATATGAGCATAAGTATAATAGGCCCATTAGGATTTTTGTTCACTTCCCTATATTGTTCCTCCTATATGTAGGAGAGGGACTTAGCTTTTCTAAGATATGAGAAGACGTCTACGTTCGACATGGTATTAGAGCAGGACGTATAACAATCTCGGGAGTCCCTCCACTCCAAACCGCCTCTGCTGTCTCTCCTCCCTTCCTTCGTCTTCACATCCTCGCTCTTCTTCAACGTTGGAATCCACACCTAGGGGGATCTCCTCTCCCCTCTAGCCCTATCCTCTTATATAACAAGAGGATCTAGGAGCATATCATGCGGTCTTTCCAACGGTCTTATGCCCTAAACACTGTTTCAAAAAGTCGTACGACATTCTTTTCGTGGTCATCCATGACCACATATTGTAGGGCTTTACTTATTTCTTATTGATATAATTGGATCTCTCAAACATATGTCTCTTTCTCTTGGTGATCCATAGTGTTCCCCACATCTTGTGGGTCATTTTTTTGACCGTAATTTGTTATTGCACCTCCTAACACGACGTGTCTAAGATTTGACACAACATGTCATTGTCACCTGTTATGCTAAGTTTACTACTACGGTATCTAACACCGTGTGTCAGAATTTGACACGACATGTCTCTATCTTTTTGAACCCGCTGATGTGCCAACCTACACGACGTGTCGCTGTCTCGTTGTGGTTGCTGTTGCGCCACTCTACACGACGTGTTGATCTAAGACATGGCGTGTTATCCCCTTGTTGTTTTGAAGAAAATCTACATGGCGTGTAGATTCTGGACACAATGTGTCTTATCTGTACTGATCTGTTCTCCTCATTTTGGTGTATTATGTCTCCATCTTCTTCTACTGTTGATATCCTTGAAACACACTAGTGTGTGACATCTGTGAAGTTTAATAACTCTAGTTACTTCCTATGGGCACGCTCCTTTCAAATTCATGTGCACTCTGTGGGAAAGGTTTGAGCATCTCATGGATCCACCTCCATCTAAAGAAGAAACATATGACAGAAAGAAGATAAAGTATAAGAAATGGGCAGAGCGTGATTCTCAAATTCTCTCCTATTCTCTCCCAGATTCTAAATAGCTGTGATTAACATGTCTCCACTAATCTTCTCTTCATTGATACAGCCTAGGAGGCTTGGGATCACATTGCTCAGGTGTATTCTAGTAAAGACAATGCATTCCGAATCTCTGATCTGTACAAATGTCTACATTCTCTGAAACTTGAAGACACCTCATCTTTTTCTTCACATTTCAACTACTTTAAAGGGATCTGGGGAGAACTCAAACTTCATCATCCCTTATCATCTGATCTTGCCAAACTACAAAAGTAATAAGATGAAGTACAAATATGTCAGTTTCTGGCATCTCGACCTCACAGATTTGAAGTTGTTTGCCAACAGATTTCTGCATCTGAACTGTTGCCAGTGTTAGATGATGTCTACCTACGGCTATCTCGCTCTGTGTCTACTACTACTACAGAGGAGCCTACTGCCCTTGTAATTATTGGACAAGGGCCTGGTAATCCTGGTTGTGACTTGGGAAAAGGTTTATCAACATTAAAAGAGGATCTTCTTCTCAATCTTGATTCTGTAATTTTTGCAAGGATACTGATCACAATGAGGGCAAATGTTGGAAAAAGTATGGGAAACCAAAATTGGCTAATCAAGTGTCAACTAATGATGCTGATGAAGAATCTACACCTTCCTCTAGTGGTACCAATCATCATATGGTAACATTCAATTCTTCAGACCTTGACAAGTTGATCAAGTCTACTTCTTCTGTTGTTGTTACTTGTTACACCTCAAGTAAATATTGCCCAACACTTAGGTGACCCCTAATGTCTTCAAGCTTCTTCTTCTTCTTCTTCTTCTTCTTCTTCAAAATCTGATTGGATTATTGATTTGGGTGCTACAACTCCTATTATAATAATAAGAATCTTTTTACTTCCTTTCAGAGGTTTGCATGTCATCCTCCTATACATCTAGCTGATGGATCCAATTCTCTGGTCATTGAGAAAGGAGATGCGAATAGCAATCTTCTTAAATATGTTTTGTTTATACCCACATTTCCTATAAACTTGATTTATGTCAGTAAAATTACCAAGACATTAAGTTGCAGTGTAACTTTCTTATCCTTACATAGTCTCCATGTAGGATCTCAAGACGAAGGAGATGATTGGTGGGGGATATGAAGGTGAAGACAGTTTATACCACCTGCTGACCTTGACCAGTCTACCTCTCTTCATAATGGCACCTAAAGCTTGGTCATCCTTCTACCGCAGTGTTGAAGTCTTTAATTCTGCGTTTGTCTTTTGAGATTTTTAAGTGGCAATCTTGTCACCGTGGAGAACACCCATCGGTTGGTGTTTCCTATTTGAAGGGGCAAACGAAGTATGAGTTTGTTTTATTTAGTTCACTTTGATGTTTGGGGGCCATGTCGTAATCGTACAAGTGTGCGATATTCTATGAACTTTATTGATGTCTAGTCTTGTACCACTTGACTTTATCTGTTAGAGGATCATTATGAAATTTTAGTTGTTTTCTCCAATTTTCTAAATGAAATGTAGCCTCAATTTTTTGCTATTCCTAAGTTTGTTCACATTGATAATGCTTCTGAGTATGTGCAATGTGGTTATAAACTAAGTGGATTGTCCATCAAACTTCTTGTCCCTATAGCCCACAACAAAATGCTGTTGTTGAAAGGAAAAACATGCATCTCCTTAATGTTGCTCGTACACTCCTAATGAAATGCAAGTTCCTATGTTTTATTCGAAGATGCCATCCTTTTAGCAAGCTCTCATCAATCAGATGCCTTCTTTTGTTCTAAAAAATAAATTTCCCTATCAACTTATCTACCCTCATGAACCACTCTTTTCTTTGCCACTAAAAATCTTTGGCTGCCTATGCATTGTTCACAATCACCAACTTGAACGTGATAAACAATCCCCACGTGCTTTCCGCTTTTGTTTCCTTGGTTACCTTCTCACACAAAGGGATATGAATGTTTCGATCTCGTTGCACATTGCTTGTATGTCATTGCGTATGTCACCTTCTTTGAAGATATGTCTTTCTTTATTAAACTTAGTCAACATATGCCACCTCCTACTATGCCCTTTTATGATCTTGTAAAGTCTACTACCCCCCTAACTGTTGATTCCTCCCCCTTGTTCTACAGGTGTATGAGCGGAGGAGAGGACAAACTCTACCTAAAGTATCTCTACTATGGCCTCTTTTGATACTGATGATCCATCATACTAGTCAATGGTATACTACGGGTTCCATTACAATGTTTGATTCTGACATCCGTATTGCATAATGGAAAGCATAGCGGTTGGCACCAAATACTATATTTCTCAACATGTTTCTACAGCTCATCGAAATCTTCTCATGGCTCAGTTTACTGTTACTTTATCTGCAATTTCTACCCCAAAGAATGTTCAGGAGGCACTGCAACACTCTGTTTGGAAACAAGCTAATGAGGAAATGGATGTTCTTCAATCCAGTGGGACATGAAACCTTGTTGATATCCCTATGGATAGCAATCCTGTTGGCTACCGTTGGGTATTCACTATGAAATATTTTCCTGATGGGACAACTGAGAATGGATAAAGGCCAAACTTTTTGCCAAGGGATACATAGGAATCTAGGGTTAATTACTTTGAAACCTTTTCTCATGTTGCTTGTTGTAACTATATACACATTCTTATTTCTATTGTTGTCAATCAAGGATGGAACTTATCTCTACCGGATGTCAAGAACGCCTTTCTATATGGAGACTTGCAGGAGATTGTCTATATATCACAACCTCCAAGTTATTTTTCTCACCAGAAAGCTATTTTTGGCCTCAAGCAGAGTCCCCGAAATGGTTTGATAAATTATCCCTTATACTGCACCAATTTGATTTTTCACGTTCTCATTGTGATCATTTTATGTTTATTAAAACCACTACCACTAGTATTATTATTTTGATTGTTTATGTGGATGACTTCATCCTATCTAGTTGTGATGGCACAAGGATTATTGATACAAAGTAATATCTTATGAAGCATTTTGAAACCAAAGACCTTAGGCGTTTACAATATTTTCATGGCATTGAGGTAGCACACAATGGGGATGGGATATCTTTATCTCAAAATATACTATAGACTTACTGACTGAAACTGGAATGTTGAGTTGTGGCCTTTAGTTCCCCCTATGGATCAAGCACATGATCTATGGGTAGAATCTGCTTAGGTTCTTAGAAATAAAATTTAGCTGTTAAGTGTTTGGTTGGAAACTTTTATAACTCACTCTTACCAGGCCAGATATATCCTTTGATGTTGGTGTTCTTATCCAGTTTATGGATAACCCTAGGGAGTGTCACTAGGAGGCAACATGGCGAGTACCAAAATCCTAAGAAGAACACACCTGAAAGTGGACTATTTTATAAAAGAAATGGGCATCTCAATGTTACTGGATATTGTGATGTTGATTATGCAGGGTGTTAATTTGATAGGATATCTACCTTTGGTTATTGTACCTCTTTAGGATGTAATTTGGTTACTTGGTTAAGTAAGAAACAAAATCTTGTTGCTAGATCCAGTGCAAAATCTGAGTATTGTGCAATGGCACGTAGTACCTGTGAGATGTTATGGATCAAATCTATTCTTGCTAACTTTGGGTTTCCTATCACTTATGCTATTCCGATATACAGTGTGCCTTCATTGCTAGTAATCATGTCTTTCATGAAAGGACCAAGCACATTAAGGTGGACTACCAGTTTCTTTGGGTTGTTGTGTTGGCTAAGAAGATTACTACCCCTTTCCTGCCTACATGAGCAAACTATAAATATATTTACAAGGCCTCTCTCTGGCAAAAGAGTTGAGGAGTTGTGTTGCATGCTGGGCATGATTGACATCTATGTTCCAGCATGAGGGGGGTAATGAAATATATTTATATATAGTTGTTGTATTCTCTTTATTATTGTTTCCCTTTTCTCTTTTTACTTAAGTCTCATGTAATATGGACCAAAGTATATTAGACCCATTAGGGTTTTTGTTCGCTTTCCTGCATTGCCTCATATATATAGGAGAGGGATTTACCTTTTCTAAGATACAAAAAAAGGCTACATTCGACACACATCACCTATTGACACTCAGTTTCACACCAAAAAATGCATACAAATTGCACAATAAATATTCATAGAAGGGTCGGGTAACCATTTATGTAATAAATGTTAATGCTAATGGAGACAACCTAATTGATAGATTGAGTCATGACTTGCATATTGGAGATAACCTACAATGTACAATTTACATATTGCCCTTATTGGCATATCTACGAGTAAGTCCATTATGCACTCCATTAACTGTCCCCCTCAAGCTTGAGCGTATGTATGATATGTGCCAACTTGTTAAATAAGAACTGAACTCAAAAACTAGTTAAAGACTCTGTAGACATGTCGGTTGGTTGATCTCTAGATCTAACTGGTGACAACTAAATCAACTTATAGTGAATCTTTCCTCTATGGAAATGACAACCAACCTCTATTTCTTTGTCCTCTCATGAAAAACATGATTCAAATCAATGTGGACAAGCTTGATTATTATAATATGCACCATGGGATCATCCTATACAAAGCCAAACTCTTCTAAGTTCTAGCAAATACTTGAGCCACACTCTATACTCTGACTCAATTTAAGACCTAGAAACAGTTTTTGCTTTTTAGTCTTCCGAGATACAGAGATGCAACCCACAAGTACACAATAACTAATGAGGGGTCTCCTATTAATGCTATAGCCAGCCCAATCCACATCTAAAAAATGTTGTACCTTCAAATAATTATGATCTTGTACAAAAGACCTTTACTAGGATCTATTTTAAATATCTCAAGAGACTTAACAACCTCAATTTGAATTTTGCAGGATTTCTCCATAGACTGACTAACAACACTAGTATAAAAGGCAATTTCGGTCTTAGTGACAATTAAGTAATTAAGTTTTTCCAACAAGCAATCTGTGTCTTCAAAGGGCATCAAGAAGCCCCCTACCCTAAAAAAACTAGACCTTAGAATCCCTAGTGGTATCAGCTGCCTTGGCTCCTAGTCGTGTCTCTCAAGATTTATAACGTATTTCCAATGCATATGAAAAATTCCAACCATTGATCTAGCAACTCTGATACCCAAAAGCATTTCAGAGTGCTTAAATCATTGGCATGGAAGTGAAGATTTAAGTTGCACGACCTTGATGACCATCACCAGTAATCACAATACCAATAAAATAGATGACAAGGAGAATACATCTACAATCATTGTGCTTGTGGAAAATAAAAGGATCCATCCTACACCTGTGGAGACCAAACTTAGGAAGGGCACAATGGAATCTACCATACTAAGCATAAGGAGACTGTTTCATAGCATATAGTCACTGCTGGAGACAACACACCATACCAAACACCCCTTGAGCAACAACTAGGTGTTTGCTCAATGTAGATCTCCTTAGTCAAGTCAATATGCAAGAAATCATTCTTGATATCAAGATTATAGAGAGAGCCACCAAGTATGCAACAATAAGAGATAGATTCATACAAATAGATGCCACTTGGGCCACAAGAGAAAATGCCTCAAAAAAATCCTCAACATCACTTGTGTATAGTCTTTCACAACCAAGAACGTTTTGAGCCTATCGATAAAACTGTTAGGCCTAACCTTGAGCGTAAAGACCCACATACACAAATTACAGACTTTAGATTAGAGTACATGATACCGAAGACCATGTAGTTTTGCTTTTAAGACATTTTTTCCTTCATTGCAACATGCCATCCTGGGTGATTACTTCCTTTGAAACAAACTTGGGTAGAGAAAAACGACAAAGAAGACGAGAAGGCATAATATGACGGGGAAGGATTAGCATAATAAATACAATTGTAAATGTGTTGAGAGGTGCAAGACCTCTTCTCTTTACACAAGAATATAGGCAAGTCATCTACTTGGCCATCAAATAGAGTGGCAACTACAAAAGGAGATGGGGCCACATGATACACTATAATACATGTAGTTGAAGATCTCTATAGTGTGTGTAAACCTATGTGATAGGAGGATGATGACTATTCATTGCTTGAGGATTAGGAGGTAGAGATGACTGATTGGAAGCGGCAAAGGCTCTTTGATATCCACTTGTATATTGAGGAATTATCATAAAAAAATGATGTACCCTCAAAGAAGGCAACTTTTGCAGATATCTGTTAATGATGCAAAGGACTGATAACACCAGTACCCAACCAAAAACTTTTGGGGGAACATGATACAATGGCTCTATAAGACAGGATATGAAGAAGGATTTGGTTTTAAAGAACATAGCATGTCATGTGACTTAGAGAGATATGCTTCTATTTAGTAATTACATGTGCTCTTTTCTGCACCTTACTTGTGTTAATTATCCCATATTGCTTAGTTGTGTTTACTGTTTTATTCTCTTGTCCTATAAAAGTGAAGGCATTGTACTCAGTTTTATTCACTTAATAGAGTTCCACTTATATTTCTATATGGTATCAGAGAGTTTCGACCCCCCTTAGCCCTCCCTCCTCTCAACCCTAATGCTTCCCCCATCTTAACCTAGTCGCCACCCCACCCCTCCCTCTCCCTCCTTGTCGCCGTCACCCCCCTTCCCTGCCCGCCACCACCCTCCCCTTGCTGCTGCCACCTTCTACTTCCCCCTTCCTCTTTCCCTGCTCGCCCCGCCCCTCTCTCCCTCCCTCCTTGCCGCCGCAACCCTCCCCTCCCTCCTTTCTTCCTTGTCGCCGCCTTACACCCCCTCCTTTCTTTCCCTTCCTGTGACCAACCCCCCTCCTCTCTCCTTTCCTCCACCCCCTCCCCTTACCCTGCCGCTGCTTCGCTCCACCCATCGACCGCCTCCACCCCCCAATCCCTCGACTTGCAGCCCTTTGCCGCCACCACCACCATCCTAAACCCTTCTCCACTACTGTCCCCTTCCCCCACACGCCCCAATCTTCATCATCTAGCCTACCCAATCCTCCCTTCCCTTCTTCCTAGCCTTACGTTTTCTCTGGACACATGTTGGCGTTCTAAAGGAGTCTCAGGTTGCTATCTGCCTACGCCTCATGGTGGAGTACTAATTTTCTCCAAGGTGGTGTAGGTTTTTCTTCCATCTATTCTGCCCCTTTGCGGGTTTCTACGATCTGATGTGTCAAATCCACTGTTTCCATCTGCTGCCCAGTAGCGGGTTTCTTCGGATCTATTGATTCTGACTTTATTTTGTCTATGCCAATGGTTTGTCTGGCGATATTCTGACTGTTGCTGCTTTTTTCTTTTTGCTGCTTCTACTCTACCTCAGCTACAGATTTGTGCATCATAACATCTACTGAGCCTCCACGTTGTCTGTGTGTCACCACAGTGAAACTTGATGGTTCGAATTACCACTCTGGTCGACTTCTTTTATTTTGTATGTGAAGGCACAAGGTCGCTACTTGCATATTACCACCAACCCTAAATCTCCTGATGCATCAGCGGATGGCAAGACACAACAAGCCTATTCACAATGGAGTAAGGATGATTAAGGCGTTATGTCCTGGATCGTCAACAACACCTAGTTGAGGATTAGTCAGTCCTCCTGTGCCTATATGATGCCAAGCTCATGTGGGATCAACTTTCACATGTCTACTCCCATCAGTTTAACCCCAAGAAGGTCTTCAAAATCTTCAAGAACCTAGCAAAGAAGGAATTCTCAACTGATGCATCTGTTGAAGACTACTACAACCAGTGCTCTGCCCTCTGGAATCAATATGAAATCTATCATCCTTTATCTGCTGATATCAAGGAAACCCAAAGTTAACACAATGAACTACAACTTGTCTAGTTTCTTGTTGGACTCCCTTCTCGTTTCTTGGAGTTGTTGACCAAATTCTCTCTAGTGATCCTCTGCCTACTCTTTGAGATGTGTTTAAACATGTTCAACATTTATCATCAGTGACTTTTGTTCCTGCTACTGAACACCCTTCTCTTGTTGTACGCTTTGCTGATAATAGTCACGGTCGTGGCCTTGGCTGTAGACGTGACCGTGATGGACATCCCCCTCCTACCTTAGGTCGCACTTCTTCTACTACACTAGGGCGCGGTCAACCCATTGCCCCCCACTTCTGCAATTTTTGTGGACGTGACAATCATAATGAAGACCGGTGCTGGATCAAACATGGAAAGCCCGCTTGGGCTAACTAGGTTACCTCTGATGCGGTTGAAGATTCTTCTTCTACTGATCACACCTCAGCTCAACCCTCCTCTGCTTGGATTGAGTCCGAGTTCTAGAAGCTCTTCCAAGAGCGCGTGTCCAATCTACCATCTACTTCAGAGGCCAACTCGTTTGCATTGCTTGTTGCTCCATCTACTGGTAAAAATAAATGGTGTAATGACTATGGTGCTTCGGTCCATATGTCTGATAACTCTGATTTATTCTCTACTTACAAGATCCACCCGTCTACCTCCAGTAACGGTAGCTGATGGCTCACAGACAACAGTCCATGGCATCATGACCTTTACTTCAAAATTTGCATATGAAATCTGTTTTATATGTTCTGAGATTTCCTTTTAATCTACTTTCTGTTAGTAAAACTGTGAAGAGTCTTCAATGCTCTATTACGTTTGACCCTTCGAGTTGTGTTTTTTAGGATCTCCACAAGAAGACGATGATTGGTTCGAGCCATGAGGGAACAAATTGGCTCTACTACCTGGATGGACCGACATCAGTGACTGCTATGCTATCGACGTCTGTGACTGAGATTCAGTGGCGCTACCGTCTTGGCCACCTGTCTACTTCTAAGTTGAAACAGTTATTTCCTGGTTTAGTTGATAAGAGTTTTCCTGTGAATCCCGGCAATATGACAAAGAAAGTCAGTTTGTGTTTCCTGCCAAGAAAGAAATTGGTTCTAATTGCATTTTTTATATTATTCATGCGGATATCTGGGGTCCCTGTTCTATTACAAGTCATTCTGGTGTTAGATATTTTATGACATTCATGGTTGACTTTTCTCAAGCTACATGGTTATTTTTACTTAAAGACCGCAGCACTGTTATGGATATCATCATCACCTTTTTTTGAAATTCAGACTCAATTCAATAAACCCATTAAAATCTTTCGCACCGACAATGCTCTTGAATTCATGCAAAAATATGTCACTTACTTTTGCTCATCCTATGGGATGATCCATCAAACTTCATGCCCCTATACCCCACAACAAAATAGGGTTGTTGAACGGAAAAATTGACATCTCCTAGAGGTTGCTTGCACCATACTTCTTCATTATCATGTTCCTTAGCATTTTTTGTCTGATGGTGTTTCTACGACTTGCTACCTTATTAATCGCATGCCTTCCTCTGTTTGCAATATTAGATTCCATATAGCATTCTTTTTCCTGATGTGTAGCTTTTTTCTGTTCCACCGTGCATCTTTGGGTGCACTTGCTTTGTTAAAAACCTTCTTTCGGGATGATGAAACTTGACCCTCCCTCCACAAAATGAATCTTTTTGGGTTATTCCAGAACCCAAAAAGGATGTCGTTGTCATGATTCTATCATGAGACAATGGTATGTTAGTGCGGATGTAGTGTTCTTTGAACATTTAACATACTATTCTGATAAAGGGGCTTCCTTATCCTGTGGACATTTTGGCACCCACTCCGTTACCCGACATTGTGGATATTGATCCACTCTCTGACATGGCACTTGAAGAACCATTGCAAGTCTACAAGAGAAGACCAAAGCCGTCCATCCCCTACATGGCCCCTCAACAACCAACTTGTCCTCCGATCGAAGATCACAACACAACTCAGGTACTATCTGACTTACACCTTCCTATTAACCTACGGAAAGGTGTCCGCTCCTGTACTCAACATCCGTTTAGCAAACTCTGTTCCTCTACTAATCTGGGTGCTAGCTTTGCTTGCTTTACTGCTGCATTCTCTATTGTGTCTATTCCAAAAAATGCTACAGAGGCACTTCAAATCCCTACATGGCGACAAGCGATGGAAGCTAAAATGCAGGCGCTCTCTGACCACAAGACATGAGATCTTATGGATCGCCCTTCTGCCTGTCCTACGGTTGGATGTCGATGGATGTTCACTATTAAATATCAGCCTGATGGCACAATTGGGCGCTTGAAAGAACGCCTGGTGGCAAAAGGATATAATCAAACTTATGGTGTGGACTATTTTGAGACCTTTTCTCTAGTAGCTCAACTCGATTCTCTTCGTGTACTCATCTTTGTTGTTGTGAACAAAGATTGGCTTTTATTTCAGCTGGATGTCAAAATCACATTTCTTTATGAAGACTTGCAGGAAGAAGTTTACATGGAGCAACCGCCTGGCTTTGTTGCTCTGGGGGAGTATTCTTCATGAGTCTGCAGATTGAGGAAAGCAATTTATGGCCTAAAACAAAGTCCTCGCGCCTTGTGTGACAAGCTTAGTCATATTCTCATAAAATTTGGCTTTCGTCGTTCTCATTCAGATAACTCTATCTTTATTAGAAAAACTGCGGCTGATCTGGTCATTCTTATCGTCTATGATATTATCTGGCAGTGACACCTCAGGCATTCAGGATATAAAATCGTATCTAGAACAACACTTTGTCACCAAGGATCTTGGTAAACTGCGATATTTCTTAGGCATTGAAGTATCTGGATCATCTGTGGGTATATGTCTCTTCCAACGCAAATCTGTTCTAGATCTCTTACAGGAAACAAGTATGCTTGGTTGCAAGCCATCCAACACCCCTCTAGATTGAAACACTGTCTGGGATGATGAATCTTCTCCACTTTATGCTGATAACTACCAAATTCAGGAGATTGGTTGGAAAACACATTTACCTTACTGTCACGAGAGTTGATATTACCGCTGTTGTAGGATTTGTAAGCCAGTACCTTGATAAACCCAGACAGTGTCACTGGGATGATGTTTGTCACATTTTGAGATATCTCAAAGTCTCTCCAGGGAAAGATCTATTGTACAAGAAACATGGTCATTGCAATCTTTCTGGTTTCCCAAACTCTGATTATGCAGGGAGTAGATGTGATAAAAAATCTACATCCGCATATTGCACTTTTATTGGAGGCAACCTAGTTACTTGGCGTAGCAAAAAGCAGACGGTGGTAGCTAGATCAAGTACAAAGGCGGAATATAGAGCTATGGCTCATACTGCATGTGAACTTTTATTGGTTCAAAGCCTTCTCAAATAATTTGATATATCTAATACTAGTCCGATGTTCTGTGACAACAAAGCCTCTATTTTTATTGCGGACAACCCTACCTTTCATGAGCGTACAAAGCATATCGAGGTAGACTGTCACTCTGTTTGGGAATCTGTTCTTTTTGGCCGCATCAGTACCCCACATCTCAGTATTGAAAAACAAGTGGCAGACATCTTCACCAAGATTCTACCTAAAGCTCGATTCAAATTCTAGCGGACAAGCTAGGAATGTTCGATATCTATGCTCCAGCTTGAGGGGGAGTAAAGAGTTATGCTTCTATTTACTATTTATTTGTGCTCTTTTGTACACCTCACTTGTGTTATTTATCCCATATTGCTTAGTTGTGTTTACTGTTTTATTCTCATTTTCTATAAAAGAGAAGGCATTGTACTCAGACTTATTCACTTAATAGAATTCCACTTATTCTTCTATATGGTTGATAAGGTATGTTGTTGTAAGATTGTTTTGCCTTAGAATTCCATTGAAACATGCATATGTAGAAGGAGATATATGAAACCTCAATGATATGTCCATATTTCTTTCTACAACTCCATTTTGATGTGGTATATGGGCAAGAGTGATGAACATTACCTTAGTATATAAAGAATTAGTTTAAATCACGACTAGAATATTTCCTGGCATTGTTAGAACAAAAAAAATATGAACCCTTTTTGTAAACCGTGCTTCAACTTCTATACAAAAAGACTTAAAAGTAGATATAACCAGACATGCTTCATCAAAAGAGCCATGTAACAAAAGAACATTTATCAATAAATATAACAAAATACTTATAAACAATTTGGATGTAACATGTGTTGTAAAATAAAAGAATGCTAATCAATATATTTGATAAGAGGAATTCCTTCCTTTATATAAGAGAAGGGGGAATCATACATAATTTAGACTAAACCATAATGGGCCAAGACACACTTGGGCACATACACCGATCATAGTTATCTAGGCTCACGCCTAGGCTCCGCCTGGCGTGCCTAGGCCCCTTAGGCTCTAGGTGAGCCACCTTAAATTGGGTGCCCAGGCGTTCAGATAACTAAAGTGGATGCCTAAGGGCTTTTCGGCCCAAAATAAGACACTTAAAAGACTAAATTAGCATGGATTAGATCTGAATTTGGTCAAATTAGACCAAGTTTAGTTATTTTAGGGAAGAAATAGATCTGATTTAAGCCAAATCAGATCTAATTTGTGTGGATTCGGTCTGATTTGGAGAAATCATGTCTTATTTGAGGAATTCGGTCCGATTTTGCCATATTAGGGTTTGCTTAGGCCAATGTAGGACAAACTAGGGGAATTTACATCTAATTTGTTCATGTTATGCCACAATAGGTCTAACTTAGGCTAAATTAGGACATACTAAGTTAAATTAGGTCCAATTCAGATCATGATAGGTCAAATTAAGGCCGAATGGGTCTAGCTTAGGTTATGACAGGTGTGACGTATGATTAAGATTAGGGGTAATACAAATGTATATAGTGATATATATATTTGAGTATAGCTAAATGTATACACAAAACCATTTATATACATGTAAAATATAACCAAATATGAAGAATGCCTAGAAATGCGTAGGCCCCACCTAGACGCCTAGGTCCCCTAGGTTTCCCTTGGGTGGGAAGGACAATCTAGTCGCCTAGACAAGTATATTACAAATAGACTCAGTCTATTAAGTTAACTAAATTAACTGGACTCTCTAGTACTCCCACTCAAGCTGAAGCTTGGCAGAATCCATGTCAACTTGCAAACTGAGAGATAGACTAAAAAATAAAGAAGCAGAAACAAAGATAAGACAAACTCATACAAGAATATTTCTTCCCCTCAAGATTACAATAAAACACTCATCACTCAAATATTCCCCCTCAAGTAGATAATCTAAAGCATGTATGCAAGAAGGTTGAATCTGAAGTATGTTACAAGTTGTACGTGTAGGTCGCAAATCGACAACAGAAGCTTCTTGATCAAAAGAATGTGGCATCTGGAGGAGTAGTAAACAACAACAAGAAGGCGTCAGAGTCTTTACCAAAGTAGCTATTGTCTCAGTCCAGAGAGTGTTGGTTCAAAAGTCCAAAGAGTGCGGGTTCACAAGTGTAGAGAGTGGTAGTTCACAAGTCCAGAGAGTGTTGGTTCACAGTAGGAAAACCCAGAGAGTGCTGGTTCACAGTTTAGAAAGTCAACGCGCGCAAGGCACCGACAATGTCAACGTGCAAATAAAGCGCGAATAAAAAGTAGAAAGTAGATTCGACGTAGACGGATAGAAGACCATCAACTTGAAAAAACAAGCAGTGGACATGAAGCTCAAGATAGTAAGTTCTCTAAGAAGCATAAAATTCAACAAAAAACTTTTCAGATTCAAATATCAACAGTATAAGTCTACAAACTTTTCAAGAAGCACATAAAGATCCACAAATATATAGAGTAGCAAAAACGTCCTCATAGATAGAAGCAGAATAAATTTCCTCTCTTCATCAAATGTCTCCTATCCTCATCTCATCTCTCCTCTATTTCTCCCCCTCACACCAGCCACGAAAAGAACCAAGAGTGGTTGAGGTGGACAATGATAATGAAACACTTCAGAAATAAAAAAATAGGTCGTAGCACTGCCGAGGGTTTGGAGGGCGCGACCCCCCAGTTAGGGAGTCGAGGGGAGGTCACCTCCGAAAAAGATCTACAATGATTTTTCAGAGGAAACTTGAGCACAAATTTTCATAAAGGGCAGTAAATAGAAGAATAAAATTAGCCAAAATCATAGTGTGTGTCACATAAGCTGCAACCTTGTGAGCAGGCTTAGCATCCTTGAGATGATTGAGCTTGGTGCTCATGTCCTTTGGATGCTTGTAGTAGGGTGGTGCCTGGCAGAAGTGTGATGGCTGCAATAGACGAAATGACGTCGATCTTGGTTGAAAATCCTTGAGCCCTGTTTATAAAACTTGCTGAAGCAGGCGAATGTCAACACCGCCGCACATCAAACCACAGGCACAGGGAGTCGTAGATGGTGTTGTTAGGGGGCGGAGGCGTAACTGCTGCTTCTGTGATGTATCTTTAGCAACTGGAATCACGAGCGGATAATGGTAGTCAGGGATTTTGAAAGAGGGATCAAGATCTTGATAATTGCGATTGGTGTTTACGGGCATAAAGATTGGACATGGAGATCCCAAGCATAGTGGCCATGACGTCCAATAGTTGCAGATATCACGGGAGGGGCTGTTGGTAGTTGGCGGGATCAGTAAAGGGATGACGGTGGGCGGGATTGGAGTCGCATGGTTGTGGAGTTGCGAACAACAAAGATTTAACAGACGTGATATTATAACAATGATCGGGTTGCTGCGTAATGACAACCTGTAATCCTAGGTGACATGGCTAAGGCCAATGACAAAAAGCGAAGGATGGGGCAAACCCTGTGGTGTTTTGCAACTAAGGGAGTTTGCCGCCAGAAGATTTTTGTGGCTAATGATTTTGTGGCTGGTGGAGAGTGGCTCATTGCAACGACTGCGTTGGGAGATGATGGGTCATAGGAGGTTTTACAGTGGGGGACAAGGCGATAAGGTGAGATTTTGACGAGGCATGGCAGGACTGCTGGGGCCGGAAGGTGTATCGATGGAAGAGGATTTACTTCACGCATGGGAGAGCAACAAAATCGGCAGGGTGACTAGGGATGAGGGTATTGTGCGCTAGGCACGAAGATAATAGCAACGACTTTGCAAGTTGGATAAATGCCCAACGGGTGGCCAAGCCAAGAAGGGCGGCTGCTGCCCGCATGCTTAAGAATTTTTTTTTGTCTTCTCTAGGGTTAGGGTTGGATCACTGCTCTGATACCATGGTGTAAAGTAAAAGAAGGGTAATCGATATATTTGATTAGAGGAATTCCCCTCCTTTATATAGGAGAAGGGGGGAGCATATAAACTTTAGACTGAACCCTAATGAGCCAAGACACACTTGGGCCCATATATAAATATACTCAAATATCTTAAGTAACTAAATGAACCAGACTCTCTAATAACATGAATTATACCTCATACATCTGAACAAATAGATAAAGGATGGCATGTTCTCCTCCTTATACCAAAGTATTGATGGTTGGTGTTTTCCTATATGACATGATTCACTAACTTCTCCACTATGGACATATCTGGAACAAACACTTTAAGCTTATCAAGAGACATGTGACCAAGCTGCCTGTGAATATGCAGAAGTGAAAAAACTACATGTATCATAGACGAATTACCCAGGCAGTATAGGCCAACAAGCTCATACCGTTTTCTAACAATCCTCTTATCTCTTTAGGCTATATAGAAAAATATCTAGATAATAAGGAAGCAAAAGCTTGAAGAGAACAAGTTAATTTATTAATGAAAAAATAAATTAATTGGAAATTTAGGAAGGAAAAGGGTGAACTGAAGAGATAGGCTAGGGGTAGGAGAGACATATATAGTGCGTTAGCGGAAATATATGTTAAGGATGACTCTAGGGAAGTGCTCAGATACCCTTGCTATGTGATCAGTTGTGCCCCGAAATAAAAAACCCAACACATGGTTGATGCTTTGAAGGTCTGAGATATACATGATGATGGGCCACTCCCCTAAGCAAGGCAAGCTGTAGCGGAGGTTGGCTAAACTCATCCATATAGGGATCTGATGTGCATACTCCTCTTCCAAACGATCTCCAATAGATGCTATCTTTTCAGACTTTAAGGAAACTTATATAGCTCATAAAAAGTCTACTTAGTATGACTCCACAATAGAGAACATAGGGTGTTGACTAGTGAACCAAATCCACACTTGTGTCACCGCCTATACTAGGCCCTCTCCCAAGTCCATTGCTACATGTTGAACTAGATTGAGTGATCAAGACACACTTTGTGACCCGAGGATGAGTCAATTGAAGTATTTTCCAACTCAAGGAAGGTCTGTGATACTCTGAAATACGTCTTTGCAAGGGACATGTGATCTACACTAGATAGGATTTGACTATCAAGTCCCTCATACTCTTGCCCAAGTTCTACCAAGAGCTGATCACAATTACTTGATTTCGTTGCTTCTACATCTTTTAGGTATCACTAGGAAGAGGTAATAGGTTGTGTATATCATAAGTAAATATGGTAACTTATCCAAAATTTTGGGACAAGGACTTAGCCCCTTGTTGGACACCGTACATCTATTGTTATATCATACATGGATTAGATAGGTTCCCAAATCTTTACAATTTTCAAACTGACTCACCATATTAAACACATGGTTCCATAGATTTCACATCAGAGATAAAAAGTTTAGCATTTTGTTTTCCAACTCAATTTCCAAACTCATCAGTGTGAGGACCATCAATCAAGCGCTTTTATTTACCTCATCCACTAAGTAATACCTTAACATTGCGGCTCCATTGGTGACAATTCTTCTCGTTAAGTTTCCAATTGATGATGATCTGGTTTGTGGATGGTGACTGTAATTTGTTTCATAGTAGGCACAGATTCGTTCTTCTCCAGTCATGGTTTTAGTTAAAAGTAAATCATGCCCTAACTGGGGAGAAAATCCTTGGAGACACCAAGGGAATAAAGAGAGAGGTGGAATGTGCACAACAGGAGAAACAAACATGTCTTCCGGCTTGAACATTACTTTTGGTGTGAGCAATACTTCTGACCTAGGAAGCACAAACACTTCACAGGGGCAGCCTTGGCCGTCCTGGACATGTGTTAGACACAGACACGGCTGGACACACGGTGGACATGGCTCAGAAGTGTCCACTTTTTTTTTAAGCATGGACACGGCAAGGACGGCTTGGAGACTGCCGTGGACAGCTTGGACATGGCTTGGACACGCTGTGGACACGGCAGGCCCAAATCAAGTCCCTACATATAAGAAATATGAGTTATGTACTGCTCTTCTCCTCTTCTTTTTCCAGCACAGTACCATTGTCTCCTCCCCATTCTTCTCCTAATTGTTATTATATATTTATCTATTATACATCATACTTATAGATGTAATTCATCATTCCTATAAAGAATGTTCTAGGAATTCGACATACAAATTCATTGTAATCCATCATTCTTCATTCATAGTTACTTGATTTCATATTGTAAATGTACTCTACATTAATTATTCTTCATTGATCATTTTATAATCTCATAATGGAATCATACTAGTGGTTTCTTTTAAGTCTGCATTCATATCGTAAGTGAATTCTGAGTTTGATTTTATATTTCTTATAATTTTATATCTTTAAATCTCATGTTATCAGTTGCTTTACAGATTTGGATACATGGATATTAAATGTATTAACTCCATCTTATGTGTATGTGTATGTATATTTGCGTACATGTATATGTATATGCATATATATGTGTGTATATATGTATAATTATACACATGTATTTATGCGTATGGATATTTGTATATGTATATGTATATATGTCAGTATGACCTGTCCAACGCCGTGCCCGTGTCCTATATTTTCGGAAATTGTCGTGTCTCTGTCCGTGTCCATGCCGTGTTCTGTGTTCGTGTCCGTGTTTCCTAACTTCTGACATGAATAGTACTTCCAATATGAGTTACGCTTCTACCATAAACAATACTGTTGGCTGCTGTTAGACTGCTGCTTGATAAGCACTAATGATGAAGGAGAAAAGAAGACTTGATGGCTGACTCTGCTCTTGGTCCAACTCTCCTGAGGTTTCTAACCTTGTTGCTTTGGTATCACAGAGTAGATACATATCACACGACAATACACATATTTTAAAATATTGCGGACTGTTACTAGGCATTTACGTGACTGTTGATCGGTAACAAATATATTTCCCCATGGTACAGTTTGATACAAGGAATAGTACAGAAAGTATACATATACTGTACACAAGTAGACCAAGAAATAGATCATTGCAAACTGTTGTAGACCCTTATACCAGATCGTTAGCGACTTTGTGGTCCTATACTGTCAGTACACCAAAATGTTAGACTGTAGTACAGAGAAATCAGGACCGTTGTAGAAAATTGCTCAATGTTATTAGACTGTTGCTGGGCTGTTAATCAGGTTTATTTGTGGTTCTGTGTATCACGGTCCTAAAAGGTAATGTTACTTTTCTCTAGAATGCCACATTTCTACCCATTGTATGCTCTATCTATGTTTGAGCAAAAACAAGGATAAAGGGATATTTATACATAGGCAAGGCAATTGGTTGGGTTTTGCTGTGTTAACATATATTCCTGTTTTATATATTCTGTTAGTTGTTTTGTTATTTCCATATTATATGTGGACCTCTCTGTAAATGTTTCAGTGTTATATATATGAGGGTGCACACATTGTGCAACCCTACGCTTCCCAAAACTGCTTTGTGTTTTACATGGTACCAGAGCAGTAGATCCAGCCGCCACCCTCCCACCCCTCTCTCTCCTCTCCGGCCGGCCGCCCCCCCCCCCCCCCCCCCCGCCCGCAGCCGCCTAGCCGCCGCACCGGGGTCGGGCGCCCACTCCGCCGCAGGGGGCCGGTGCGCCTCCGCAGTCCTAGCCGCCGGTACGTTGGCTCTGTGAAGTTCTACAGCGGTCCGGTGGCTTGAAGTTGGTGTGACGTAGACCGTTTTTTCGGTCTTTTGCCTGCCTGCCCGAGTAGGCCGTTGTGCCACCGGGTTCTGATCTGCGCTTCGGCGTAGACCGTATGTGAGAGGTCTTCTCTGTTGTTTTGTGCCTGCTGTGCCTGTCTGACGGTGTAGACCGTCTCCTGCCTGCTCGTGCCTGTTACTTCTGTGCCTACTGCTCACACGACGTCCTCGAGTGATGACTACCGCCGTCAGGTTACCACTGTGAAGCTTGATGGGCGCAACTATCCGCATTGGGTCTGCTCCATGACGATCTATGCCAGGTCCCAGGGCAAGTACTCACATCTTACCCGTGCTGGTCCGCTAGTACCCGCAGAGGACGCTGATGCTAAAGATGTGAAGGCGTATGACGACTGGGTTCGTGACGACTCCACTGTGATGACCTGGATTCTCAACAGCAGCATTGAGAAGATTAGCGTCACACTTCTTCACCTTCCTACGGCGAAGCAGATGTGGGATCAGCTCGCCGGTACATACTCGCATAGTCAGAACCCCAAGAAGGTGTTTGACATCACCAAGCAGCTGGGACGTCTACAGTTCACGGGGACGGACATTGCGGATTACTTCTCTGACTTCACTGGATTATGGGGTGAACTGGAATCCTATCACCCTCTCTCCACGGACCTGGCTACCATGCAGCGTCAGCGCCAGGAGCTTCAGTTAGTCTAGTTTCTTTGTGGACTGCCCGAGTCCTATGTTGGAGTTGTAGACCAGATCTTAGCCAGTGACCCTCTGCCGTCACTACAGAGTGCCTACAAATGCCTTCAGCGTTTGCCTTCGTCTTCATCGTCTCTGACTACTGATGTTGGGGACTCTTCGGCTCTTGCTGCAGCTTCTGGTCGTGGCCGTGGTCGCTTTACTGACAGCCGTCCTCCCCTGGGTGGAGGACGAGGACGGGCTGCTCCTGGTCGTGGAGCCTCTTCTACTTCCCTTACTGCTGGTGCGCGTCCTCAGTCAGGACAGCGCCTTTGTACCTTCTGTGGCCGGTCCAACCATATTGAAGAAAAATGCTGGGAAAAATATGGTAAGCCGACGTGGGCCAATGTAGCTGCTGACTCCACTACTACTACATCAGAAGGAACGACTCAGCCTACTGACTCTGCCTCCTCGGGTGCGACTGCTGACTACATCCGTGCTGAGGTGGAGCGTCTTCTTCTTGAGCGAGCTGGTGCGTCGTCTCAAGCTTCGACTAGTGGAGCTCATGCCGCAGCTTATTCTGGTTATGACACTGCCTTCCTGAGCTCTTCTTCTACTCCTGGTAATACTAAGTGGGTCATCGACTCCGGTGCCTCTTCACATATATCTGGAAATCGATCACTGTTTCACAAATTATATAAACCTGCTCGACCCTCATCTGTTATGCTGGCTGATGGTTCCAAGTCTGCGGTGTCTGGAGTAGGGGATATTGTTTCTGACTTTCTGCTGAAATCTGCCTTATATGTGCCTAGATTTCCTTTGAATCTGTTGTCTGTCAGCAAGATATTGCGAAGCCTACAGTGTAGTCTGACTTTTATTCCTGGTTCATGTGTTTTTCAGGACCTTCACACGAGGATGAAGATTGGTGGGGGGTATGAAGGTGCTGATGGACTTTTCTATCTGGATCATTTGCCAAAAACAGCTAAAGCAGTTGTGACTCCTGCATTATCTACTTCAGTTTCTGCATTACAGTGGCACTACCGGCTCGACCATCCATCATCTGAAAAGCTTCGACACTTAGTTTCTGATCTTGGCATTTGTAGTTTTCAGTGCGAGTCATGTCAACTTGGAAAGCAGACTAGAGTTGTTTATCCTAGACGCAGTCAGATTAGCAGTAAAAATATGTTTGATATAGTGCATTCTGATGTATGGGGACCTTGTCATGTGCCGAGTCTATCTGGTCATAAGTATTTTATTCTGTTTATTGATGATTTTTCAAGGACTACTTGGTTGTTTATGATGAAAAGTAGGTCCGAAGTTTTGTCTATTATCAAGTTCTTTTTTGCTGAAATAAAAACACAATATGGTGTGCCTGTCAAAAATTTTCGTACTGATAATGCACTGGAATTTGTTAAAAAAGATGTGGATGTTTCTTGTAAATATGTGGGTACAATACATCAGACCTCCTGTGCTTATACACCCCAGCAAAATGGTGTGGCTGAGCGTAAAAATAGACATGTGTTAGAGGTGGCTAGAACTATTATGATGCATGCACATGTTCCTCGCTCGTTTTGGCCTGAGGCTATATTGATTGCTTGTTTTCTGATAAATAGAATGCCATCATCTGTGATTGGAAACAAAATACCTATTCAAGTTCTTCAACTCGATATTCAGCTATTTACTGTGCCTCCTCGGATCTTTGGATGTACCTGTTTTGTAAGGTTACTTGGACCTACTTCTGATAAACTGTCTCCTCGTGCTGAGAAGTGCATTTTTTTGGGATATTCTCGTACCCAGAAGGGATACAGGTGTTACAGTCCTACTGCAAGAAAATGGTATACTAGCAGTGATGTAGTTTTCTTTGAGGATACCCCCTACTATTCTACTCGTGGTGACAGTTTACAGTCTGATCTTATTGCCTCTCCTCTGCCTGTTACTACTGATTGTGTGCCTGATACTACTGATAAAGTCACTACTGAGGCTGCTAAGCCTCCTCTTATAGTTTATCAACGCAGGAACAAAGCACCTTCTACTCAAGAAACCCCCCATGAAAACCAATCTTCACCTCCAGAAGGTTCTACTACACCTGAGGTACATTCTGATCTTGATTTACCCATTGCTCTTAGAAAGGGTACTCGTTCCTGCACATCACACAGTATTGCTCAGTTTGTTTCTACTGATCATCTGAATGTTCATTCTAGCAATTTTGTATATGCCTTATCTGCTGTTGCTGTTCCAAAGAATATCCAGGATGCTCTACAGAGTACTGGATGGTTGTCTGCTATGAAGGAGGAGATGTTGGCTCTTGCTGAACGAGATACTTGGGAGTTGGTGGATCCACCTCCTCAGTGTAAACCTGTTGGTTGCAGATGGGTGTATGCTGTGAAATATCAACCTGACGACACTGTTGAAAGGCTGAAGGCATGATTAGTTGCTAAAGGCTACACCCAAACTTATGGTATTGACTATTTTGAGACTTTCTCTCCTGTTGCTCGTCTTAATTCTGTCCGAATTCTTCTGTCTGTTGCTGTTAATCTTGACTGGCCACTGTTGCAACTAGATGTGAAAAATGCCTTCTTGTATGGCGATTTACAAGAAGAAGTCTACATGGAGCAACCTCCTGGGTTTGTTGCTCAGGGGGAGTCTCACAAAGTTTGCAGGTTAAAGAAGTCTATTTATGAGCTTAAGCAGAGTCCCCGGGCCTGGTTTGATAAATTGAGCAAAATTATGATTGATTTTGGGTTTCTGCCATCTCAGGTGGATCATTCTGTTTTCACCAAGAAGACTTCAACTGGTATTATTATTCTGATTGTCTATGTTGATGATATTATCATATCTGGCAGTGATTCCCTTGGTATTCAGGCTACTAAATCTCATCTAGGTAAGCACTTTGCTACCAAAGATTTGGGCAAACTTAGATATTTTTTGGGCATAGAAGTTTCTAGAAACTCTAATGCTCTTGTGCTGTCTCTGCAAAAATATGTCCTAGATATACTGTAGGAGACTGGTATGCTGGGGGCGAGACCTGCTGATATTCCTCTGGATCCTAATGTAATTTGGGATGATGATTCTTCTCCTCTCTTTGCTGATCATAAAAAGTACAGGAGGCTGATTGGTAAACTCATGTATTTGACTGTCACCAGAGCTGACATTTCTACTGCAGTGGGTCTTCTTAGCAGGTACCTTGATAAACCCAGACAGTGTCACTGGGATGCTCTTTGTCAGATTTTACGATATTTGAAGAAGTCTCCTGGCAAGGGACTTCACTACAGGAAGCATGGACACTGTTCTCTTGAAGGGTACTCTGATTCTGATTATGCAGGCAGCAGAGTTGACAGAAAATCTACTTCTGGGTATTGTACGTATGTTGGAGGTAATCTTGTTACCTGGAGGAGTAAAAAACAAAATGTTGTGGCCAGGTCCAGTGCTGAAGCTGAATATAGGGCCATGGCCCATACTGCCTGTGAATTGTTGTGGGTGCGCTCTCTGTTAAAAGAGTTCGGGGTTGACTCTTCTTCTGCTATACCTATGCACTGTGATAATAAAGCTGCTATCTTCATTGCGAATAATCCAGTTTATCATGAGCGCACTAAACACATTGAAGTAGATTGTCATTTTATTCGGGAATCTATTCTTACTGGCAAGATCTGCACTCCCTTCACTCGTTCTGAAGACCAAGTTGCTGACATCTTCACCAAGCTGCTGGCGAAGAAGCAATTCTGCACACTGACGGACAAGTTGGGCATGATTGATATCTATGCTCCAACTTGAGGGGGAGTGTTAACATATATTCCTGTTTTATATATTCTGTTAGTTGTTTTGTTATTTCCATATTATATGTGGACCTCTCTGTAAATGTTTCAGTGTTATATATATGAGGGTGCACACATTGTGCAACCCTACGCTTCCCAAAACTGCTTTGTGTTTTACATGCTGAACCCGACCTAACATGCTCAACCCAAACCCGACCAGACATGACAAGCATAACACATGTAAAAAGTCTGACCCGGATGGAATCTAACCTGCGTAGACCCGACCAGCACCCAACTCATCCTGAAGTAAACCTACCTCAGCCCGACCCTGACTCAAACCTGAACAGACCCCTAAAAACCTTGAATTTTCGGATTGGGTTGGGTCGGGTTGGTTTATTTTCTATCCTAATTATATATGGAATGCGACAACATGAGCCTTTATTTCATTTTATAAATTTAAATCAACCGAACTCATGTTTAGATTACTTTATTTGCAAACACATGTGGATGTGGAACACATCGTGAAGAAGAAGAACAAATGAGATAAATTGAATTAATCTATTTCTCAATCCATATTGGCTGGCTTTTATATGACTACATGACTTGACACACAACAAATGGAATTAAAATCCTATTTAATAAGATTTGGAATTAAATAAAATCTAAAATAAAGAAAAGCAAAAGGATTTACAACTAAGTACATTAACTAGACAATTTGCACTTAGGTCTCTAAACATAAAAATAATGCAAAAACAAATAGAATAAAGCCTAGTATGTGGCTCAAGCCATACCGTCATACTCCCCCACTTTACTCCTAATATAGTCATTTCTCAAGCGATCTTTTCTTGTCTTCCCACACATCCATCTCAACATACACATTTCAACCACGTCATCTTGTTGAGACTTTGTTTCTTTACCACCCAACATTTGCTCCCATAGAACATGGCTGGCGTGTATAACATTTCTATAAAAAATTTTAATCTGAGAGGGATCTTCCGATCACATAATACTCTAGTTACACTTCATTTCAACCATCCTGTAGTGATCATGTGTCAAACGTCATTTTGGACATCCCCATCTATTTGAATAATAGAATCAAGTAACAAAATTTATCACATTTTGGTATGTCTACTCCGCCTAACTTGGCTCCACCATTCACATTGCGAGATTGGCTGAAATTGCAATGCATATACTCGGTTTTTCTCCTACTAATCATCAATCCATTTGATTCCAATGCCTTTCTCCAAAGTTCAACTTTATCAGTCAATCCATCTTTAGTTTCATCAATCAATACAATATCATCAGCAAATAACATATGCCAAGGAGTATCATCTTGAACATTCTTTGTCAACTCATCCATAACAAGAACGAACAAATATGGGCTGAGTGTGGATCCTTGGTGTACCCAACTGTTTTAGGAAAAGTTGGTGTCTCTCCTCCAGGAGTCTTCACACTAGAAATAGAGATATCATACATGTCTTTAATCTAGTCAATGTGTTGGATTGTCACACCCTTTTTCTTCAAAATCATCTACAACACTTTCGTGGGTACTAAATCATAAGCTTTTTCCAAATCAATAAACACCATATGAAGATCTCTCTTGCTTTCTGTATACTTCTCCATAAGCCTCCTTATTAGAAAAATAGCATTTGTTGTTGATCTTCGAGGCATGAAACCAAATTGGTTGTTTAATATTTGTGTTATAGATCTTAGCCTCTGCTCAATAATACTCTCCCGAAGCTTCATTGTGACTCGTCAACTTGATACCTCTGTAGTTTGTGGAGCTCTGAACATCACATTTGTTCCTGTAGATGGGGACTATAGCACTATTTCTCCACTCATCTGCCATCTTCTTGGTCTTTATGATCTTGTTAAAGAACTTTGTTAACCACATAACTCCTTCATCCCCCATACTCTTCCATACATCAATGGGAATACCGTCTTGTCCGCTTGCCTTTCCCATTTTCTTCTTTTTCAAAGCATTCTTTACCTCAAATAATGAAACTCATCGTGTGTAAATGATGTCTCTTGTATTCATGTCACATGAGTTTCTAACATTATTTGCAGTATTTCCATTGAAAAGCTTATGGAAGTAATTTGTCCACTGGTTCTTGATATCATTGTCCTTCACCAAAACTCACCATCTTCATTTTTAATGCATTTTATTTGACTCAAGTCTCTTCCTTTCCTTTCTCTTATACGAGCCATTTTATATATATGTTTTTCCCCTTCTCTTGTGTCCATCTTATAAATATCATCAAAGTATCTAGACCTTGCCTCCTAAGCAACCTTTTTAGCTTCTTTCTTTGCTTGCTTGTATCTATGGAACCTTGCATCATCTCAAAATTTGGGCAAGCTCCTATAGATCTCCCTTTTCAATTTAATAGCCTTCTGTACTTAATCATTCCACCACCAAGTCTCTTTATGTGGAGACCCACAACCCCTGGACTCCCCAAAAACCTCTTTGACAATTTTTGTCATGCAGGAGCTCATGTTATGCTACACAATGAAAGAGATATCGACGATACCATCGGTAATACTGATATCGACGACATTGGTCATCGGTTCACACAAACCTGTCGTTGGGATTGCAAATATTGGTAAACCGATGGTATGCCGCCAAATACCGCCAAATATTGCCAAATACCGCCAAATTTTGGCAAAATTTACTGGTATACCGACAGAAATACATTTTTTTCTTACTTGAGTCTATTTCTGTTGTTTGAGAGGAGGAAATAGCAGAGCAAAGGGATCTCGACAACTAGGGCTCAGATAAGTCTAATCTAAGGTATGCCTTTATGTTTTCTACCATTTCTCTCATTTACACTTCATCTATCTCAATTCAAATGTAAATTCATCCTAAAATGCCTTAAATTGGCAAAGATCCCGCCATCTGCTTTTTTATGTCTTCCTAATTGTATGTGTTCTTAGATCTACAACACTTTCTCATACTCTACATTATAATCATAGTAATATACCTAAATAATCCAAGCAATATAAGTATAATTTGCTATCATTTTTAGTAGTAAGCTAATTAGTATACATATGTTCTTCTTACTAGTATTTTTATCATACAAAGGAACAAAATGTACTACTTCACAACACAACAAACAAATATTGTAAAAAAATATAGATTTTGTAATTTTCTAGTCTTCTATTTGTTTATATATGTGGCACTTGCTACATATATACCACAACATGGACATGGTTGACAAGGTAACTACACTTTTATATTATCGTATCCCCATGACATGCATATAGTGGGCATGGTAATGATGGTTTTTATACTTATCCCGCTTGTGAAATATAAGATTAGATTGAATGCAATGGGATGAATACAAGACTGGATGCCCTCTCCTTTATATAGGAGAGGGGAGACGCCCTAAGACTTAGGACGCAAGTAATCTAAACGGGCTGAAATACAAAAGCCCAATAACTAATTAACCTATTAACTAAATAGGTTAATATAGACTCTCTAACACTCCCCCTCAAGCTAGAGCATGGGTGAAACACATGTCCAAATCTTGGAGGTTACAAGACTCGATAAAACAATAAAAGAAATGATAAATGAAAGATAAAAGATAAATATGACTCCCCATACAAAAATTGATACTCCCCCTGAACCATGTGGTGACAACGTCTCTCTTCTTTGAAATTGTATTCTGCAGACTGGAGATCCTCGAGCTTTGAAGGTCTTTGGAGTGTGTTAGGATTGTCCCACACCGCTGAGCTCTGGGATAGGTCCTGGGCTTATAAGGTGTGTGGTCCCTTCACCCATTGCCAATTGGTTTTGGGTTGAATACCACACATTCTAATATGGTATCAGAGCGGACCCCATGAGACAAGTGTGAGGACCACACCCTACCTAAAAAATAACAAGTGCAAGCACACAAAAGTGGCTGCACTTGAGGGGGGATGTTAGGATTGTCCCACACCGCTGAGCTCTGGGATAGGTCCTGGGCTTATAAGGTGTGTGGTCCCTTCACCCATTGCCAATTGGTTTTGGGTTGAATACCACACATTCTAATAGAGTGCATCTGGAATGAAGAACATCTGGAATGGAACCTGAATACTGGAGTAGTAACTCACCACTTGGAGCAGACAATCATCAATACCACGACTACAACAACTTCATTGGATTACGTACTTAACGCGGCATGAACGCGGATGCCCAATGTAGATGTAGCAATAGTGGAATCTTCGAATTGTCTGAGAAGACGTGCATAACATGGCACGAACACGAACAGACGATATGCTGGTGATACGATGCAGGTACCATAACTCTGTAGTGTGAACCTTGGGGGCTTGATAGGAAAGGAGATATCATCCATCAAGGAAAGTCCCAAGAAGATTAGCAACAAGTGATGTTGAAATAGCAGATGCGGCTCAGAGAGGGCGTGATGAAGCAGCTCGGTGACGATAAACTGGATGAATCAACCTTGCAGAAGTAGATTAGCAGGCTGGGGATATGGTTGCTGGATGATATGGTAGCCACACAGCAGTAGGACAGATGACGATGATTGTGTTGCTCGGCTGATGTAGCACTTGGCCGCAACGAAAGAGATGATACTGGTCTCCTGTACGACTCCGGAGATATTGCATGCCATGAGGCTGCATGCAGAGTCAAGTGCGGAGCCTCTCCTTATGAGACGACGAAGGCTGGAGATGAGGATATCAGGGCGATGCAGCGGTAGATGGCTGCTGAATAATGCGAGTGCCATGACGTCGACGGATGTGGATGGCAGCTGCTTCTGGGCGGCGCAGTGACGACGATGGTTGCTCCTACTTTTGTGGTTGGCCGCAACAATCTTACTGGTTGCCGTCAGCTTGCTGGTCGCTGTTTGCTTGCTGGATGGATTCAGCGGCAGATGGAGATCTTTGCTGGGCGTTGCTTGCTGCTGGCCGACTAATGTCCTGGCAAGATGTGGTTGTGGCTACGGTTAGTAACCGGTAACGGCTTGACGATGGCTGTTGATTGCACCGTGACAGAGATAACTGACGTACGAAAAGAAAAATTAAATCTTCAAGAAAGAGAAGGAGAAGCCACGGAGGCCGGGATGTGCCTGGTAGGCGGTCGGCCTAATCCATGGCTACGACGGCCGCCCGCAGGCGGGGGTTCTTCCCCTCGGTTGCTCTCTGGAAAAGACGAGTGGCGGTGGCTAAGGCTGTGTGTGCGCCGTAAAGGAGAGGGACAAGGGGTGGCGGCTAGGTTACCCTCAGGAGCGAACGCGCTCTGTTCACACATGAATTACTGTTCACTCCGTCGTATTGTTCACGAGCATACTGTTCACCGCCGGAGTTACTGTTCACGCTGGCGATTTTGTTCACCGCTCTGATACTATGTTAAATATAAGATTAGATTGAATGCAATGAGATGAATACAAGACTGGACACCCTCTCCTTTATATAGGAGAGGGGAGACACCCTAAGACTTAGGACACAAGTAATCTAAACGGGCTGAAATACAAAAGACCAATAACTAATTATCCTATTAACTAAATAGGCTAATATAGACTCTCTAACACCGCTATTGTGCATAATCCATGGAGAAACTCACTACCGCATATCAAGATCATGTGGTAGTAAACAACGACAGAGAAAAGGTGTCACAATAGTGATGGTGCCTAGCTTCCTTGACAGTCACGAAGTAATTGTCAAAGTCACACATTGAAGAAGAGCAATAGAAAGGCCTGGTGTATATTTTCTTTCAGAATCTAATATGATGCATATGGAGACATAGTATAGTAAAATTCTAAACCATATCGCGTTTAATTACATAATACGAATGGGTATCATACCCTTATGTAGTATTGTACATGACGTGTATGAGCAACACAACTTCATACCACCAACCTTACATAATGTTCATGTCATGGGAGCAATATGTCAACTATATCAACTCAATATTGTATGGAAAATCACTGAATCAGTGTGTAACTCGACATACAACTGATATGAGTTAGTAAGTTACTATGTTATTCATGTGTTGTAAATTGGATATTATTGCATAAGTGTGTTTATTTATGCTTATGCATTGTGCTAGTAAAATTCCAAATCTTAATTCCAATATTTTGTCATCGAAATCCGTAGAAAATAGGACAAGTTCCCTACCTCCCACACGATGGACAACCCCCCCCCCAACATACCCCTTATAGAATTTTATTGCATAAAACGATGCATTTATGTAGAGATTACACATGTAAATTTTCATGATTTAATTCATTCATTTTGGTGTCGATATGGCCATGATTGCATCTGTCGATATTTCCGTTGGTCTACCGGTAAATATCTATATCTAAGTTGTCAAAACGACATCGGTATCGATTATTTAATTCCTTGACCTCAAGCTCCTCAACATCAAGCTCCTTGAGCATGGGCACCTCCTCCTGCTTCTACTCAACCTCCATTCATTTCAGCAACTAAGGAAAAATATCTTAAAGATTTGAAAGAACATTTTCCAAAGTTTGGGATGATACAGTTTGCCAATCCTGAAGTGTATGAAGAGCATGTTGTTTCATACAACAAGTTTACAGAAGTTACATGACATGGGAGCAATATGTGGCCCATATCAACAACATAATGTATAGAGAACCAACGCGCCACTCAACATACAACTGATGTGAGTTAGTAATTTACTATGTTGTTATATGTTTGTTGTAAATTGAATATTATTGCATAAGTGATTAAACATGAGTTTACGGATTGTTCTAGTAAAATTTAAGATCTTAATTCTTGCATTTTGTCATCGAAATCCTTCATCGAAATCCCCAAAAAACAGGACAAATTCCTTACCTCCCACATGATTGACCCCCCCCCCAACATACCCAATATAGAATTTTATTGCATAAAACGTTGCATCTAGGTGTTGAGACCGAACCTGTAAAATTTCATGATTTGATTCGTTCGTTTTGGCATCGATATGGCCATGATTGCATCTGTCGATATTTCCGTCGGTATACCGGTAAATATCTATATCCATGCTGTCGAAATGGCATCGGTATCAGTCATTAAATTCCTTGATATTATGAGTATTTTCCAACTTCCTACAGTCCTCATGGATACCATCAAGAGTTCCATAGCTAGGTTCTAGTGGGGAGCTAAAGGGACAGAGAGGAAAATCTCCTGGGTCAGTTGGGAAAATCTATGCAGGCCCAAGAATCAAGGAGGAATGGGATTAAGAAATCTTAGTGTTTTTAACCAAGCTCTATTGGCAAAATAGATATGGCGACTGTTCCACAGAAGGGATACTCTAGTGTATAAAGTCCTCAAAGCAAGAACTTCCCAAACAATTCCATATTGGAGGCAAGGCATGGGTACAACTCGAGTTATACTTGGCAAAGTAAATGGAATTCAAAGAGTATTATTCTGGAAGGGATGCAATGGAGGGTGGGGGATGGTTCAAGCATCAATAAATGGGAAGACAACTGGATCCCGGGTGTAGGTGGCAACTTGGCATCAGTCTTTGGTGTGTCCTTCAACACGGTCTCACACGTCAAATTAACTCTTATTCAAGGACCCAAAGCGCTGGAATGTAGATTTGGTCAACAACTTGTTCACCCAAAACATCGTTGACAGGGTCCTTGGTATTCCTCTCAGCGAGGTGGGACAGGCGGACGGTACATTCTGGAAACCAAGCAAAAAGGGAGACTTTACTGTTCGTTCTGCCTACTGGATGGCGTGCCAGAGTTCGACACCTTACATCGGGAATGAGGAGAGGAGTTGGCGAGGAGGTGGCGTGCTATATGGCGGCGACGACTGCTTCCTAAGGCAGCACACTTTCTGTGGCGCTGCTGCTGGGGGGCTCGGGCCACCCTAGACCGTTTGCATGATAGATATTGCCACCCATACGGAACCTGCATTATCTGCAATGGGGAGAAAGAAGATATCAACCACCTGCTTTTCCGCTGCAGTCAGGCCTGGGAGCTGTGGCGTGAGCTACCACCGGACATCCAGACACGAGTTCACGAGGCGGCTTCCAAACACATTGCAGAAGCCACTTTCTGGCTCACCAATACGGGTAATATACACGAAAATGAATACATGATTGCCTCCTTGCGGGCGATCTGGACTAGAAGAAATGACATGGTCTTTGGCAATACTATCCGGCCACCCCTAATTTTACAGAGATCGTTCCGCGCCCTGGTCAGAGGTCACCGTGAAGCTCAGGGAGGAAGCAACGATACATCACCTAGAAGGGAAACACAAAGATGGAGATCTGACCCAGAGAACATCAAACTCAACAGCGATGCCGTTGTGAACGTCCAGGGATACAACGGGGCCGGCCTGGTATGGAGGGACTGTAATGGAACGGTAATACACATAGCTTACCGGAGGAAGTTGGGACTATAGGTTGCTGCTTGTGCGGAGGCATGGGCCATCAGAGGTCTTCAGAAGTCCAGGGAGCTGTGACTGGACAAAGTAATGGTGGAGTCAGATTCCTCAGTGGTCATCAATTGCATTAACTCGGGTGTTCAGCGAACGGATCTATTGGGGACCCTTCTAAATGACATTTCTTCACTTAGGAGCTCTTTTTCTAGCATTTATTTTCTTTTCTGTAGGTGACAGGCCAACGGACTAACTCATCGGCTAGCACAAGAGGCTGTCAAGAGTAATGAATCAGTCTTTCTTTCTAGCTTTTTCCCTTCGTATGTAACTGACCTTGCTGAGGCCGATTTGGCCCCTTAATGCTAGTAAGTTATGGTTTAAAAAAAAAGCCTAGTACATCCTACATCACATGTCTTTTTGTTGAATTTTGACCCATGGACTTTTGATATTGACTAAAAGTGAATCACAAATGTACTTAACATTGTAATCACTCTTTTGTAACATACATTATTTGTTGTGTAACCTTTAATGTAGAAGGAAGATGTCTCTGTGTTTATGCAGTATATCTTGTTATTTCAAATAGGGATGTCATGGATGATAAGTATAATCAAGTTCTTATTTTTTTTATTGCAAATCTAGTTATTGAATTTCTCAAAAATGATAAATTGTTCAGGTTATTAGAATACAGTCCAGTTGGGCCTCGCTTTTCAAATCTAATTTCTCAGACTTTATTGGTCTTCCTCAAGCGGATACCACCAAAGGTAAGCATGTTGACAAATGTTAATTTTTTTATTGTTTATAAAATATGTTGTAACACTAGCAAGTTTTCTACATCAGGGAAAAAAGCTTCTTATCTTAGGAACAACAAGTGAGGCGGACTTTCTGGAATCTCTTCGTATTTTGAATGCATTTTCTGTTATCTATCATGTCCCAACATTGAAAGCTGAGGATGCTAAAAAGGTAATACTGATCATTCCATTAAAAAATTGAATCTTCTACTTTGGCAAGCTGAGAATCTCCTATGCTATAAAAAGTGAAGGACACATAAGTAGATTCTTCCTCATCACTTAATATAAGAAATAATGAGTACTTGAACCAGAAGTGATGCAGGTTTTCACATGTTCTGCATTTTCACAAATATGTTAAGAAAACAATGATAAAACTATGTGCAGGGATCTAAATAAACAACATCATTTTTTGTTTTTAATCATATTATAATGTGGAATCTTGTACTTTTAGGTGTCCAACGGAAATTATGTCCATGATGTTTTCCCGATAATAGGTCCTTGAGCATTCACTTTTGTTGTTAAGGCGGCACAAAAAGTACCCCCCCCCCCCAAAAAAAAAAAAAAAAAAAAAGAATCACACACACACAAAGTAGTACTAAACCTGACATCTACATCCTGAAATAGTTCAGTTTGTGGGTTAGATCAAAGCAAAGAGGTTTGTGTTTTAGATTGAGATGCAAGCAGGCTAGAATTTCATTGTTTATTTTGTTTGCCATGCCAACTTCAAAAACTGACTTTTCGATGAATCTCCTTCTCAATGGCTTTTCAAAAAGATTTATGACATGATGCCTCTGATGTTATGTTAGAAATACTAATTTATTTATTTGAA